>CM042382.1:39518765-39993765 GCA_023634145.1 Thymallus thymallus
AGACAGACTAGAGAGAGATGCACTGCCCAGTTAGGTTAGCAAGACAGACAGACTAGAGAGAGATGCACTGCCCAGCTAGGTTAACAAGACAGACAGACTAGAGAGAGATGCACTGCCCAGCTAGGTTAGCAAGACAGACAGACAGACTAGAGAGAGATGCACTGCCCAGCTAGGTTAGCAAGACAGACAGACAGACTAGAGAGAGATGCACTGCCCAGCTAGGTTAGCCAGACAGACAGACTAGAGAGAGATGCACTGCCCAGCTAGGTTAACAAGACAGACAGACTAGAGAGAGATGACCTGCCCAGCTAGGTTAGCAAGACAGACAGACTAGAGAGAGATGCACTGCCCAGCTAGGTTAACAAGACAGACAGACTAGAGAGAGATGCACTGCCCAGCTAGGTTAACAAGACAGACAGACTAGAGAGAGATGCACTGCCCAGCTAGGTTAACAAGACAGACAGACTAGAGAGAGATGCACTGCCCAGCTAGGTTAACAAGACAGACAGACTAGAGAGAGATGCACTGCCCAGCTAGGTTAGCAAGACAGACAGACTAGAGATAGATGCACTGCCCAGTTAGGTTAGCAAGACAGACAGACTAGAGAGAGATGCACTGCCCAGCTAGGTTAACAAGACAGACAGACTAGAGAGAGATGCACTGCCCAGCTAGGTTAACAAGACAGACAGACTAGAGAGAGATGCACTGCCCAGCTAGGTTAGCAAGACAGACAGACTAGAGAGAGATGCACTGCCCAGCTAGGTTAACAAGACAGACAGACTAGAGAGAGATGCACTGCCCAGCTAGGTTAACAAGACAGACAGACTAGAGAGAGATGCACTGCCCAGCTAGGTTAACAACACAGAGACTAGAGAGAGAAGCACTGCCCAGCTAGGTTAGAAAGACAGACAGACTAGAGAGAGATGCACTGCCCAGCTAGGTTAACAAGACAGACAGACTAGAGAGAGATGCACTGCCCAGCTAGGTTAACAAGACAGACAGACTAGAGAGAGATGCACTGCCCAGCTAGGTTAGCAAGACAGACAGACTAGAGAGAGATGCACTGCCCAGCTAGGTTAACAAGACAGACAGACTAGAGAGAGATGCACTGCCCAGCTAGGTTAACAAGACAGACAGACTAGAGAGAGATGCACTGCCCAGCTAGGTTAACAACACAGAGACTAGAGAGAGAAGCACTGCCCAGCTAGGTTAGAAAGACAGACAGACTAGAGAGAGATGCACTGCTCAGCTAGGTTAGCAAGACAGACAGACAGACAGACTAGAGAGAGATGCACTGCCCAGCTAGGTTAGCAAGACAGACAGACTAGAGAGAGATGCACTGCCCAGCTATGTTAACAAGACAGACAGACTAGAGAGAGATGCACTGCCCAGCTAGGTTAGCAAGACAGACAGACAGACTAGAGAGAGATGCACTGCCCAGCTATGTTAACAAGACAGACTAGAGAGAGATGCACTGCCCAGCTATGTTAACAAGACAGACAGACTAGAGAGAGATGCACTGCCCAGCTAGGTTAGCAAGACAGACAGACAGACTAGAGAGAGATGCACTGCCCAGCTATGTTAACAAGACAGACTAGGGAGAGATGCAATGCCCAGCTAGGTTAACAAGACAGACAGATTAGAGAGAGATGCATTGACCAGCTAGGTTAGCAAGACAGACAGACTAGAGAGAGATTTACTGCCCAGCTAGGTTAACAAGACAGACAGACTAGAGAGATATGCACTGCCCAGCTAGGTTAGCAAGACAGACAGACAGACTAGAGAGAGATGCACTGCCCAGCTAGGTTAACAAGACAGACAGACTAGAGAGAGATGCACTGCCCAGCTATGTTAACAAGACAGACAGACTAGAGAGAGATGCACTGCCCAGCTAGGTTAGCAAGACAGACAGACTAGAGAGAGATGCATTGACCAGCTAGGTTAGCAAGACAGACAGACTAGAGAGAGATGCACTGCCCAGCTAGGTTAACAAGACAGACAGACTAGAGAGAGATGCACTGCCCAGCTAGGTTAGCAAGACAGACAGACTAGAGAGAGATGCATTGACCAGCTAGGTTAGCAAGACAGACAGACTAGAGAGAGATGCACTGCCCAGCTAGGTTAACAAGACAGACAGACTAGAGAGAGATAAACTGCCCAGCTAGGTTAGCCAGACAGACAGACAGACTAGAGAGAGATGCACTGCCCAGCTAGGTTAACAAGACAGACAGACTAGAGAGAGATGACCTGCCCAGCTAGGTTAGCAAGACAGACAGACTAGAGAGAGATGCACTGCCCAGCTAGGTTAACAAGACAGACAGACTAGAGAGAGATGCACTGCCCAACTAGGTTAACAACACAGACAGACTAGAGAGAGATGCACTGCCCAGATAGGTTAGCAAGACAGACAGACTAGAGAGAGATGCACTGCCCAGCTAGGTTAGCAAGACAGACAGACTAGAGAGAGATGCACTGCCCAGCTAGGTTAGCAAGACAGACAGACTAGAGAGAGATGCACTGCCCAGCTAGGTTAGCAAGACAGACAGACTAGACAGAGATGCACTGCCCAGCTAGGTTAGCAAGACCGACAGACTAGAGAGAGATGCACTGCCCAGCTAGGTTAGCAAGACAGACAGATTAGAGAGAGATGCACTGCCCAGCTAGGTTAACAAGACAGACAGACTAGAGAGAGATGCACTGCCCAGCTAGGTTAGCCAGACAGACAGACAGACTAGAGAGAGATGCACTGCCCAGCTAGGTTAGCAAGACAGACAGACTAGAGAGATGCACTGCCCAGCTAGGTTAACAAGACAGACAGACTAGAGAGATGCACTGCCCAGCTAGGTTAACAAGACAGACAGACTAGAGAGATGCACTGCCCAGCTAGGTTAACAAGACAGACAGACTAGAGAGAGATGCACTGCCCAGCTAGGTTAACAAGACAGACAGACTAGAGAGAGATGCACTGCCCAGCTAGGTTAGCAAGACAGACAGACTAGAGAGAGATGCACTGCCCAGCTAGGTTAACAAGACAGACAGACTAGAGAGAGATTTACTGCCCAGCTAGGTTAACAAGACAGACAGACTAGAGAGATATGCACTGCCCAGCTAGGTTAGCAAGACAGACAGACAGACTAGAGAGAGATGCACTGCCCAGCTAGGTTAACAAGACAGACAGACTAGAGAGAGATGCACTGCCCAGCTATGTTAACAAGACAGACAGACTAGAGAGAGATGCACTGCCCAGCTAGGTTAGCAAGACAGACAGACTAGAGAGAGATGCATTGACCAGCTAGGTTAGCAAGACAGACAGACTAGAGAGAGATGCACTGCCCAGCTAGGTTAACAGCTAGGTTAGCAAGACAGACAGACTAGAGAGAGATGCATTGACCAGCTAGGTTAGCAAGACAGACAGACTAGAGAGAGATGCACTGCCCAGCTAGGTTAACAAGACAGACAGACTAGAGAGAGATGCACTGCCCAGCTAGGTTAGCCAGACAGACAGACAGACTAGAGAGAGATGCACTGCCCAGCTAGGTTAACAAGACAGACAGACTAGAGAGAGATGACCTGCCCAGCTAGGTTAGCAAGACAGACAGACTAGAGAGATGCACTGCCCAGCTAGGTTAACAAGACAGACAGACTAGAGAGATGCACTGCCCAGCTAGGTTAACAAGACAGACAGACTAGAGAGATGCACTGCCCAGCTAGGTTAACAAGACAGACAGACTAGAGAGAGATGCACTGCCCAGCTAGGTTAACAAGACAGACAGACTAGAGAGAGATGCACTGCCCAGCTAGGTTAACAAGACAGACAGACAGACTAGAGAGAGATGCACTGCCCAGCTAGGTTAACAAGACAGACAGACAGACTAGAGAGAGATGCACTGCCCAGCTAGGTTAACAAGACAGACAGACTAGAGAGAGATGCACTGCCCAGCTAGGTTAGCAAGACAGACAGACTAGAGAGAGATGCACTGCCCAGCTAGGTTAACAAGACAGACAGACTAGAGAGAGATGCACTGCCCAGCTAGGTTAACAAGACAGACAGACTAGAGAGAGATGCACTGCCCAGCTAGGTTAGCAAGACAACAGACTAGAGAGAGATGCACTGCCCAGCTAGGTTAACAAGACAGACAGACTAGAGACAGATGCACTGCCCAGCTATGTTAACAAGACAGACAGACTAGAGAGAGATGCACTGCCCAGCTAAGTTAACAAGACAGACAGACTAGAGACAGATGCACTGCCCAGCTATGTTAACAAGACAGACAGACTAGAGAGAGATGCACTGCCCAGCTAGGTTAGCAAGACAGACAGACTAGAGAGAGATGCACTGCCCAGCTAGGTTAACAAGACAGACAGACTAGAGAGAGATGCACTGCCCAGCTAGGTTAACAAGACAGACAGACTAGAGAGAGATGCACTGCCCAGCTAGGTTAGCCAGACAGACTAGAGAGAGATGCACTGCCCAGCTAGGTTAGCCAGACAGACAGACAGACTAGAGAGAGATGCACTGCCCAGCTAGGTTAACAAGACAGACAGACTAGAGAGAGATGACCTGCCCAGCTAGGTTAGCAAGACAGACAGACTAGAGAGAGATGCACTGCCCAGCTAGGTTAACAAGACAGACAGACTAGAGAGAGATGCACTGCCCAACTAGGTTAACAACACAGACAGACTAGAGAGAGATGCACTGCCCAGATAGGTTAGCAAGACAGACAGACTAGAGAGAGATGCACTGCCCAGCTAGGTTAGCAAGACAGACAGACTAGAGAGAGATGCACTGCCCAGCTAGGTTAGCCAGACAGACAGACAGACTAGAGAGAGATGCACTGCCCAGCTAGGTTTGCAAGACAGACAGACTAGAGAGATGCACTGCCCAGCTATGTTAACAAGACAGACAGACTAGAGAGATGCACTGCCCAGCTAGGTTAACAAGACAGACAGACTAGAGAGATGCACTGCCCAGCTAGGTTAACAAGACAGACAGACTAGAGAGAGATGCACTGCCCAGCTAGGTTAACAAGACAGACAGACAGACTAGAGAGAGATGCACTGCCCAGCTAGGTTAACAAGACAGACAGACTAGAGAGAGATGCACTGCACAGCTAGGTTAGCAAGACAGACAGACTAGAGAGAGATGCACTGCCCAGCTAGGTTAACAAGACAGACAGACTAGAGAGAGATGCACTGCCCAGCTAGGTTAACAAGACAGACAGACTAGAGAGAGATGCACTGCCCAGCTAGGTTAGCAAGACAGACAGACTAGAGAGAGATGCACTGCCCAGTTAGGTTAGCAAGACAGACAGACTAGAGAGAGATGCACTGCCCAGCTAGGTTAACAAGACAGACAGACTAGAGAGAGATGCACTGCCCAGCTAGGTTAACAAGACAGACAGACTAGAGAGAGATGCACTGCCCAGCTAGGTTAGCAAGACAGACAGACTAGAGAGAGATGCACTGCCCAGCTAGGTTAACAAGACAGACAGACTAGAGAGAGATGCACTGCCCAGCTAGGTTAACAAGACAGACAGACTAGAGAGAGATGCACTGCCCAGCTAGGTTAACAACACAGAGACTAGAGAGAGAAGCACTGCCCAGCTAGGTTAGAAAGACAGACAGACTAGAGAGAGATGCACTGCTCAGCTAGGTTAGCAAGACAGACAGACAGACAGACTAGAGAGAGATGCACTGCCCAGCTAGGTTAGCAAGACAGACAGACTAGAGAGAGATGCACTGCCCAGCTATGTTAACAAGACAGACAGACTAGAGAGAGATGCACTGCCCAGCTATGTTAACAAGACAGACTAGGGAGAGATGCACTGCCCAGCTAGGTTAACAAGACAGACAGATTAGAGAGAGATGCATTGACCAGCTAGGTTAGCAAGACAGACAGACTAGAGAGAGATTTACTGCCCAGCTAGGTTAACAAGACAGACAGACTAGAGAGATATGCACTGCCCAGCTAGGTTAGCAAGACAGACAGACAGACTAGAGAGAGATGCACTGCCCAGCTAGGTTAGCCAGACAGACAGACTAGAGAGAGATGCACTGCCCAGCTAGGTTAACAAGACAGACAGACTAGAGAGAGATACACTGCCCAGCTAGGTTAACAAGACAGACAGACAGACAGAGAGAGATGCACTGCCCAGCTAGGTTAACAAGACAGACAGACTAGAGAGAGATGCACTGCCCAGCTAGGTTAGCAAGACAGACAGACTAGAGAGAGATGCACTGCCCAGCTAGGTTAACAAGACAGACAGACTAGAGAGAGATGCACTGCCCAGCTAGGTTAACAAGACAGACAGACTAGAGAGAGATGCACTGCCCAGCTAGGTTAGCAAGACAGACAGACTAGAGAGAGATGCACTGCCCAGCTAGGTTAGCAAGACAGACAGACTAGAGAGAGATGCACTGCCCAGCTAGGTTAACAAGACAGACAGACTAGAGAGAGATGCACTGCCCAGCTAGGTTAACAAGACAGACAGACTAGAGAGAGATGCACTGCCCAGCTAGGTTAGCAAGACAGACAGACTAGAGAGAGATGCACTGCCCAGCTAGGTTAACAAGACAGACAGACTAGAGAGAGATGCACTGCCCAGCTAGGTTAGCAAGACAGACAGACTAGAGAGAGATGCACTGCCCAGCTAGGTTAACAAGACAGACAGACTAGAGAGAGATACACTGCCCAGCTAGGTTAACAAGACAGACAGACAGACTAGAGAGAGATGCACTGCCCAGCTAGGTTAGCAAGACAGACAGACTAGAGAGAGATGCACTGCCCAGCTAGGTTAACAAGACAGACAGACTAGAGAGAGATGCACTGCCCAGCTAGGTTAGCAAGACAGACAGACTAGAGAGAGATGCACTGCCCAGCTAGGTTAGCAAGACAGACAGACTAGAGAGAGATGCACTGCCCAGCTAGGTTAACAAGACAGACAGACTAGAGAGAGATGCACTGCCCAGCTAGGTTAACAAGACAGACAGACTAGAGAGAGATGCACTGCCCAGCTAGGTTAGCAAGACAGACAGACAGACTAGAGAGAGATGCACTGCCCAGCTAGGTTAACAAGACAGACAGACAGACTAGAGAGAGATGCACTGCCCAGCTAGGTTAACAAGACAGACAGACTAGAGAGAGATGCACTGCCCAGCTAGGTTAACAAGACAGACAGACTAGAGAGAGATGCACTGCCCAACTAGGTTAACAACACAGACAGACTAGAGAAAGATGCACTGCCCAGCTAGGTTAGAAAGACAGACAGATAGACAGACTAGAGAGAGATGCACTGCCCAGCTAGGTTAGCAAGACAGACAGACAGACAGACTAGAGAGAGATGCACTGCCCAGCTAGGTTAGCAAGACAGACAGACAGACTAGAGAGAGATGCACTGCCCAGCTAGGTTAGCAAGACAGACAGACTAGAGAGAGATGCACTGCCCAGCTATGTTAACAAGACAGACAGACTAGAGAGAGATGCACTGCCCAGCTAGGTTAACAAGACAAACAGACTAGAGAGAGATGCACTGCCCAGCTAGGTTAGCCAGACAGACAGACAGACTAGAGAGAGATGCAATGCCCAGCTAGGTTAACAAGACAGACAGACTAGAGAGAGATGACCTGCCCAGCTAGGTTAGCAAGACAGACAGACTAGAGAGAGATGCACTGCCCAGCTAGGTTAACAAGACAGACAGACTAGAGAGAGATGCACTGCCCAACTAGGTTAACAACACAGACAGACTAGAGAGAGATGCACTGCCCAGATAGGTTAGCAAGACAGACAGACTAGAGAGAGATGCACTGCCCAGCTAGGTTAGCAAGACAGACAGACTAGAGAGAGATGCACTGCCCAGCTAGGTTAGCAAGACAGACAGACTAGAGAGAGATGCACTGCCCAGCTAGGTTAGCAAGACAGACAGACTAGACAGAGATGCACTGCCCAGCTAGGTTAGCAAGACCGACAGACTAGAGAGAGATGCACTGCCCAGCTAGGTTAGCAAGACAGACAGATTAGAGAGAGATGCACTGCCCAGCTAGGTTAACAAGACAGACAGACTAGAGAGAGATGCACTGCCCAGCTAGGTTAGCCAGACAGACAGACAGACTAGAGAGAGATGCACTGCCCAGCTAGGTTAGCAAGACAGACAGACTAGAGAGATGCACTGCCCAGCTAGGTTAACAAGACAGACAGACTAGAGAGATGCACTGCCCAGCTAGGTTAACAAGACAGACAGACTAGAGAGATGCACTGCCCAGCTAGGTTAACAAGACAGACAGACTAGAGAGAGATGCACTGCCCAGCTAGGTTAACAAGACAGACAGACTAGTGAGAGATGCACTGCCCAGCTAGGTTAACAAGACAGACAGACTAGAGAGAGATGCACTGCCCAGCTAGGTTAACAAGACAGACAGACAGACTAGAGAGAGATGCACTGCCCAGCTAGGTTAACAAGACAGACAGACTAGAGAGAGATGCACTGCCCAGCTAGGTTAGCAAGACAGACAGACTAGAGAGAGATGCACTGCCCAGCTAGGTTAACAAGACAGACAGACTAGAGAGAGATGCACTGCCCAGCTAGGTTAACAAGACAGACAGACTAGAGAGAGATGCACTGCCCAGCTAGGTTAGCAAGACAACAGACTAGAGAGAGATGCACTGCCCAGCTAGGTTAACAAGACAGACAGACTAGAGAGAGATGCACTGCCCAGCTAGGTTAGCAAGACAGACAGACTAGAGAGAGATGCACTGCCCAGCTAGGTTAACAAGACAGACAGACTAGAGAGAGATGCACTGCCCAGCTAGGTTAACAAGACAGACAGACTAGAGAGAGACGCACTGCCCAGCTAGGTTAACAAGACAGACAGACTAGAGAGAGATGCACTGCCCAGCTAGGTTAACAAGACAGACAGACTAGAGAGAGATTCACTGCCCAGCTAGGTTAACAAGACAGACAGACTAGAGAGAGATGCACTGCCCAGTTAGGTTAGCAAGACAGACAGACTAGAGAGAGATGCACTGCCCAGCTAGGTTAACAAGACAGACAGACTAGAGAGAGATGCACTGCCCAGCTAGGTTAACAAGACAGACAGACTAGAGAGAGATGCACTGCCCAGCTAGGTTAGCAAGACAGACAGACTAGAGAGAGATGCACTGCCCAGCTAGGTTAACAAGACAGACAGACTAGAGAGAGATGCACTGCCCAGCTAGGTTAACAAGACAGACAGACTAGAGAGAGATGCACTGCCCAGCTAGGTTAACAACACAGAGACTAGAGAGAGAAGCACTGCCCAGCTAGGTTAGAAAGACAGACAGACTAGAGAGAGATGCACTGCCCAGCTAGGTTAACAAGACAGACAGACTAGAGAGAGATGCACTGCCCAGCTAAGTTAACAAGACAGACAGACTAGAGAGAGATGCACTGCCCAGTTAGGTTAGCAAGACAGACAGACTAGAGAGAGATGCACTGCCCAGCTAGGTTAACAAGACAGACAGACTAGAGAGAGATGCACTGCCCAGCTAGGTTAGCAAGACAGACAGACAGACTAGAGAGAGATGCACTGCCCAGCTAGGTTAGCAAGACAGACAGACAGACTAGAGAGAGATGCACTGCCCAGCTAGGTTAGCCAGACAGACAGACTAGAGAGAGATGCACTGCCCAGCTGGGTTAACAAGACAGACAGACTAGAGAGAGATGACCTGCCCAGCTAGGTTAGCAAGACAGACAGACTAGAGAGAGATGCACTGCCCAGCTAGGTTAACAAGACAGACAGACTAGAGAGAGATGCACTGCCCAGCTAGGTTAACAAGACAGACAGACTAGAGAGAGATGCACTGCCCAGCTAGGTTAACAAGACAGACAGACTAGAGAGAGATGCACTGCCCAGCTAGGTTAACAAGACAGACAGACTAGAGAGAGATGCACTGCCCAGCTAGGTTAGCAAGACAGACAGACTAGAGATAGATGCACTGCCCAGTTAGGTTAGCAAGACAGACAGACTAGAGAGAGATGCACTGCCCAGCTAGGTTAACAAGACAGACAGACTAGAGAGAGATGCACTGCCCAGCTAGGTTAACAAGACAGACAGACTAGAGAGAGATGCACTGCCCAGCTAGGTTAGCAAGACAGACAGACTAGAGAGAGATGCACTGCCCAGCTAGGTTAACAAGACAGACAGACTAGAGAGAGATGCACTGCCCAGCTAGGTTAACAAGACAGACAGACTAGAGAGAGATGCACTGCCCAGCTAGGTTAACAACACAGAGACTAGAGAGAGAAGCACTGCCCAGCTAGGTTAGAAAGACAGACAGACTAGAGAGAGATGCACTGCCCAGCTAGGTTAACAAGACAGACAGACTAGAGAGAGATGCACTGCCCAGCTAGGTTAACAAGACAGACAGACTAGAGAGAGATGCACTGCCCAGCTAGGTTAGCAAGACAGACAGACTAGAGAGAGATGCACTGCCCAGCTAGGTTAACAAGACAGACAGACTAGAGAGAGATGCACTGCCCAGCTAGGTTAACAAGACAGACAGACTAGAGAGAGATGCACTGCCCAGCTAGGTTAACAACACAGAGACTAGAGAGAGAAGCACTGCCCAGCTAGGTTAGAAAGACAGACAGACTAGAGAGAGATGCACTGCTCAGCTAGGTTAGCAAGACAGACAGACAGACAGACTAGAGAGAGATGCACTGCCCAGCTAGGTTAGCAAGACAGACAGACTAGAGAGAGATGCACTGCCCAGCTATGTTAACAAGACAGACAGACTAGAGAGAGATGCACTGCCCAGCTATGTTAACAAGACAGACAGACTAGAGAGAGATGCACTGCCCAGCTATGTTAACAAGACAGACTAGGGAGAGATGCAATGCCCAGCTAGGTTAACAAGACAGACAGATTAGAGAGAGATGCATTGACCAGCTAGGTTAGCAAGACAGACAGACTAGAGAGAGATTTACTGCCCAGCTAGGTTAACAAGACAGACAGACTAGAGAGATATGCACTGCCCAGCTAGGTTAGCAAGACAGACAGACAGACTAGAGAGAGATGCACTGCCCAGCTAGGTTAACAAGACAGACAGACTAGAGAGAGATGCACTGCCCAGCTATGTTAACAAGACAGACAGACTAGAGAGAGATGCACTGCCCAGCTAGGTTAGCAAGACAGACAGACTAGAGAGAGATGCATTGACCAGCTAGGTTAGCAAGACAGACAGACTAGAGAGAGATGCACTGCCCAGCTAGGTTAACAAGACAGACAGACTAGAGAGAGATGCACTGCCCAGCTAGGTTAGCAAGACAGACAGACTAGAGAGAGATGCATTGACCAGCTAGGTTAGCAAGACAGACAGACTAGAGAGAGATGCACTGCCCAGCTAGGTTAACAAGACAGACAGACTAGAGAGAGATAAACTGCCCAGCTAGGTTAGCCAGACAGACAGACAGACTAGAGAGAGATGCACTGCCCAGCTAGGTTAACAAGACAGACAGACTAGAGAGAGATGACCTGCCCAGCTAGGTTAGCAAGACAGACAGACTAGAGAGAGATGCACTGCCCAGCTAGGTTAACAAGACAGACAGACTAGAGAGAGATGCACTGCCCAACTAGGTTAACAACACAGACAGACTAGAGAGAGATGCACTGCCCAGATAGGTTAGCAAGACAGACAGACTAGAGAGAGATGCACTGCCCAGCTAGGTTAGCAAGACAGACAGACTAGAGAGAGATGCACTGCCCAGCTAGGTTAGCAAGACAGACAGACTAGAGAGAGATGCACTGCCCAGCTAGGTTAGCAAGACAGACAGACTAGACAGAGATGCACTGCCCAGCTAGGTTAGCAAGACCGACAGACTAGAGAGAGATGCACTGCCCAGCTAGGTTAGCAAGACAGACAGATTAGAGAGAGATGCACTGCCCAGCTAGGTTAACAAGACAGACAGACTAGAGAGAGATGCACTGCCCAGCTAGGTTAGCCAGACAGACAGACAGACTAGAGAGAGATGCACTGCCCAGCTAGGTTAGCAAGACAGACAGACTAGAGAGATGCACTGCCCAGCTAGGTTAACAAGACAGACAGACTAGAGAGATGCACTGCCCAGCTAGGTTAACAAGACAGACAGACTAGAGAGATGCACTGCCCAGCTAGGTTAACAAGACAGACAGACTAGAGAGAGATGCACTGCCCAGCTAGGTTAACAAGACAGACAGACTAGAGAGAGATGCACTGCCCAGCTAGGTTAGCAAGACAGACAGACTAGAGAGAGATGCACTGCCCAGCTAGGTTAACAAGACAGACAGACTAGAGAGAGATTTACTGCCCAGCTAGGTTAACAAGACAGACAGACTAGAGAGATATGCACTGCCCAGCTAGGTTAGCAAGACAGACAGACAGACTAGAGAGAGATGCACTGCCCAGCTAGGTTAACAAGACAGACAGACTAGAGAGAGATGCACTGCCCAGCTATGTTAACAAGACAGACAGACTAGAGAGAGATGCACTGCCCAGCTAGGTTAGCAAGACAGACAGACTAGAGAGAGATGCATTGACCAGCTAGGTTAGCAAGACAGACAGACTAGAGAGAGATGCACTGCCCAGCTAGGTTAACAGCTAGGTTAGCAAGACAGACAGACTAGAGAGAGATGCATTGACCAGCTAGGTTAGCAAGACAGACAGACTAGAGAGAGATGCACTGCCCAGCTAGGTTAACAAGACAGACAGACTAGAGAGAGATGCACTGCCCAGCTAGGTTAGCCAGACAGACAGACAGACTAGAGAGAGATGCACTGCCCAGCTAGGTTAACAAGACAGACAGACTAGAGAGAGATGACCTGCCCAGCTAGGTTAGCAAGACAGACAGACTAGAGAGATGCACTGCCCAGCTAGGTTAACAAGACAGACAGACTAGAGAGATGCACTGCCCAGCTAGGTTAACAAGACAGACAGACTAGAGAGATGCACTGCCCAGCTAGGTTAACAAGACAGACAGACTAGAGAGAGATGCACTGCCCAGCTAGGTTAACAAGACAGACAGACTAGAGAGAGATGCACTGCCCAGCTAGGTTAACAAGACAGACAGACAGACTAGAGAGAGATGCACTGCCCAGCTAGGTTAACAAGACAGACAGACAGACTAGAGAGAGATGCACTGCCCAGCTAGGTTAACAAGACAGACAGACTAGAGAGAGATGCACTGCCCAGCTAGGTTAGCAAGACAGACAGACTAGAGAGAGATGCACTGCCCAGCTAGGTTAACAAGACAGACAGACTAGAGAGAGATGCACTGCCCAGCTAGGTTAACAAGACAGACAGACTAGAGAGAGATGCACTGCCCAGCTAGGTTAGCAAGACAACAGACTAGAGAGAGATGCACTGCCCAGCTAGGTTAACAAGACAGACAGACTAGAGACAGATGCACTGCCCAGCTATGTTAACAAGACAGACAGACTAGAGAGAGATGCACTGCCCAGCTAAGTTAACAAGACAGACAGACTAGAGACAGATGCACTGCCCAGCTATGTTAACAAGACAGACAGACTAGAGAGAGATGCACTGCCCAGCTAGGTTAGCAAGACAGACAGACTAGAGAGAGATGCACTGCCCAGCTAGGTTAACAAGACAGACAGACTAGAGAGAGATGCACTGCCCAGCTAGGTTAACAAGACAGACAGACTAGAGAGAGATGCACTGCCCAGCTAGGTTAGCCAGACAGACTAGAGAGAGATGCACTGCCCAGCTAGGTTAGCCAGACAGACAGACAGACTAGAGAGAGATGCACTGCCCAGCTAGGTTAACAAGACAGACAGACTAGAGAGAGATGACCTGCCCAGCTAGGTTAGCAAGACAGACAGACTAGAGAGAGATGCACTGCCCAGCTAGGTTAACAAGACAGACAGACTAGAGAGAGATGCACTGCCCAACTACGTTAACAACACAGACAGACTAGAGAGAGATGCACTGCCCAGATAGGTTAGCAAGACAGACAGACTAGAGAGAGATGCACTGCCCAGCTAGGTTAGCAAGACAGACAGACTAGAGAGAGATGCACTGCCCAGCTAGGTTAGCAAGACAGACAGACTAGAGAGAGATGCACTGCCCAGCTAGGTTAGCAAGACAGACAGACAGACTAGACAGAGATGCACTGCCCAGCTAGGTTAGCAAGACCGACAGACTAGAGAGAGATGCACTGCCCAGCTAGGTTAGCAAGACAGACAGACTAGAGAGAGATGCACTGCCCAGCTAGGTTAGCAAGACAGACAGACTAGAGAGAGATGCACTGCCCAGCTAGGTTAACAAGACAGACAGACTAGAGAGAGATGCACTGCCCAGCTAGGTTAGCCAGACAGACAGACAGACTAGAGAGAGATGCACTGCCCAGCTAGGTTTGCAAGACAGACAGACTAGAGAGATGCACTGCCCAGCTATGTTAACAAGACAGACAGACTAGAGAGATGCACTGCCCAGCTAGGTTAACAAGACAGACAGACTAGAGAGATGCACTGCCCAGCTAGGTTAACAAGACAGACAGACTAGAGAGAGATGCACTGCCCAGCTAGGTTAACAAGACAGACAGACAGACTAGAGAGAGATGCACTGCCCAGCTAGGTTAACAAGACAGACAGACTAGAGAGAGATGCACTGCACAGCTAGGTTAGCAAGACAGACAGACTAGAGAGAGATGCACTGCCCAGCTAGGTTAACAAGACAGACAGACTAGAGAGAGATGCACTGCCCAGCTAGGTTAACAAGACAGACAGACTAGAGAGAGATGCACTGCCCAGCTAGGTTAGCAAGACAGACAGACTAGAGAGAGATGCACTGCCCAGTTAGGTTAGCAAGACAGACAGACTAGAGAGAGATGCACTGCCCAGCTAGGTTAACAAGACAGACAGACTAGAGAGAGATGCACTGCCCAGCTAGGTTAACAAGACAGACAGACTAGAGAGAGATGCACTGCCCAGCTAGGTTAGCAAGACAGACAGACTAGAGAGAGATGCACTGCCCAGCTAGGTTAACAAGACAGACAGACTAGAGAGAGATGCACTGCCCAGCTAGGTTAACAAGACAGACAGACTAGAGAGAGATGCACTGCCCAGCTAGGTTAACAACACAGAGACTAGAGAGAGAAGCACTGCCCAGCTAGGTTAGAAAGACAGACAGACTAGAGAGAGATGCACTGCTCAGCTAGGTTAGCAAGACAGACAGACAGACAGACTAGAGAGAGATGCACTGCCCAGCTAGGTTAGCAAGACAGACAGACTAGAGAGAGATGCACTGCCCAGCTATGTTAACAAGACAGACAGACTAGAGAGAGATGCACTGCCCAGCTATGTTAACAAGACAGACTAGGGAGAGATGCACTGCCCAGCTAGGTTAACAAGACAGACAGATTAGAGAGAGATGCATTGACCAGCTAGGTTAGCAAGACAGACAGACTAGAGAGAGATTTACTGCCCAGCTAGGTTAACAAGACAGACAGACTAGAGAGATATGCACTGCCCAGCTAGGTTAGCAAGACAGACAGACAGACTAGAGAGAGATGCACTGCCCAGCTAGGTTAGCCAGACAGACAGACTAGAGAGAGATGCACTGCCCAGCTAGGTTAACAAGACAGACAGACTAGAGAGAGATACACTGCCCAGCTAGGTTAACAAGACAGACAGACAGACAGAGAGAGATGCACTGCCCAGCTAGGTTAACAAGACAGACAGACTAGAGAGAGATGCACTGCCCAGCTAGGTTAGCAAGACAGACAGACTAGAGAGAGATGCACTGCCCAGCTAGGTTAACAAGACAGACAGACTAGAGAGAGATGCACTGCCCAGCTAGGTTAACAAGACAGACAGACTAGAGAGAGATGCACTGCCCAGCTAGGTTAGCAAGACAGACAGACTAGAGAGAGATGCACTGCCCAGCTAGGTTAGCAAGACAGACAGACTAGAGAGAGATGCACTGCCCAGCTAGGTTAACAAGACAGACAGACTAGAGAGAGATGCACTGCCCAGCTAGGTTAACAAGACAGACAGACTAGAGAGAGATGCACTGCCCAGCTAGGTTAGCAAGACAGACAGACTAGAGAGAGATGCACTGCCCAGCTAGGTTAAAAAGACAGACAGACTAGAGAGAGATGCACTGCCCAGCTAGGTTAGCAAGACAGACAGACTAGAGAGAGATGCACTGCCCAGCTAGGTTAACAAGACAGACAGACTAGAGAGAGATACACTGCCCAGCTAGGTTAACAAGACAGACAGACAGACTAGAGAGAGATGCACTGCCCAGCTAGGTTAGCAAGACAGACAGACTAGAGAGAGATGCACTGCCCAGCTAGGTTAACAAGACAGACAGACTAGAGAGAGATGCACTGCCCAGCTAGGTTAACAAGACAGACAGACTAGAGAGAGATGCACTGCCCAGCTAGGTTAGCAAGACAGACAGACAGACTAGAGAGAGATGCACTGCCCAGCTAGGTTAACAAGACAGACAGACAGACTAGAGAGAGATGCACTGCCCAGCTAGGTTAACAAGACAGACAGACTAGAGAGAGATGCACTGCCCAGCTAGGTTAACAAGACAGACAGACTAGAGAGAGATGCACTGCCCAACTAGGTTAACAACACAGACAGACTAGAGAAAGATGCACTGCCCAGCTAGGTTAGAAAGACAGACAGATAGACAGACTAGAGAGAGATGCACTGCCCAGCTAGGTTAGCAAGACAGACAGACAGACAGACTAGAGAGAGATGCACTGCCCAGCTAGGTTAGCAAGACAGACAGACAGACTAGAGAGAGATGCACTGCCCAGCTAGGTTAGCAAGACAGACAGACTAGAGAGAGATGCACTGCCCAGCTATGTTAACAAGACAGACAGACTAGAGAGAGATGCACTGCCCAGCTAGGTTAACAAGACAGACAGACTAGAGAGAGATGCACTGCCCAGCTAGGTTAGCAAAACAGACAGACAGACTAGAGAGAGATGCACTGCCCAGCTAGGTTAGCCAGACAGACAGACAGACTAGAGAGAGATGCACTGCCCAGCTAGGTTAACAAGACAGACAGACTAGAGAGAGATGACCTGCCCAGCTAGGTTAGCAAGACAGACAGACTAGAGAGAGATGCACTGCCCAGCTAGGTTAACAAGACAGACAGACTAGAGAGAGATGCACTGCCCAACTAGGTTAACAACACAGACAGACTAGAGAGAGATGCACTGCCCAGATAGGTTAGCAAGACAGACAGACTAGAGAGAGATGCACTGCCCAGCTAGGTTAGCAAGACAGACAGACTAGAGAGAGATGCACTGCCCAGCTAGGTTAGCAAGACAGACAGACTAGAGAGAGATGCACTGCCCAGCTAGGTTAGCAAGACAGACAGACTAGACAGAGATGCACTGCCCAGCTAGGTTAGCAAGACAGACAGACTAGACAGAGATGCACTGCCCAGCTAGGTTAGCAAGACAGACAGACTAGAGAGAGATGCACTGCCCAGCTAGGTTAGCAAGACAGACAGATTAGAGAGAGATGCACTGCCCAGCTAGGTTAACAAGACAGACAGACTAGAGAGAGATGCACTGCCCAGCTAGGTTAGCCAGACAGACAGACAGACTAGAGAGAGATGCACTGCCCAGCTAGGTTAGCAAGACAGACAGACTAGAGAGAGATGCACTGCCCAGCTAGGTTAGCAAGACAGACAGACTAGAGAGATGCACTGCCCAACTAGGTTAGCAAGACAGACAGACTAGAGAGATGCACTGCCCAGCTACGTTAACAAGACAGAAAGACTAGAGAGAGATGCACTGCCCAGCTAGGTTAACAAGACAGACAGACTAGAGAGAGATGCACTGCCCAGCTAGGTTAACAAGACAGACAGACTAGAGAGAGATGCACTGCCCAGCTAGGTTAACAACACAGACAGACTAGAGAGAGAAGCACTGCCCAGCTAGGTTAGAAAGACAGACAGACTAGAGAGAGATGCACTGCCCAGTTAGGTTAGCAAGACAGACAGACAGACAGACTAGAGAGAGATGCACTGCTCAGCTAGGTTAGCAAGACAGACAGACAGACAGACTAGAGAGAGATGCACTGCCCAGCTAGGTTAGCAAGACAGACAGACAGACTAGAGAGAGATGCACTGCCCAGCTAGGTTAGCAAGACAGACAGACTAGAGAGAGATGCACTGCCCAGCTATGTTAACAAGACAGACAGACTAGGGAGAGATGCACTGCCCAGCTAGGTTAACAAGACAGACAGACTAGAGAGAGATGCACTGCCCAGCTAGGTTAGCAAGACAGACAGATTAGAGAGAGATGCATTGACCAGCTAGGTTAGCAAGACAGACAGACTAGAGAGAGATGCACTGCCCAGCTAGGTTAACAAGACAGACAGACTAGAGAGAGATGCACTGCCCAGCTAGGTTAGCAAGACAGACAGACAGACTAGAGAGAGATGCACTGCCCAGCTAGGTTAGCCAGACAGACAGACTAGAGAGAGATGCACTGCCCAGCTAGGTTAACAAGACAGACAGACTAGAGAGAGATACACTGCCCAGCTAGGTTAACAAGACAGACAGACAGACTAGAGAGAGATGCACTGCCCAGCTAGGTTAACAAGACAGACAGACTAGAGAGAGATGCACTGCCCAGCTAGGTTAGCAAGACAGACAGACTAGAGAGAGATGCACTGCCCAGCTAGGTTAGCAAGACAGACAGACTAGAGAGAGATGCACTGCCCAGCTAGGTTAACAAGACAGACAGACTAGAGAGAGATGCACTGCCCAGCTAGGTTAACAAGACAGACAGACTAGAGAGAGAAGCACTGCCCAGCTAGGTTAGAAAGACAGACAGACTAGAGAGAGATGCACTGCCCAGTTAGGTTAGCAAGACAGACAGACAGACAGACTAGAGAGAGATGCACTGCTCAGCTAGGTTAGCAAGACAGACAGACAGACAGACTAGAGAGAGATGCACTGCCCAGCTAGGTTAGCAAGACAGACAGACAGACAGACTAGAGAGAGATGCACTGCCCAGCTAGGTTAGCAAGACAGACAGACTAGAGAGAGATGCACTGCCCAGCTAGGTTAACAAGACAGACAGACTAGAGAGAGATGCACTGCCCAGCTAGGTTAGCAAGACAGACAGATTAGAGAGAGATGCATTGACCAGCTAGGTTAGCAAGACAGACAGACTAGAGAGAGATGCACTGCCCAGCTAGGTTAACAAGACAGACAGACTAGAGAGAGATGCACTGCCCAGCTAGGTTAGCAAGACAGACAGACAGACTAGAGAGAGATGCACTGCCCAGCTAGGTTAGCCAGACAGACAGACTAGAGAGAGATGCACTGCCCAGCTAGGTTAACAAGACAGACAGACTAGAGAGAGATACACTGCCCAGCTAGGTTAACAAGACAGACAGACAGACTAGAGAGAGATGCACTGCCCAGCTAGGTTAACAAGACAGACAGACTAGAGAGAGATGCACTGCCCAGCTAGGTTAGCAAGACAGACAGACTAGAGAGAGATGCACTGCCCAGCTAGGTTAACAAGACAGACAGACTAGAGAGAGATGCACTGCCCAGCTAGGTTAACAAGACAGACAGACTAGAGAGAGATGCACTGCCCAGCTAGGTTAACAAGACAGACAGACTAGAGAGAGATGCACTGCCCAGCTAGGTTAGCAAGACAGACAGACTAGAGAGAGATGCACTGCCCAGCTAGGTTAGCAAGACAGACAGACTAGAGAGAGATGCACTGCCCAGCTAGGTTAACAAGACAGACAGACTAGAGAGAGATGCACTGCCCAGCTAGGTTAACAAGACAGACAGACTAGAGAGAGATGCACTGCCCAGCTAGGTTAGCAAGACAGACAGACTAGAGAGAGATGCACTGCCCAGCTAGGTTAACAAGACAGACAGACAGACTAGAGAGAAATGCACTGCCCAGCTAGGTTAGCAAGACAGACAGACTAGAGAGAGATGCATTGCCCAGCTAGGTTAACAAGACAGACAGACAGACTAGAGAGAGATGCACTGCCCAGCTAGGTTAGCAAGACAGACAGACAGACTAGAGAGAGATGCACTGCCCAGCTAGGTTAGCCAGACAGACAGACAGACAGACAGACTAGAGAGAGATGCACTGCCCAGCTAGGTTAGCAAGACAGACAGACTAGAGAGAGATGCACTGCCCAGCTAGGTTAGCAAGACAGACAGACTAGAGAGAGATGCACTGCCCAGCTAGGTTAACAAGACAGACAGACTAGAGAGAGATGCACTGCCCAGCTAGGTTAACAAGACAGACAGACAGACTAGAGAGAGATGCACTGCCCAGCTAGGTTAGCAAGACAGACAGACAGACTAGAGAGAGATGCACTGCCCAGCTAGGTTAGCCAGACAGACAGACAGACAGACAGACAGACAGACAGACAGACTAGAGAGAGATGCACTGCCCAGCTAGGTTAGCAAGACAGACAGACTAGAGAGAGATGCACTGCCCAGCTAGGTTAGCAAGACAGACAGACTAGAGAGAGATGCACTGCCCAGCTAGGTTAGCAAGACAGACAGACTAGAGAGAGATGCACTGCCCAGCTAGGTTAACAAGACAGACAGACAGACTAGAGAGAGATGCACTGCCCAGCTAGGTTAACAAGACAGACAGACAGACTAGAGAGAGATGCACTGCCCAGCTAGGTTAGCAAGACAGACAGACTAGAGAGAGATGCACTGCCCAGCTAGGTTAACAAGACAGACAGACAGACTAGAGAGAGATGCACTGCCCAGCTAGGTTAACAAGACAGACAGACTAGAGAGAGATGCACTGCCCAGCTAGGTTAGCCAGACAGACAGACTAGAGAGAGATGCACTGCCCAGCTAGGTTAGCAAGACAGACAGACTAGAGAGAGATGCACTGCCCAGCTAGGTTAGCAAGACAGACAGACTAGAGAGAGATGCACTGCCCAGCTATGTTAACAAGACAGACAGACTAGAGAGAGATGCACTGCCCAGCTAGGTTAACAAGACAGACAGACTAGAGAGAGGTGCACTGCCCAGCTAGGTTAACAAGACAGACAGACTAGAGAGAGATGCACTGCCCAGCTAGGTTAACAAGACAGACAGACAGACTAGAGAGAGATGCACTGCCCAGCTAGGTTAACAAGACAGACAGACAGACTAGAGAGAGATGCACTGCCCAGCTAGGTTAGCAAGACAGACAGACTAGAGAGAGATGCACTGCCCAGCTAGGTTAACAAGACAGACAGACAGACTAGAGAGAGATGCACTGCCCAGCTAGGTTAACAAGACAGACAGACTAGAGAGAGATGCACTGCCCAGCTAGGTTAGCCAGACAGACAGACTAGAGAGAGATGCACTGCCCAGCTAGGTTAGCAAGACAGACAGACTAGAGAGAGATGCACTGCCCAGCTAGGTTAGCAAGACAGACAGACTAGAGAGAGATGCACTGCCCAGCTAGGTTAACAAGACAGACAGACTAGAGAGAGATGCACTGCCCAGCTAGGTTAACAAGACAGACAGACTAGAGAGAGATGCACTGACCAGCTAGGTTAACAAGACAGACAGACTAGAGAGAGGTGCACTGCCCAGCTAGCACATCAACTTAACGTTACTGTTATTTGCTGACATCCAACAGAACAGAGAGAACACTAGTTTACCTGATTGCTGTTCCCGCAATTCACTCTCATGGTGTTTTTTTTTTTTTTCCTGACCGGAAGTATAGTTCCGCTTCATCCTCTCATCGAAGTTGTAAACATTGACATCCGCTCTGACACGAGGGGGAGGCGGGGCCCTTGCGCAACTTGCGTAGTGAGCGTACAGGGCTCTGGACCAGGTCTCATCCGCTACATTCCTTGGAGTTTTAGTTGATAAAACGTTGTTCTGTTCTGGAAAGATCACATTCACTTTGTATCATGAGAAAGATTGGTGGTTTGGATTATCAGGCTTTCTTCCTAACTCTACTACAGCTTAATTTACCCATATCTCATTTACCTCAAATTGTCTGGGCCAGAACATATGCTTCCTACCTACGCAATTTACTCAAAAAATACATTTGTAAGACTAGCCATCCCCTTTAATAACTTGGCTCCATCTGCCCCTATGTTTAAGAAACTCAATATCCAATTATGCACCTTCATTTACAAATACATTTCAATCGATTCTTCCAGATTAATTCCCAACACAAGACACTCCAATAACCTTCATCCTCCCCACTGCCGCACCTCACAGTCAGTTTTCTATCAGATACAGAGGTAACATACGCTGGAATTTCCATCTTCACATTGTCCAAACATCATCATCATCATTGTATACTGTATATTGTAAATAGTATTTTGTGGATGTGGTCTCGGTAGGTTCTCCAGGTCTGCCTGGTTATTCCCAACCAGGAATAAAACAACTCTGGACGTGTTATATGCTAATGTGAAGGACTCATACAACTCCACTGCACACTGCGGATCACAACCTTGTCCACCTCACTCCACTCTACAGGCCTATGGTCCAACAGCAGCCTGCGACCACTAGGACTATTAGGAGATGGTCCCCGGAGGCGAATGAGGCCCTACAGGACTGCTTTGAAACAACAGACTGGGATGTGCTCACTGGGGTGCCGTGCCGTCGGCAACACAGACCTGGAACTGTTGGGGTGCTAGGACCTAGTTTAACAATCATTCATCCATCCGAGAGTAACTCTGGTCTGTAATAACTCATTCACTCAGGACTTATTTATTCATGCAGGTCTGTATATACATACTCATGTACAGTTGTTATATCATATCACGTGCAATATTGCTAGTAATTCTTGGACCTAACTTACGTAGGCATTCACTCAGGAATGCATATTAGTATCCTGCCAGTTGCACCTTTTCTCATTGCTTTTAGTATATCGAATGTGCAATACGTGCAGTTGTCTGTAAATAAACCCTGCGCACCAAGGACTGTATTTTAAGGGAATTACTATTGTTACCCCAAATTATATCATACACACATTTAGCTATTAAAGTATCTCTTCCTGTCATTTACCTGTACAGTTAATGTAACCATGCAAATATTCACTTATCTGTAAATTTAACTGTATATTTACCTGTACAGTTAATTTAACCATGCAAAATCTTCACTTACCTGTTAATTTAACCAGTCTGTCTATTAAGTAAACTATTATTACCCTCGCTCATATCATATGCATTTTTAGCTATTGAAGTATTTCTCTGCCATTGACCTGTATAGTATAGTTAACCATCCAACATCCACCAATGTATAGTGTACATATTCAGCCAACCACTCATACTATGCAATGTCTTTTTATAGATTTTTTTGCACTCCAGACTTCTTGTATTTCTATACTTTTTCATACTGCCGCTCTATGTATCATCTATCTATCTATCTATCTATCTATCTATCTATCTATCTATCTATCTATCTATCTATCTATCTTACAAGTATCGACAGATCTGGACAGTGAAACCATTTAATTCACCATTATCCTGCCTTCTAAAGTAATTCACAGGTGGCACCATTGATTTACGGCATCAATATGTGTCTTAATATATTATTCTTTAAGAATAGCTGTCAAATTATTTGCATATAGGAAATCTGGTCACAATGTGGACACAGTGGCCGGATATGAGACACATTTTAACACCATGTGTAGACATATGTCAGAAAATGTGATCACCATCATAATGTGTACGAGATCAGGTCAAAGGACGCATGTTAGCGCCAGGTATAAACAAGTATTTTGTGTGTGAAAATGTATCTTAAAAATGTGCCTTCACAAGACAGCTGGTCTCTGCAGTCTACTCTCTCTCCATCCCTCTTTCTATCTCACACTCCCCCTCTCCCCCCTCTCCCCCGTCTCACAGCCATGCAGGTAAAGCAATGCACTTCAGTCTCACATCTAAACGGTCTCCCTTTCTCTCTCCCTCTCTATCTGTCTTCCCTTCTCTCCTTTTCTCTCTCCCTCTCTATCTGTCTTCCCCTCTCTCCTTTTCTCTCTCCCTTTCTCTCTCCCTCTCTATCTGTCTTCCCCTCTCTCCTTTTCTCTCTCCCCAGGCAGGTAAAGAAATGCCCTTCCCAGTCTCAGATCTAAACGACCACGGCTGTCAACACGCAGGCCTTGATGCTTGTTTACCTTGATGACTCTTCTTCTTCCCTCGCTCTTACAAGATTCCCATGGCTACAATTAAGGGTTGAATTTGCATTTTGAAGTGTCAAGCGAGAAGAGGTGTCTTTTCTTTATGAGAGCACAACTACTGAGAATAAGTGAAGGGATCGTTTGCTGTGGCTCAGGAGACCACCACTTGAAGGGGTGTTGACACCTCAGCGATGAAAGATCTCAGACGAATACATTAGCAACTTATTATTATGACTGTAAGCTCCCCGCTAGTCCACTACCTTACGTGTCACCTGCTGTTTCCCGGCCTTTATGCATTTTAGCAGCTCTTCATTAAGGACTTGGCCTTTAAAAAAAGTTTATTTTTGAAGATGATGTTTCTGGAATGAGATGAGTGTTGATGAGACGTGTTTTGATTAATTATGAATTAAATAAAATATGAAAGAGTGTGAAGGAAGCGGAGTGAAGCGGAATAGATTCAAAATTCAGACAAAAACCATCGGATTACTTTCCCCAATATATTCTTACTATGATTTTAACTGATCTTCGACCTTTGAGTAAATTCAGACTTAGATGTTGCAGCGTTGGCAGAGGCAGCTGTGGAGCACCGCTGAGGGGGAGCACGTAGGCTTAACACTGCAGATGAAATAACTGATATGTGTCTTGTTCTCTGTAGAGTTCTATACCTCTCTTGGAAGGCTGACTTATCACAAGGAAAACAACATTAAGATGTTGGGTGTGTTGTTGTGTGAATCTCGAAGGTTGTAACAGGACAAACACTTAGAAAACAGCAAAACACAAGATAATTCTTTGGTGTTCTAGATAATGAATTATAGAGGGTGCTATTAGTTCATTCCATTATCTGAGTAGTCTTATAGTGGCCAGAAAATAATTATCGTTATTGCAAGAGCTAGTCTTTCTATTACAGAAGCATAACATTAGAGGAGACATCCACAAAAATGTGATGGCAATCCAGGGTGGGATCTACTTCATATACAGTCTGTGTTTGGAGAGGTGTGCTTTTTTCACACCAATTAAGCTGCACCTTACTGTCTAAGAAATGTGAGTACTACTTTAGATATCTCTCTAAAGGGCAGTGTAAAGCTGTCACTCTGCCATCTCCCTTCCTCAGGGATTTTCCACTGTCTTCCTCTGAGCTCTTAAGCCTTTATCTAATGCCACACACACACACACACACACACACACACACACACACACACACCTTTATCTAACACCACACACACAAGCGTGCATGCACATGCACACACACAGATAAGTTTGCTCTCTCTCTCTCTCTCTCTCGACTTCTGTCTTTTGTCATCGTAATAAAATGTTGATTAATGTGCACTTCCCCCATTTCCCCCATCGTACCATGGCATTCATGGTAAACCCCCCACAAGTTCAGAAATGTATTTGCATTCAAAGCGTGCAAAGACAATGAGAGTAAACGTTCCCTCATTTATGACAGTCAATATGAATGACAACAAACATTCAACAGATTAGTATAGCACAATGCATGATTCACATATAACTATACAAATGAATAAATACATTTGATATCATGAGGTATAGAGAGCAATATGTAGGCACTAACTCCGCCATGGCTTGTTGGGCAAAGCCTATGGGGAAATTAATAGGGGTTTTGGATTAACTGGAAAAATAAGGTCTGTGGTGAACAGAGGCTTATGAGATCTTATAAGTTTTGTTCTATGAGATGATATTAATGAGCTAACGTCACTTTTTCTGGATTTTAAAGCAGGTACCTAATTAAAACAAGCACATAAAGGCTTAAAGGTCATGTTAACTGACTGATATTATCTCATAGAACACAATGTATAAGATCTCCAAAGCCTGTGTTAACCTCAGACTTTATTTTCAGCGTTTATCCCAAAACCCCATTCTTTCCCCATTCATTTCCGCCATAGCAATGGCTGAACGAACCAGAGGTTACTCATTTCCGTTTTTTAGGACTACAAGCTGGCGAGCTCTATACTGTAAACTATGAGGACAGATGTTTGCATAGCAACCCAAACAGTTCAGTCCCCAACAAAACATGCAAACAAATACCACCATTTCCATTTAGCAGACTCTCTTATCAAGAGCGACTTACAGTTAGTGCATTTATTTTAAGATAGCTAGATTGGAAAATCACATCTCAGTCATAGTAAATACATTTCTTTTCAATAAAGTAGTGTCATAACCCCCCTTTCTCTCTCTTCCCCCCCTCAGGTTTATAACCCTCATAAACATCTAACCTAGATAGATAGATAGATAGATAGATAGATAGATAGATAGATAGATAGATAGATAGATAGATAGATAGATAGATAGATAGATAGATAGATAGATAGATAGATAGATAGATAGATAGATAGATAGATAGATAGATAGATAGATAGATAGATAGATAGATAGATAGATACTTATCTATCTATCTATCTATCTATCTAGGTTAGATGTTATCTTATCAAGAGCGACTTACAGTTAGTGCATTTATTTTAAGATAGCTAGGTTGGAAAATCACATCTCAGTCATAGTAAATACATTTCTTTTCAATAAAGTAGTGTCATAACCCCCCTTTCTCTCTCTTCCCCCCCTCAGGTTTATAACCCTCATAAACATCTAACCTCTACCAAATGGAGTTTAGAAAGCCCTTTGTTACCACAGAGAAAGACGTTGCAGTGCAGTAACATCGAGAGGTTGAAGAACAGGACAATATTTCTCTAATCCAACCAGTTGAAAGTGTCCGTTGGTGCTTAAAGAATATGATGTCAGACCAGTTGTTGTCTGGGATGTTATTACCGATGATATGACAAACATAAATTGTATCTTTGAACGTCTACACATTCTAGTAATCAGATTAACATGTAAATGTTGCCCAATTTATATGATTCAATATGAAACTCTTTGTGAGAAGATTAGATGTGGTTTAGTCCTCTAAAGGAGAGAATAGTCTGCATAGTAATCTTCTGCCCAGTCAGTGGCCACGCCCAAGTGAACAGACATTGGTTGAGAACTATGAAACACGCCCTTCTCCTTCCCAGTATAAAGCCCGTTGATGGAAGTCAACCTTTGTTCCCGATAATGTGAGGACTGTTAAAAGGGCTAATTTCAACTACAACCTAACAAAATTTACATGAGATCAGAAAACGTGGAGGTGACGATCACCACGTTGAAATTGTGAATTTCGACTAGACCAGACAGAATATTGCGTGAGCTGATTATGGCAAAATGGTATGAACTATTGATCACTAAAAAATAAGTGATATACCCTACGACCAGAAAGACTCTACAAAGGACAATGGTGATCTCTGGTTGTCAAACCAGAGCCTCACATCTTCGGCCCATCTATCGAAGCCCAGCTCAAGAGTAAATATATAATTCCATTTCCTTTTTCCGAATGGGCGGTTATTAGAATGCACCAGATCTTGTATTTACATTGAGCATAAATTCATCCAGATCAGATAGAGAAACATCCCTTTGTCTTTCACTCTTCCCGCTCTTTCCTTCCCCCACCCACTTTCCTTTGTATAAACAGCCGTCATATCGGGTTAGTCCACTAGGGACTTTTCATGACATAATCAAGTAATCAATGTATAATCTATTGTTAGATATATGTAATTCTGTGTGTTTATTTAGTTAGTTAGTAAATAAATGATTAAGCCAATTTGTGTATTGCTGATTCATCATGCAGACTAGGGTTCGTGCAGATTAGATTTTACGACCATCAGAATGAGACTGATAAAGGTAACAATTAATAATTGACTGCTATTGATGTAAAGAGTGGATTCGGGAGATAGACGCGCTATATAAACCAATGCTTCCGTGGAGCTCCAGGTTATTAATGGATAATTGTTGCATGACTGAATTCAATCACGTAATCAATTAAACGTTAGGTAATCAATTTGATAAAATAGCATGTCAAAACATTAATCATAGCAATGCTACGACAGCAGCTATCAGCAAAGTCAGTGCTAAGGGTGGATGGGGGGGTAGGGGGTGGAGTCAAGTGTGAGTGTTATTTCACAAAAGGCAAAAAAAAGTGGGGGGTCGAGGGTTGAGGAGGGGGTGTGAGGGATTTATACTATACTAAGATACGATTTGAGGAGGTAGGGTTTCATAGATATTTGGAAGATGGTCAGGGACTCTGCTGTCCTAGAAGAGCTTTGACCATGGAGTGTCTTTAAAATCATTGAGTTCCTAAACTGAGTTTATCGTCTGGAAAGGCCACATTGTGAAAGAGAGAGATAGAGTTTAAGACATGCGTGTATCTGTGTTAATTGAAAAGTAGATAAAGATTAGAATGATTGCACCACCCCATGTTTTGTGAATTGTAGCACATAACATAATGATGGCTTTAAAGGGATAGTTCACTTTGTTGAAGTTTTAGCTTATTTTCGACGTACCTTGTCATTTCATCCTAACTGTTTTACAATCAGTTGTTTATTTGCGTAGCTAGTTGTATTTCTTGTTTTGTTTTATTTAACGTCCAGAATCTCCTGGTAAGGATGTAGCAGTGCAAAAAAAATGAATTATCCCTTTAACACCCCAATACTACTGTAAAGGCAGGTTGTGTGAAGGTATAGATCAGAAAGAAGTCTCTATCTTGGTGTGCTCCCCAAGGCACGTGCTGCTTCCCAGACTCTCCCTGCTGTCACCAGCCTCAGGGACTTAACACAAGGGATCTGAACGGATGATATACCTGTAAAATAGGATGGAGAACTTTTTCAAAATATACATTCCTCTCACTGTCTGAAATTTTCAAACATTTTTTTATCCATAAAATAATACGTGAATGGGAGTAATATCAAGTAGGAAACATTCTTGATTTTTTAAAACTTTTATTATCTGTTAAAGCTCTGACACACCAGTTGGATTGTCGAACGTTTGCCTGTCGACAGTTCTCTATTGTTTTCACACAGCAAAGACCTTGGAAGTCGTCAGCCACTCAGCCTAAACTAGTAGGGTTGTTTGGCAATGCATATCCGTGCGTATTGTTTATTGTCTGTGCTAATGTTGCTATTTTGTACAAATACCTTATTGATACTAGCTAGATGGCCACAGCTAGATAACTACCTAGCAAGATGATGAAGAAACAATTTAATTCACTCTCTACAATCCCATACTGCTAGTGCCAGCCCATAGCCAAATATTTAGCTAGCTAACATTAACGTATTCGCTAGCTAGCACAACTTTTCAAGCTAAATAAGGACACTAACTCGGCAGCTAACACAGGCAGCTGTTTCATAGAACCTAACCATATCCATTGTGATTAAATTGTGATGTCAATACTAGTTACAGTGGTTAGCTAGCTTGGAAGAAGTATTTAGTGTTGTGCTACCATCCCATAGCCTACATAGCATATGAAGTGTGACTGATTCATCCACGCCAGTCACACTTCATATGCAATGTAGGCTATGTAGGCTATGGGATGGTAGCACAACACTAAATACTTCCTCCAAGCTAGCTAACCACTGTTACAAAGAAAATGCCCTCTTAAAAAATATATATATATATTAGGTTTGTTGCTACCGGGTCGGCACGCAGCAGGTAGTGCTTTGGTTATAGCAGGAGGATGAACGGCCTTCCACTGTGATAAGGACCTATCAGCAGTGAGATTCTCTGTGTGTTCTCTGCTTTAGTCTGCACATCATCAACTGTTTGTGTGTTTTTAGCACATAGCTAACTACTTACTGCCATACTTACACTATGTCATTCAGTTCCAGTTTGGTGTCAGGAGGTGGGTTGATCAACACATATGTGTGGGAGTGAGTGCTCTGGTTCTCGCTCATGTCATCTAGAATAGGAAACAACAGCAATCATAGGTCCTAGTGGAAACATCCACTGTCCATACTTGCGAAATCTTGAAAAAGTTTAAACGTAAAACTGTTTATCCATCTCAAAATCTGCATCAGCCAATTAGAGTTGTCGACGTAGTTGAACATGATAGAATGCTACATGTTAGCTTTTCCCATGAGCTAGTCTGGCACGCCTGGCCCTATGCTAACATGACCAGCTGGTAGCCTAGTCAACAAAGGTAAAACTTGAATGTTGAGGTTTAAAAGATCCCTCTGTTGGCCTTTGGCTCCTCTATTTAGCCATGGTCAGAGTCTGACAGATCTAGGTTGTCTAGTTCTGTGTGGTGTTTTGTGTTGGGTCCCTAATTAGAGGCAGCTGCTAAGCGTTGTCTCTAATTAGGGATCCTACATATATTAGTTATGTTTCACACCTGGGTGTGGTTCATTGTCCTAGATGTCAGTCTAGGTGAAGGAGTGTTATTTGTAAGTACTTGTCTTGTTGTTTGTTAGTTCAATATATTGCTTTATTAAATAGATATACCGAACTACTACTGCGCTGCACCTTGGTCTATTTACAAACCCCGCCGTGACAGTTCATCTATTGTAAGACATGGCATTGTTTGGTGGATATAAAGTCTAAGAACTTTGATTGACTGAAGCGGAATTTGGTACAGGAATGGGGTGGATATAAAGTCTAAGAACTTTGATTGACTGAAGCGGAATTTGTTACAGGAAATAATCGTGGCCAGCTGATATATATATCATATATCAGCTGGCCACGATTATTTCTTGTAACAAATTCCAACGTGGTTTGGACAGTGATGGACGCTGGCTGACTAGTTTTGCTAGCTATTCCCAAGGCGAGCAACCACTGCCATCTGGAGGACTATTTAAATGTGTTATTCTTTTGGTTTTTGCCCAGTTGTTTAATTATTTTGACTGTGATGTTTTCTACAATTCAGCTTTTAACTGTGAATGTACAACATGTTTAATGTTCTGGAAATAAGTTTTACACTTTTTTGCTTGACATGTTTTTTAATGCATCTTTGGCTGCATTGTGTTTTAAATTGTCAAATAAAATCAATCAATCTCATGGGAAAAGCTAAAATGTATCTATCACGTTCAACTACGTTGTTCATTCTAATTGGCTGATGTGGATTTTGAGAAGTTTCAATTTCCTTGGACCACCAGTGATTTAGGCTATGGCCAGCCAGAGATTTTGCAGATTGAAGGATGATGGACAGTGGAGATGATTGTTCTTTAAAACCTCACAATGTCTGCCTTTCAGCAAATGCAACTTGTCTGAAAATAGTCAACATATTCCATTATATGCATTCATCATTGTCCGTTTTTGTCCGTGTGTTGACTGACAATCATCTCTGTCGTCCATCCATCCACCCAACCATCCATTAATCAACAAAGCCTCAGTCTCATGTTTCAAACACATATCATATTTTTCCTTCTATTCCAGGTCTTGGAAATCTAACTAGAAATCCCCCAAAAACATCCCTCAACATGTGTGGTCTCTCACCATAAGCCGTGGCAGAGAGTCCCAGGCTCTTCATCCGGTTGTTGACCAGCTCAGCTAGCTCCTGTCTTTCCGAGCGTCTGGCCCTCAGACCCAGGCCCTGCTGGCCCCCCCTCTGAGCACCCCTCTGGTTCCCCCGTGGGCCCCTCCGGCTCAGCTTTCGTGCCCACTGCATGCTCTTCCTCCTTAGCAGGGGGGCCTTCCCGTCCAATGGGTCGCTGGAGGTGGAGCTGCGGTGGAGCCCTCCAGCCACAGAGGGAAGCTCTATGTCGGTCTGCTCCTTGGCGTCGTCAAAGTCCTCCACACATACCGAGAGCTGTGACTGCACTGAGAGCTGTGACTGAGTACGATCGAAACACAATGGCATATAAATTAATGAAGTCTATGGTATGTCTATGGTGAAACAGGGTAAAATGAAATGACCAGAACAAAGTAAAAGTAAAACATATACAGAAATATGGACTTAAATTGATGCCCAAAAAGTTTCACAAATGATCAAGAGCAAGGCCAGAGAATGATCAAGAGCAAGGCCAGAGAATGATCAAGAGCAAGGCCAGAGAATGATCAAGAGCAAGGCCAGAGAATGATCAAGAGCAAGGCCAGAGAATGATCAAGAGCAAGGCCAGAGAATGATGAAGAGCAAGGCCAGAGAATGATGAAGAGCAAGGCCAGAGAATTTATAAGTGCGTTTGACAATGATTTCTTACTGATATTAACTGTAACACAGTTAGTAATGGCATGGATTTTTAGAGCCCATGGAACAAGAGATTATTATTGGTTTCCCCCCATTTTGTAATTTGATTAAAAACCAAGAATAGCCTCCCCTTAATCAAGAATGGCCATGCATTAGCCAAGTACAGTGCCTTGCAAAAGTATTCATCCCCCCTGGCGTTTTTCCTATTTTGTTGCATTACAACCTGTCATTTAAATAGATTTTTATTTGGATTTCATGTAATGGTGAAGTCCAAATTGGTGAAGTGAAATTAATTTTTTAAAAAACTGAAAAGTGGTGCGTGCATACGTATACACACCCTTTGCTATGAAGCCCCTAAATAACATCTGGTGCAACCAATTACCTTAAGAAGTCACATAATTAGTTAAATACAGTCCACCTGTGTGCAATCTAAGTGTCACATGATCTGTCACATGATCTCAGTATATATACACCTGTTCTGAAAGACCCCAGAGTCTGCAACACCACTAAGCGAGGGGCACCACCAAGCAAGCGGGCACCATGAAGACCAAGGAGCTCTCCAAACAGGTCAGGGACAAAGTTGTGGAGAAGTACAGATCAGGGTTGGGTTATAAAAAAATATCTGAAACTTTGAACATCCCACAGAGCACCATTAAATCCATTATTAAAAATGGAAAGAATATGGCACCACAACAAACCTGCCAAGAGAGGGCCGCCCACCAAAACTCACAGACCAGGCAAGGAGGGCATTGATCAGAGGCAACAAAGAGACCAAAGATAACCCTGAAGGAGCTGCAAAGATCCACAGCGGAGATTGGAGTATCTGTCCATAGGACCACTTTAAGCCGTACACTCCACAGAGCTGGGCTTTACAGAAGAGTGGTCAGAAAAAAGCCATTGCTTAAAGAAAGAAATAAGCAAATACGTTTGGTGTTCACCGAAAGGCATGTGTGAGACTCCACAAACATATGGAAGAAAGTACTATGGTTCAGATGAGACAAAAATTTAGCTTTTTGTCCATCAAGGAAAACACTATGTCTGGTGCAAACCCAACACCTCTCATCACACCGAGAACGCAGCATCATGCTGTGGGGATGTTTTTCCATCGGCAGGTACCCCAAGAGACTTGCAGCAGTAATTGCTGCAAAAGGTGGCTCTAGAAAGTATTGACTTTGGGGGGTTGAATAGTTATGTATGCTCACGTTTTCTGTTTTTTTGTCATATTTCTTGTTTGTTTCACAATAAAAAATATTTAGCATCAAAGTGGTAGGCATGTTGTGTAAATCAAATTATACAAATCCCCCAAAATCAATTTAAATTACAGGTTGTAAGGCAACAAAATATGAAAAATGCCAAGGGGGTGAATACTTTCACAAGACACTGTAGCCTATGAATAAAGGGGTTTTAAATTATGATTCATGATTCACAATTCACATACTTAATTTTGCTTGTTCAAGTAGGCTATTCATCCCCATTTTCAAAGAGCGCCCCTCGTCCAATTACCAAATGATTCAGTCCTCCTATAAGACCATAACAATGGCAGATTGTTTTAGAATGTGCCTCGCCCATAGGCAATGATACAATTGACAGGAGCCTAGTAATTTGTATAGATGTGTTATGCGTGATGAAAAAGCATACCCAAACCATCACACTACCACCACCATGCTTGTCCGTTGGTATGAGGTTCTTAATGTGGAATGCAGTGGCATAGCATGGTGATGGTAGTGTGATGGTTTGGGTATGCTTTGTCTTCACGCATAACATTCGCACATCTATACAAAATACTAGGCTCCTGTCAATTATATAAATAAAAAAAATGTGGGCATACTTTTCTGCCTCAGGACCTGGACAACTTGCTTTAATAGAAGGAACCATGAATTCTGCTCTACCAGAAAATCCTACAGGAAAATGTCAGGCTGTCCGTCTGTGAGCTGAAGCTGAAGGTCAGCTGGGTCAGGCAGTAAGACAATGATCGAAAACACACTATCAAGTCTACATGAAAATGGCTAAAAAGCAACAAATTTGAAGTTATGGAATGGCCTAGTTAAAGACCAGACCTAATCTCAATTGAGATGTTGTGACAGGACCTGAAATGAGCCGATCATGCTTGAAAACCCACAAATGTCGCTGAGTTAAAGCAGTTCTGCATGGAAGTGGACCAACATTCCTCCACAGCGATGTGAGAGACTGATCAACAACTACAGGAAGCGTTTGGTTGCAGTCATTGCAGCTAAGAAGAGAAGAGGGCAAATACTATGTTTTGTTGCATGGGCTGCATGTCAATCCACCGCATCCGCCTTCTCATGACAACGGTTCGTCCCACAAACTAATATGACCGCTCTATGGAAAGATGAGACTCTCACCAACACGATGGTATTGGCCGCTTTGCTCTACGACCAACACAAACGTCACGGGACTTGTCTGAAGGTAACCGCTACCAGTTTAAAAAATGAATGTACAGTAAGTATGGCAGTAGTTTTGTGCCCACTAAAAAAAAGCTGTTAAATATGAGAAAAGAAAATAGTATAATATTTCTTATATCTTCTTATCTTCATTCCTTATGGTTTATTTTTAGACTGTCTTTTTTGCCATTTATGAATGTGTTATTCAATGCGTTTCAATGGGATTTGGTACTAAATGCCAAATTCAATATTTGATAAATATATTTTTATTTTTATAAATGTTTTATACCTAAAGGTGAAGTAAAATTAAAATATCAAAGACCTAAACGATCCATGGCATCTTAAAACAATTCCATATGTCATTTAATAATCTCATAAAAGGGGCTGAACTTACTTGGGGGTGTGGCTCCCATTGCTTATATGGGAATAAAAAAAAGAAACAGGAATCATATCAATGACTCTTACTGTGGTATAATATGCTTAAATAATCATGAAAGCATGCAGACTAAACATGTAAACCTAACAAGTGAGGAAAACACAGACAAAGGGCGACGTCAATTAACCACAATGACACTACAATCAACGCCACTGTAATATGTAATCAACACAAACATTCAGCCTAAACTGACATTTTACGGCCAAACAAATGATGTAACATTATTAGAACAGCCTTGGGGTCTAGAGGACACCTCGGAGGAATCAGCCATCAGGGATTCTGTCCTGTAGATGCCGATGGGAATGTCACCGACAGTGGAACACAGTTTCTGATAGAGCCTCCCATAGGTCTGGATCCACAGGTCATCCTCGGAGATCTGCATCTAAAAGGATGGGGTCATTTCTAATTCAATTTCTCTAAACAGGAAACACATTCTTTGCAGCAGCACCATATATAACCATGAGAAGTAAACCCACTGGAGTCACATACCTGTCAATATAAGGATTTGGACAGACAAGCTTAGCTGCTGTACTGTCACTCATAGAACTACTGTACCGTACAACAGGTAACATCTTAATAGTCTACAGAGGCCTCCTTTTCTTCCATCTGACATAAGGAGAGGAAGCCCCATTATGCTATTGGGATGAAACCAAGACAATCCTTGCCTTATTGCCTATCATCTGGAATGAGAAGGAAGCCACTTTTGACTATTGAGGTGCACCCCGACAGAGAGTAACTCACAGAGCAGAGGAAACCAGAGCCCGGGCTGGTGTCCAGGCCCAGCAGCAGCCTGGTGATGGAGATAATATAGTCTTTGACGAACGACTGGGATGGCAGACCAGGACATAACAGAAGAAAAGGAAAGGAAATTATCTCATTAATTATGAAATAAAAAGGGGCATTTCTGATCATACAGAAATCAACACAATCCAATTCAACTAGCATTATATCCTATGGACACTGTCATATGAACACATTCTATGTTCCATTAAGGGTTTTAACAGTAAATATCTGTTGGCTAATTATTATTTTTGAATAAATAACTATAATCGCTCCAGTACATACCCTTTTAGCAAAACCTCTGTAGGCTAATTAAAGAGATTAGCCTCTGTATCCAGTACCATAAAACCTCTTATTACGTAGCTACATCAACAGTGAGTATACATCCAATAGCATTCCTATGCTCTCTGCTGCAGTACAGAACAGGTGGGTCCTGCCTGGTTACCTGGTAGAGCAGAGTGTCCAGCATGCCGATACTGAAGACCCTCCCGGCAGCAAATGGCAAGCGGAACATGAAAGCCAGGTTGGAGCCTTTCTCCCGCTCTTTCTAATAAGTAATAAAGTCATATTAATACATATTTGTAGAGCTCTTTAATACATGCAGGAATCCCAAAGCTCTTTCTGCTCCCATAGACATACTGTATATCAGTCAGGGACACTAATGTTAGGACAGCATCACAGGATGTATAAATCTGAAGCATCCATTTAGAACTTCTTCTCACGACCAAATATGGTGATGAGAGGAAGTCCAGTGGTGGGAAGTTGGGAGAAGATGAAGCTAGATGCAACTTGGCCGACATTTTCTCATCGATGAAGCTTTCACCCATTCAAAAAAGTTTTTAAAAATTGCATTGTTTAGAAGCAGTGCAAGGGCAGATTGTTACTGCACACGTGCACTTCACATGTGCCAATAGGATCTCACTAGATTAATTCTCGTTAGCTTGTGCTTGGCTCTTCCCCCCTCCTTGCTTGTTCTGCCCAATATGCTTCATTTGCTCCCATTGGAAACGACCGATGAGATACATTCACCTTCAAAATTATTGGCACCATTGATAAAGATGAAGACTGTATAAATTGTATGGTCAAAAAACTTTGAACATTATTTTATTTTATACTAATACAATTACTAAGAGAATTATATTTTGTTTAACAAGTAATAAAAAAATATATAAACATTTTGCGGTAATTGGCCATCAATTAATATAAACACGTTTAGGTAAATGAGTTAATTAACATAAACACATTCAGCATCTCCTGGCTTCCATGCATATCCTACAAGCTGCTGATGCAGACCTTTGGAACATCTACCTATAAAAGTCACCTTGTCCTAGGGAGATGTATATGGTTATCCAAACGTCACCCCAGGTTAAGCCTACATGAAACACAGCCCATATTTTAAGTGTTTCCCTATGGGAAAAATTTCTGGAGGAAAAACGATTGGAATCATTTCTCTGTTTGACCGCTAGGTTTTATGGGTATTATAACTCATAATGTTGTACTCATGACTCGTGACTGCCGGTGTATCGGTAATATGGTCACTGTAACAGCCCTCTACTACTTTGGCGCCGCCCTGCTGGTCGCCTGTTAAGCAGCTCCCATGTTCGTGCGTTAATTGTTGTTTTAGTCTTTATTGTTAACAGTTGAACTATAATAGTTCAGGATTATTATTATTACTGTTTTACGAAGGTTTTAGTCGTCTTTTTTATCACTGAGGCACTTATTCTTAAGTTTAGCAGCTCCGAACGTTCACGCGAGTCCTCAATTATTTACAACAGAGCCCAGCTACTGGATTTAGCACACTTGCGTCACACACTTAGTCTAGTCTCCTGGGTCACGGACTACCTGACCGATAGACCACAATTTGTGCGACTACAGAGCTGTGTGTCAGAACGGGCAGTTAGCAACACAGGGGCCCCCCAGGGAACGGTCCTGTCCCCCTTCCTGTTCAGCCTCTACACCTCAGACTTCAGATATAACTCTGAAACATGCCACCTACAGAAGTTCTCTGATGACTCCGCAATTGTAGGACGCATCAGGGGTGGGCAGGAGGAGGAGTACAGGAGCACAATCAGTGACTTTGTGTTGTGGTGTGAGCAGAACCACCTTCAGCTCAACATCAGCAAAACAAAGGAGATGGTGGTGGACTTCAGGAGAACCAAGGCACAACTGACTGCAGTCCCTATACAGGGGATGGATGTGGAAATGGTTGGGTCATACAAGTTCCTGGGAGTCCATATGGACAACAGGCTGGAATTGGCTGGTAACACCGGGGCCCTATACAAAAAGGGCCAGAGCCGACTCTACTTTCTGAGGAGACTCCTTCAACGTGTGTACTGCATACCTTCTACCAGTCTGTGGTGGCCAGTGACATTTTTTTTGCAGTGGTGTGCTGGGGAGCCAACATAAAGGCTGGTGATGCTTCTCTGGTAAATAAGCTGATCAGGAAGGCTAGCTCTGTTCTGGGCATTAGCCTTGACACTCTAGAGTAGGTGGCGGAGAGACGGATCCTGGCCAAACTGCTGGCCATCATGGACAACGTCACCCACCCTCCGCATGCCATGGTTATGATGCAGAGGAACACCTTCAGTCACAGACTGATCCCACCACGGTGTGCCAGAGAGCGCTACAGGAGGTCCTTCCTGCCGGTGGCTATTAGACTATTTAATGCCTCACCGGAGTACCATGCCGTCGGCAACATAGACCTGGAACTGTTGGGGTGTTAGGACCTAGTTTAACAATTACCTATCCATCCATCCATGAGTAACTCTCTGGTCTGTAATCACTCATTCACTCAGGACTTATTCATTCAGCACTCATTCATTCAGGACTGTATGGACATATTCATGTACAGTTGTTATATCATATCACGTGTAATATTGTAAGTAATTCTTAGACTGAACTTGCGTAGTCATTCACTCAGGACTGTAAATTAGTATCCTGTCAGTTCTTTTTTTTTTCATTGCTTTTAGTAAATCGAATGTGCAATATGTGCATTTATCTGTAATTAACCCTGTTCTAAGGACTGTATTTTAAGGGAATTACTATTATTACCCTAAATTATATCATACACACTTTTAGCTATTTAAGTATCTCTTCCTGTCATTTACCTGTACAGTTAATTAAATTATGCAAATATTAATTTACCTGTCCATTTAACCAGACTGTATATTAAGTAAACTATTATTACCCTCAGTTATATCATGTGCGCGTTTAGCTATATAAGTATCTTTCTCTGCAATCGACCTGTATAGTATAGTTAACCATCGACCTGTATAGTATAGTTAACCATCGACCTGTATAGTATAGTTAACCATCGACCTGAAATATTTGTTTATTTATATCAACATGCATCAATTGTATAATTCTTTCACCTAACACAATATAACAATGTATAGTGTACATATTCAGGCATTCACTCATACTGTGCAATGCGTTTCTATAGCTTTTTTCACTCCAGACTTTGTGTCTATCTATCTATCTATCTATCTATCTATCTATCTATCTATCTATCTATCTATCTATCTATCTATCTATCTATCTATCTATCTATCTATCTATCTATCTATCTATCTATCTATCTATCTATCTATCTATCTATCTATCTATCTATCTATCTATCTATCTATCTATCTATCTACCTGTAGATAGATAGTTTCGAAGGAGTTCCCACATATGCTGAGCACTTGTTTTTCCTTCACTCTGCGGTCCAACTCATCCCAAACCATCTCGTGTTTCTTGGCCCAAGCAAGTCTCTTCTTATTATTGGTGTCCTTTAGTAGTGGTTTCTTTGCAGTAATTCAGGCCATGAAGGCCTGATTCTCCTCTGAACAGTTGATGTTGAGATGTGTCTGTTACTTAAACTCTGTGAAGCAGTTTCTGAGGCTGGTAACTCTAATGAACTTATCCTCTGCAGCAGAGGTAACTCTGGGTCTTCCTTTCCTGTGGCGGTCCTCATGAGAGCCAGTTTCATCATAGAGCTTGATGGTTTTTGCGACTGCACTTGAAGAAACTTTCAAAGTTCTTGACATTTTCCATATTGACTGACCTTCATGTCTTAAAGTAATGATGGACTGTCGTTTCTCTTTGCTTATTTGAGCTGTTCTTGCCGTAATATGGACTTGGTCTTTTACCAAATAGGGCTATCTTCTGTATACCACCCCTACCTTGTCACAACACAACTGATTGGCTCAAATGCATTAAGAAGGAATGAATTCCACAAATTAACTTTTAACAAGGCACACCTGTTAATTTACATGCATTCCAGGTGACTACTCATGAAAATGGGTGAGAGAATGCCAAGAGTGTGCAAAGCTGTCATCAAGGCAAAAAATATAAAATATTGGCAAAGAAAATCCAAATCTACACTTAGATGCCAATAGGCTCTTTGGAAGGGTTTTCCAGAAAAAAAAGCCTTTAGGACATTGCACTTGGATTGTAACTGGTTCTATGGTCAGATGACAAAAACATGTAGCTCTTTGGCCATGGACACCAGTGGTGGGTTTGGCGTGGAAAGAAGGATGGATATTGTCAGGCTCTGGCCATAGAGAAGCCTATTTGCTTCTCTATGTAGCTATGGTCAGAGTCTGACAGTTCTATTCTTTTCTGTTTCTGTGTGGGTTTTGGGTTGGATCCCTAATTAGAGGCAGCTGCACCGCATTGTCTCTAATTAGGGATCCTATCTGTGTCTGTATGTCCTGCACCTTTGTGTGGGTCGTTATATTCCTCCAGTCACGGGTAACGTAGTGTGTGTTATAATTTACGTCTATTCATTCGTGTTTGTTTTTTGTAAAACGAGAAGTTTGTATCTCGTGTTTTGTTTCGTGTATGAGTTCGTCATTTGAGTTATGTTATACGTAGTATAAATAAATAAATGTTGAACTATCCCTGCGCTGCGTCTTGGTCTCTCCATAACCAACTCTGTGAAAGATATGCAGAACATATGGTTGTAAAGCACCAACATGACATTTTCCATCACAGAGGAATGGTCTAAGATCCCTCCCAATGTGTTTTCCAATCTCACAAAATATTTTAGAAAAAGGCTCAGTGCCTCGCAAAGGGATGGTGCCGGAGTACTGAAAACAGGGGTTCCAATAATTTACACCTATCTTCCGGAGTACTGAAAACAGGGGTTTCAATAATTTACACCTATCTTCCGGAGTACTGAAAACAGGGGTTTCAATAATTTACACCTATCTGCCGGAGTACTGAAAACAGGGGTTCCAATAATTTACACCTATCTTCCGGAGTACTGAAAACAGGGGTTCCAATAATTTACACCTATCTTCCGGAGTACTGAAAACAGGGGTTCCAATAATTTACACCTATCTTCCGGAGTATTGAAAACAGGGGTTCCAATAATTTACACCTATCTTCCGGAGTATTGAAAACAGGGGTTCCAATAATTTACACCTATCTTTTGGAGAATATTTTTTATATTGAAAACAATTGTATTCGTATAAAACAATACGATATAGCTCAGTATTTATAGTATTTATTTTATAAAGTGTGTTTTGCTCATCTTTATCAAGGGTGCCAATCATTCTGGAAGTATCTTGGGTTAATTACCAGTATCTTTAACAGCATTCCCCAAACCTCTTCGTGAGTAGCCCAGCCGTTCCACTTATTTGGTCTATTACTGTACAGCATACGTGATTCAACTGGTCACCTGGTCACCTTCAGGTGTTCTAACTGGACCAGAAATGAGAACGGTTGGGGAAGAACTCAAGAAGAGGTTAGGATATTTGAGCGAGAGAGACAGCTTGTGGTCGATAGTGGTATGAGGGGAAAGGCAAACTGTAACATGAACAATATGGAAGGGATGCCTACACAAAACATATGGAAGGGATGCCTACACAAAACATATGGAAGGGATGCCTACACAAAACATATGGAAGGGATGCATACACAAAACATATGGAAGGGATGCATACACAAAACATATGGAAGGGATGCATACACAAAACATATGGAAGGGATGCCTACACAAAACATATGGAAGGGATGCCTACACAAAACATATGGAAGGGATGCATACACAAAACATATGGAAGGGATGCCTACACAAAACATATGGAAGGGATGCATACACAAAACATATGGAAGGGATGCCTACACAAAACATATGGAAGGGATGCCTACACAAAACATATGGAAGGGATGCCTACACAAAACATATGGAAGGGATGCATACACAAAACATATGGAAGGGATGCATACACAAAACATATGGAAGGGATGCCTACACAAAACATATGGAAGGGATGCCTACACAAAACATATGGAAGGGATGCCTACACAAAACATATGGAAGGGATGCCTACACAAAACATATGGAAGGGATGCATACACAAAACATATGGAAGGGATGCCTACACAAAACATATGGAAGGGATGCCTACACAAAACATATGGAAGGGATGCCTACACAAAACATATGGAAGGGATGCATACACAAAACATATGGAAGGGATGCCTACACAAAACATATGGAAGGGATGCATACACAAAACATATGGAAGGGATGCCTACACAAAACATATGGAAGGGATGCCTACACAAAACATATGGAAGGGATGCCTACACAAAACATATGGAAGGGATGCCTACACAAAACATATGGAAGGGATGCCTACACAAAACATATGGAAGGGATGCCTACACAAAACATATGGAAGGGATGCATACACAAAACATATGGAAGGGATGCCTACACAAAACATATGGAAGGGATGCCTACACAAAACATATGGAAGGGATGCCTACACAAAACATATGGAAGGGATGCATACACAAAACATATGGAAGGGATGCCTACACAAAACATATGGAAGGGATGCCTACACAAAACATATGGAAGGGATGCATACACAAAACATATGGAAGGGATGCCTACACAAAACATATGGAAGGGATGCATACACAAAACATATGGAAGGGATGCCTACACAAAACATATGGAAGGGATGCCTACACAAAACATATGGAAGGGATGCCTACACAAAACATATGGAAGGGATGCCTACACAAAACATATGGAAGGGATGCCTACACAAAACATATGGAAGGGATGCCTACACAAAACATATGGAAGGGATGCATACACAAAACATATGGAAGGGATGCCTACACAAAACATATGGAAGGGATGCCTACACAAAACATATGGAAGGGATGCCTACACAAAACATATGGAAGGGATGCCTACACAAAACATATGGAAGGGATGCATACACAAAACATATGGAAGGGATGCCTACACAAAACATATGGAAGGGATGCCTACACAAAACATATGGAAGGGATGCCTACACAAAACATATGGAAGGGATGCATACACAAAACATATGGAAGGGATGCCTACACAAAACATATGGAAGGGATGCCTACACAAAACATATGGAAGGGATGCATACACAAAACATATGGAAGGGCTGCCTACACAAAACATATGGAAGGGATGCATACACAAAACATATGGAAGGGATGCCTACACAAAACATATGGAAGGGATGCATACACAAAACATATGGAAGGGATGCATACACAAAACATATGGAAGGGATGCATACACAAAACATATGGAAGGGATGCCTACACAAAACATATGGAAGGGATGCATACACAAAACATATGGAAGGGATGCCTACACAGAACATATGGAAGGGATGCCTACACAAAACATATGGAAGGGATTGCCTACACAAAACATATGGAAGGGATGCCTACACAAAACATATGGAAGGGATGCCTACACAAAACATATGGAAGGGATGCCTACACAAAACATATGGAAGGGATGCCTACACAAAACATATGGAAGGGATGCCTACACAAAACATATGGAAGGGATGCCTACACAAAACATATGGAAGGGATGCCTACACAAAACATATGGAAGGGATGCCTACACAAAACATATGGAAGGGATGCCTACACAAAACATATGGAAGGGATGCCTACACAAAACATATGGAAGGGATGCCTACACAAAACATATGGAAGGGATGCCTACACAAAACATATGGAAGGGATGCATACACAAAACATATGGAAGGGATGCCTACACAAAACATATGGAAGGGATGCATACACAAAACATATGGAAGGGATGCATACACAAAACATATGGAAGGGATGCCTACACAAAACATATGGAAGGGATGCCTACACAAAACATATGGAAGGGATGCCTACACAAAACATATGGAAGGGATGCATACACAAAACATATGGAAGGGATGCCTACACAAAACATATGGAAGGGATGCATACACAAAACATATGGAAGGGATGCCTACACAAAACATATGGAAGGGATGCCTACACAAAACATATGGAAGGGATGCCTACACAAAACATATGGAAGGGATGCATACACAAAACATATGGAAGGGATGCCTACACAAAACATATGGAAGGGATGCCTACACAAAACATATGGAAGGGATGCCTACACAAAACATATGGAAGGGATGCATACACAAAACATATGGAAGGGATGCCTACACAAAACATATGGAAGGGATGCCTACACAAAACATTTGGAAGGGATGCATACACAAAACATATGGAAGGGATGCCTACACAAAACATATGGAAGGGATGCCTACACAAAACATATGGAAGGGATGCCTACACAAAACACTTCATAATACCCATGAAAGTTGTACATGCCACATACAGTATGTCTATGAAAGTGAATGATCATTTCTCATAGAAAAGGGACAACATCTGATGTTGTTTGACATAGTAGAAATGTTATATGATTGTACGGTATGTAGGCTACTGTCCAATCTTTGCATAATTATGTATAAACATCTGTTCCTTTGCTTTGAAGACTACTCAATGTCAGTATCCTTTGCTGCCATAAACAACAAGACATTGGTGTAAAGGTTGCATTTATAGAGCTTCAGACAATATTTTGAAGAAATCATTTTGATATAGAGCAGCATATTGAACAGCTGACAACGAGCTTCTAATTTACGCTTGGGCTGACATCTTCAGCGGGACATGCTGGGTTCAAAACAACTGGGAACTGGGAACTTGGAAATCTCTGACTTCCGACTTCAGTGCGCTCGAGACAACGGGGAACTCAAGAAAAAAAAGGTAATCCAACTCAGAATTCCAAGTTGGGAACTCGGCCTCTTTTTAGCGCTCCGACTTTCCGACCAGAAGATCACTGACCTCATGATTTGATCATCTGAAGGTAACCAAGTACAGGGCTGTAAAAATTGCTAAAAGTGCATAGTGGGTAAAATTTACAAAACATTATGTGACCAAACATGGGTCTAAAAAAATAGTTTCCCCCTGAGTTTCTTATATAAAACCTTGTTCCTTACTGTACTGTCTGTTTTGACATGAATGTGTTTTTCATTGTGTTTCTATGGACTATAGCAGTAAAGGCCAAATTCAAAGTGTCATCAAATATTTATTTAAAATACATTTTTTACAATTCAAAATCAAAAGGCTAAATTATACATTTTATGACCATCTTAAAATAATTCCATATGTTAGCATAGAAGTCATTTTAAGCCCTAAAGGGGTCTTAAAATGTCAGCTGTCACTGTGTTGCTCTATATCCCAGCCTTGTGTACCTTCTCCAGTTTAGAGAGAGCCAGAGAGTACCAGTCCTTAGCTCTGAACTGCATAAACCTCATGTTGGCAGGGTGGGTTAGTTCTGTGATGATACTGAGACTGGAGAACAACCTGAGTGAGAAGGAACACACTGTAGATGGGATTAACTGTACTAAATAAAACAGAAAAACACAATGACTGAACAAAGTGTGATACCCAAAATACCTTTACTTAAATTAATGACTAGATCAAACTAATAACTCTTGTCATGCCTGCTCCTGCTCTCCCTTCCTGACTCTGGAAGGCGCCAGGCTGCCCAGCATTCCATCATTACACACTCCTGCTTCCCTAGTTACACACTTCAGCGATTATTGGACTCACCTGGACTCAATCGCCTGTTATTACCTCCCCTATATCTGTCTGTTCTCCAGCTCCATTCCCTGCCTCAGCATTGTTTATTACCTCTCCTATATCTGTCTGTTCTCCAGCTCCATTCCCTGCCTCAGCATTGTTTATTACCTCCCCTATATCTGTCTGTTCTCCAGCTCCATTCCCTGCCTCAGCATTGTTTATTACCTCTCCTATATCTGTCTGTTCTCCAGCTCCATTCCCTGCCTCAGCATTGTTTATTACCTCTCCTATATCTGTCTGTTCTCCAGCTCCATTCCCTGCCTCAGCATTGTTTATTACCTCTCCTATATCTGTCTGTTCTCCAGCTCCATTCCCTGCCTCAGCATTGTTTATTACCTCTCCTATATCTGTCTGTTCTCCAGCTCCATTCCCTGCCTCAGCATTGTTTATTACCTCTCCTATATCTGTCTGTTCTCCAGCTCCATTCCCTGCCTCAGCATTGTTTATTACCTCCTCTATAGCTGTCTGTTCTCCAGCTCCATTCCCTGCCTCAGCATTGTTTATTACCTCCCATATATCTGTCTGTTCTCCAGCTCCATTCCCTGCCTCAGCATTGTTTATTACCTCTCCTATATCTGTCTGTTCTCCAGCTCCATTCCCTGCCTCAGCATTGTTTATTACCTCTCCTATATCTGTCTGTTCTCCAGCTCCATTCCCTGCCTCAGCATTGTTTATTACCTCTCCTATATCTGTCTGTTCTCCAGCTCCATTCCCTGCCTCAGCATTGTTTATTACCTCTCCTATATCTGTCTGTTCTCCAGCTCCATTCCCTGCCTCAGCATTGTTTATTACCTCTCCTATATCTGTCTGTTCTCCAGCTCCATTCCCTGCCTCAGCATTGTTTATTACCTCTCCTATATCTGTCTGTTCTCCAGCTCCATTCCCTGCCTCAGCATTGTTTATTACCTCTCCTATATCTGTCTGTTCTCCAGCTCCATTCCCTGCCTCAGCATTGTTTATTACCTCTCCTATATCTGTCTGTTCTCCAGCTCCATTCCCTGCCTCAGCATTGTTTATTACCTCTCCTATATCTGTCTGTTCTCCAGCTCCATTCCCTGCCTCAGCATTGTTTATTACCTCCCCTATATCTGTCTGTTCTCCAGCTCCATTCCCTGCCTCAGCATTGTTTATTACCTCTCCTATATCTGTCTGTTCTCCAGCTCCATTCCCTGCCTCAGCATTGTTTATTACCTCTCCTATATCTGTCTGTTCTCCAGCTCCATTCCCTGCCTCAGCATTGTTTATTACCTCCCCTATATCTGTCTGTTCTCCAGCTCCATTCCCTGCCTCAGCATTGTTTATTACCTCTCCTATATCTGTCTGTTCTCCAGCTCCATTCCCTGCCTCAGCATTGTTTATTACCTCTCCTATATCTGTCTGTTCTCCAGCTCCATTCCCTGCCTCAGCATTGTTTATTACCTCCCCTATATCTGTCTGTTCTCCAGCTCCATTCCCTGCCTCAGCATTGATTGTCGTATGTCGTTTTGTTTACCCGGTTCTGACTCCGTTCCTGTCCTGGTCCATTAAATGTTTAACTCCCTGTACCTGCTTCTCATCTCCAGCGCCGGTCATTACAACTCTGAATGAATTAATAGCCTAGCTAGTATAAACATCAATTATAAAACGTGGGCAACACAAGAAAAAACTGCTACTTACACCATTCCAGTATTTACACCATTTAGTGAACAGCTACCTACAGTGCATTCATAAAGTCTTCAGACCCCTTGACTGTTTCCACATTTTGTTACATTACAGCCTTATTCTAAAATTGATTAAATAGTTTTTCCCCCTCATCGCTCTACACACAATACCCCACAATGACAGAGCAAGAACAGGTTTTTATAAATTTTTGCAAATGTATTCAAAATAAAAAAACATAACATTTACATAAGTATTCAGACCCTTTACTCAGTACTTTGTTGAAGCACCTTTGGCAGTGATTACAGCATAGAGTCTTCTTGGGTATGACACTACAAGCTTGGCACACCTGTATTTTGGGAGTTTCTCCCATTCTTCTCTGCAGATCCTCTCAAGCTCTGTCAGGTCTCTCCAGAAATGTTCGATCGGGTACAAGTCCAGGCTCTGGCTGGGCCACTCAAGGACATTCAGAGACTTGTCCCGAAGCCACTCCTGCCTTGTCTTGGATGTGTGCTTAGGGTTGTTGTCCTGTTGGAAGGTGAACCTTCGCCCCAGTCTGAGGCTCTGGAGCAGGTTTTCATCAAGGATCTCTCTGTACATTGCTCCGTTCATCTTTCCCTCGATCCTGAATAGTCTCCCCGTCCCTGCCACTAAAAAACATCCACACAGCATGATGCTACCACCACCGTGCTTCACTGTAGGGATGGTGCCAGGTTTCCTCCAGATGTGACACTTGGCATTCAGGCCAAAGAGTTCAATCTTGATTTCATCAGACCAGAGAATCTTCTTTCTCATGGTCTGAGAGTCTTTAGGTGCCTTTTGGCAAACTCAAAATGGGCTGTCATGTGCCTTTTAAGAAGGATAGGCCCTTCTCCACCTATTGCTCAGTTTGGCCGGGCGGCCAGCTCTAAGAAGTGTCTTGGAGGTTCCAAACTTCTTCCATTTAAGAATGATGGATGATACTGTGTTCTTGGGGACCTTCAATGCTGCAGAAATGTTTTGGTACCCGTCCCCAGATCTGTGCCTCGACACAATGCTGTCTCTGCGTTCTACGGACATTTCCTTTGACCTAATGGCTTGGTTTTTGCTCTGACATGCACTGTCAACTGTGGGACCTTTAGACAGGTGTATGCCTCTCCCAATCATGTCCAATAAACTAAATATACCACGGGTGGAATCCAATCAACTTGTAGAAACATCTGAAGGATGATCAATGGAAACAGGATGCACCTGAGCTCAATTTCAAGCCTCATAGCAAAAGGTCTGAATACTTACGTAAATAAGGTATTTCTGTGTTTTGTTCTTAATACATTTGCAAAAATGTCAAAAAAATCTTTGATTTGTCATTATGGGGTATTGTGTTATTCTGGGGTATTGTATCATTATGGGGTATTGTGTCATTATGGGGTATTGTGTCATTATGGGGTATTGTGTCATTATGGGGTATTGTGTCATTATGGGGTATTGTGTCATTATGGGGTATTGGGTCATCATGGGGTATTGGGTCATTATGGGGTATTGTGTTATTATGGAGTATTGTGTTATTATGTGGTATTGTGTCATCATGGGGTATTGGGTCATTATGGGGTATTGTGTCATTATGGGGTATTGTGTCATTATGGGGTATTGTATCATTATGGAGTATTGTGTCATTATGGAGTATTGTGTCATTATGGAGTATTGTGTTATTATGGAGTATTGTGTCATTATGGAGTATTGTGTCATTATGGGGTATTGTGTCATTATGGGGTATTGTGTCATTATGGGGTATTGTGTCATTATGGGGTATTGTGTCATTATGGGGTATTGTGTCATTATGGGGTATTGTGTCATTATGGGGTATTGTGTCATTATGGGGTATTGTGTCATTATGGGGTATTTGGTCATTATGGGGTATTGTATCATTATGGGGTATTGTGTCATTATGGGGTATTGTGTCATTATGGGGTATTGGGTCATTATGGGGTATTGTGTCATTAATGGGGTATTGTGTCATTATGGGGTATTGTATCATTATGGAGTATTGTGTCATTATGGGGTATTGTGTTATTATGGGGTATTGGGTCATTATGGGGTATTGTGTCATTATGGGGTATTGTGTCATTATGGGGTATTGTATCATTATGGGGTATTGTGTCATTATGGGGTATTGTATCATTATGGGGTATTGTATCATTATGCAGTATTGTGTTATTATGGGGTATTGTGTCATTATGGGGTATTGTATCATTATGGGGTATTGGGTCATTATGGGGTATTGTGTTATTATGGGGTATTGTGTCATTATGGGGTATTGTGTCATTATGGGGTATTGTATCATTATGGAGTATTGTATCATTATGGAGTATTGTGTCATTATGGAGTATTGTGTCATGATGGGGTATTGTGTCATTATGGAGTATTGTATCATTATGGGGTATTGTGTCATTATGGGGTATTGTATCATTATGGGGTATTGTGTCATTATGGGGTATTGTATCATTATGCAGTATTGTATCATTATGCAGTATTGTGTTATTATGGAGTATTGTGTTATTATGGGGTATTGTGTCATTATGGGGTATTGTGTCATTATGGGGTATTGTGTCATTATGGGGTATTGTGTCATTATGGGGTATTGTATCATTATGGGGTATTGTGTCATTATGGGGTATTGTATCATTATGGGGTATTGTATCATTATGGGGTATTGTATCATTATGCAGTATTGTGTTATTATGGGGTATTGTGTCATTATGGGGTATTGTGTCATTATGGGGTATTGTATCATTATGGAGTATTGTATCATTATGGGGTATTGTGTCATTATGGGGTATTGTGTCATTATGGAGTATTGTGTCATTATGGGGTATTGTGTCATTATGGAGTATTGTGTCATTATGGGGTATTGTGTCATTATGGGATATTGTGTTATTATGGAGTATTTTGTCATTATGGGGTATTGTGTCATTATGGGATATTGTGTCATTATGGGGTATTGTGTCATTATGGGGTATTGTATTGTATTGTATTGTGTGTAGATTGATGAGGATGTTTTTTTATTTAATCCATTTTAGAATAAGGCTGTAACATAAGAAAATGTGGAAAAAGTGCAGAATACTTTCCGAATGCACTTTATATTGGCAACATGATATCGTTTATATCATATAGCTATATAATAACAGTGGGTGCAATTCATGAAACATTAACCCCACATCAATGTTTTTCAAAACATGTTTGTGAAAGTTTCTATGTTGTCTGGTGAAAATGGTGAGTGGAAATGTTTTGATTAACTGTCTGACAACGTGAAACATGACAACTACAATAAATCAGAAAACAAATGGATTCGCTGATGCAGTGTGGTAAGGTTGCCATGGAAATTAGCTCTGCAGTGTGTACCGTTTCCTGTCTTTCATCTACATGGTTTAAAAAAAATCCCTCTCATCAAAATGTATCTTGAAACCCATCTCTAAAATGTTAAACTGTGTTTAAAGGTTTATTAAAACATTAGCCTGTATATGACACTATTGATATCATAGAAATGCCTGCATAAAATGCCTGAACATGTGGTCCAGTATTTTGGACTCTAAAATAGTTTGACCAAAGGTTAAAAACATAACAGCTGTTTTGGTAACCCTGTCTGCACATTGACAATGGTTATCTTTCAACTACTTGTTTCGATGTCTCACAATAGGTATTCGTTGACAGGCGGATCACTACAGGAAGAACCAATCACACAGTGTCTGTCGAAGACAGACAGGTCGAGTGGCAAATGAGGTGAGGCCCTCCCTCCATATAAGGCTCCACTCGCCCCACCCTCTGGTTATTCTCCCTCTCATCACTACACTCTCTGAAGCTCTCCTTAGCACGACTTGATCCCTGTCTGCTGTATCACATCCGGCCGTGATTGGGAGTCCCATAGGGCGGCGCACAATTGGCCCAGCGTCGTCCGGGGTAGGTTTGGCCGGGGTAGGCCGTCATTGCAAATAAGAATTTGTTCTTAATTTGCCTAGTTAAATAAAGGTACAAAAAAAAAACTGTTCTCAGGCAAACGTGAGGTTAACGCTGCCAAACGTAGAACCTCAGCTCCTGTCAATAGTGTTATGTACTGACCAAAAGAAACGTTTTTGCTTCAAGCTAAATTTGTTTTCTACTTCTCAGTAGCTAGCGTCACATGGCTAGCTATCTAGACCTGGTTAGCCCATGCTGCAAAGCATAAGCTGACGTGTCTAGCTCGCTGGAAAACAAGCTAACCATCACAGACAGTTTAATTTAGTTAAATTTACGTTCACTCGTTTGTGTCAACTAGACCGATCGGTTTTAGCCTCACGGTTCCCAGACCGAAGTTGAACACCACGGTTCCCTTCGGCTAGCACTGTGCTAGCTACAGCACACCTTAGCCACGCAAGGTAGCTGCTAGCTAACTAACGCCTTACTAGCCTCGTGGCTATAGTGTTAATACTGTGCTCACCCTAGTTAGCCATTAGTCGCAAGGCTTTTAACAAGCTAGCTTACGGCTTTTCAAAGCCTCTGGGCTAAAAAGTTGTTTAACAACAGGAACCTCGGTATTAGCAAGCCCTGTTGTATATAATGGCCACTGCTACCCAAGGGCTAGCCAAGCCAAGCACTCAAACCACCACGTTCTTGCGCTTGGGGTTCTATGATTGCAAGGAAGGATTTTCACCTTCTATTCATCAACTGCCTGGTAAGGGAACTTGCTCAGGCAGACTCAACGACCTTTGAGCACTGCAAAGCGCTGACTAGGGCGGGTTTGAGGAGGAGCTCAAACATACCTCTATCTCTGCCGCCCCTCTCACCTCAAAGCCCCCGTAAATGGGCCCAGCTGGGGCGAGGTCACAGGTTCCCTCCCCTCACTGACTGACGACTTGGTATCAGGGGAAAGCCAGCTAGGCGATGAAGAAGATGACGACGGGATTAATCTTGTGGGTCTCCACGACTTCGCAACCAAAAGACGCCGTTCTTCCCCCCTCTCAAGTACCAATGTCACCCTGCTACCAGGACGGGGGGGTTGCCTTCCCCAGCTTGGAGTATGGCTCTTCGACGTTTACGAGCGAGCCGTTGGAACACCCAGATGTGAAGAAGGATTTCAACGTCATCGTAAATAACAGGTTTGCTATCCTAGAAGATGATACGGAGTTAACCATAGAAATCTTCAACAAAGCGATAGATAGATAGATAGATAGATAGATAGATAGATAGATAGATAGATAGATAGATAGATAGATAGATAGATAGATAGATAGATAGATAGATAGATAGATAGATAGATAGATAGATAGATAGATAGATAGATAGATAGATAGATAGATAGATAGATAGATAGATAGATAGATAGATAGATAGATAGATAGATAGATAGATAGATAGATAGATAGATAGATAGATAGATAGATAGATACTTTATTGAAAGAAACAGGGAAGAAAGTGCTTGGTCACAAAAAATCCAGAGCAGAGGAATGGATATCCCAATCCACCTGGAGAAGAATAGAAGAAAGGAAACACGTATGAAAACGTCTGGTTGATGCCAAATCTACTCGACTGAAGGAAAGGATAGACAAATAATAACTCAGCAAAGGACAAAGAGGTCAAGAAGGGAGCCAGGAAAGACAGGGTTCACAGGATGACAGAAAGGACACAAGGTCAGTTGGACAACAAAGCAAGCACTCTATCATGAGTCTAAATACAACATCTGGAGTGAATTTGACGTATGGTACATGTGGAGAAGATGACTGCAGGTGATTTTGAGCACAAACATCAACAGTTAAGTTAAGATCCTGGTACACACAATTTTGTCAGAATTTCTAAGCAAACAGAATGCACTCTTAATATGCTATTTTTTTATGTACTTATCAAAAGCTACAAATTGATATTTTTTCTTCAAAGGAAGATAACTTTTTTCAACAACAGGACCAATTACAGGATTTATCAACTTCAGGAAAAGCTAGCAAACCACTGAAATATTCTGAGAACAACTATATGGGCAAAACATATACAGTACTTCAAGGACCTCAGGACTAAAGTATTGACAAACAAGTATTACATATCTGGAGGATAAGAAAATAACAATAATTAAACCTATCTGAAGTTAATGATACTGGACTGAACATCATTCTATATGTCAGTATTATCATTATTATTTCAGAATATTTTATTATTTCAATAATTGTATAAACCACAGTTGAAATTTTCCAAAACAAACAAAAGGCATTAATAATAAAAAAAGGATAATCACAGCATTGTTCAAGAGGAGCCAAGAAGTTGTCATGGAGATTGTTTACCCTGAAGAATTACAAAGTATCTGTGCTTTCAAACCACTTTGTGTTTCCTTTATGCAGATTTGACAAAAACCAAATGGACTAACAAGCATAATATTTCACAATGATAGTTCAGCCGTATTGAAGACAGTGCCGATCCTGTCCCTATGTAAGAGAAAAGGTTATTAATAACGGATCTCAAATTATTATAAATAAGGACGCAGAACTTGATATTCCCAAATGAACCATGAACATTTCTGAGAGTGGAACTGATTAAATGAAATCATTGAAGGAATTCTTTACTACATTGGAGTCCTAATATCAGCCACGGATGATCATAACAAGGTTTGAAGAGACATTTAATACATCTAGCTTTCAGCTTTACTTTGCCCTTTCAGCTTTACTTTGCCCTTTCAGCTTTACTTTGCCCCTTCAGCTTTACTTTGCCCCTTCAGCTTTACTTTCCCCTTTCAGCTTTACTTTCCCCTTTCAGCTTTACTTTGTCCTTTCAGCTTTACTTTGCCCCTTCAGCTTTACTTTGCCCCTTCAGCTTTACTTTGCCCCTTCAGCTTTACTTTGCCCCTTCAGCTTTACTTTGCCCAATACAAATAACAAATTGTAGCAGACATATATGAGGCCAAATTCTGCATAAAAGCCAAATCTCTTATAAGGAGCTTAGTCTCAGATTAATGAATTACAACAAGATAATTTGTCTCTAAAAATACAAATGAAAGAGACCCAGGACAATATGGTACAGTGGAAGACCCTTTCTAGTGAGCTACAATCTGGAACTCAGTCCTAACGCAGCCAGTTACACAAAGCTGAATAAGCCAAAGAACTAAACCACTGTTGGACTAATCTGAAATCCTTGACTCAGAGTCTATAGAAACGGTAAGAACACACGAACATACCATCCTGAAAGCTTCCATGCAGACATGAGGAGGTGACAAAATACCTCGAATGGACCCAAATAGAAACTACAGAAGAAGATCACGTCAACCCTTCCACCCTCATCCAGAGGCGACACGAAAGACAACTGAAAGACATAACAAGGAAACTCTAGCTAACCCAACTTGATATTCTCCAATAAGCCTGACTAAATAACAAAATCATACAACTTCATTTACATAAGTATTCACACCCCTTAGTCAAAACATGTTAGAAACACCTTTGGCAGCGATTACAGAGTCTTTCTGGGTAAGTCTTTCTGGGTAAGTCTTTCTGGGTAAGTCCCTAAGAGCTTTACACACCTGGATTGTACAGTATTTGCTCATTATTCTTTAAAAAATTCTTCAAGCTCTGTCAAATTGGTTCTTGATCATTGCTAGATAACCATTTTCAAGTCCTGCCATAGATATAAGTCAAAACTATAACTTAATTGCTTTGCCACATTTTTTGCAGTATTACTTTAGTTACTTGTTGTAAACAGGATGCATGTTTTGGAATATTTTTTATTCTGTACAGGCTTCCTTCTTTTCACTCTGTCAATTAGGTTAGTTGTCAGGCTCTGGCCATAGAGAGGCCTATTTGCTTCTCTATGTAGCTATGGTCAGAGTCTGACAGTTTCTATTCTTTCTGTTTCTGTGTGGGTTTTGGGTTGGATCCCTAATTAGAGGCAGCTGCACCGCATTGTCTCTAATTAGGGATCCTATATATGTTTGTCTGTCCTTCACTCTGGTGTGGGTCGTTGTTCCTCCAATCACGGGTGAAGTAAGTGTTTCCGTTTGTTTACATCGTGTTTATGTTATACAAGTTTACCTAACCAAAAGTATAATAAAGTAAACATGTCGAACTACAATTCCTGCGCTGCACTTTGGTCTCTCCAAGCACCCATTTGTGACAGAACGACCCACCAACGTGAGACCAAGCAGCGCGACTGGGTAGAGATGGACTCAGAGGAGTTAGCGCCAGTATCAGTTCCCACGTGGCCTAGGGTGAGGCCTGAGGACCGTGGGAGGGTTTTAGATAGGTACTTTATTGCTCCCCCGGGGGGGAAATTTCATTGGAGCAATGGAGGAGGATGGAGAAGGAAAGGTCCGTTGTGGCTTCGAGCACCACACCATCGGTGCGCAGCCAGAGCCCGTAGAGGCTGAAGAAGGGGAATCGCACACCACTTCGTCTGCCCACATTTCAGGATCGGGAGAAGCCTGAGGGGTTTCATAAATACCCGGAGGAGGAGCAGACGAGGTGGTGGAGAGCCTGGGTTGTGCTTCCGCTGGAGGCGCAGAAGGACCCATTCCTACGGGAGATAGAGGAGGAGAAGGACTTCGAGCACCGACGGGTACTAGTGCTGAGGCTATGGGACAGACGGGCACCTCCAGCGAAGGTCAGCAGCCCGGAACCTCCAGCGAAGGTCAGCAGCCCGGAACCTCCAGCGAAGGTCCGCAGCCCAGAACCCACAGCGAACGTCCGCAGCCCGGAACCTCCAGCGAAGGTCAGCAGCCCGGAACCTCCAGCGAAGGTCAGCAGCCCGGAACCTCCAGCGAAGGTCCGTAGCCCGGAACCTCCAGCGAAGGTCCGTAGCCCGGAACCTCCAGCGAAGGTCCGTAGCCCGGAACCTCCAGCTACGGTCCACAGCCCGGAACCTCCAGCGAGGGTCCGCAGCCCGGAGGCTCCAGAGGTCAGCACATCGCTGTGGCTGGAACCGACCCCCCCAGTGGAGCAGGACCCCCGTAGTCCACCGGTACCCATTCCGGGTTCTGCCGTCTGCTCCGCTCCAGAGCCTGAGCAGTCCGCTCCACCGGTACCCATTCCGGGTTCAGCCGTCTGCTCCGCTCCAGTGCCAGAGCAGTCCGCTCCACCGGTGCCCAATCCGGGTCCAGCCGGATACATTGTTTTAGACACTCACCAATGGCTAGATGAAGACGGTGGCCAAAACACTGTAAGCGTGTCCAGTCATTCAGCTGAAGTGCAGGGATGTTGTTTGTGGCATTACCCGTGGTGACACAGACTAGGCGATCCTCGTGCATATCGTATCCCCACATCTCAAGAGCTTCCCTGAGACCTCTGGCTATAATTTATCCATTGTGGTCATCTGGGAAATAGCCTGTCTGTAGACACCGACTGCAGAGTGTCCAGTCTTGGATGAAGTGTATCGTCGGGCTCATATAGGGCTGAGTCGTTCGGTTCGTCCACATATCTGTTGCTGTAGCGTAGTACAAAACCTTGTGGATTTCCTTCTCTACTTTGGCCCGACACTCTTGATATAAACAAAGCAACTCGACCTGATTAAAGTGTTTTTCGGCTTGGCTCGAGTGTTGGCACCAACTCACGGAAACCCCCGTTTCTCGACCGTGTAAATTGGGGCCCATGTCTTTACAGATGTAAGTTGTAACGGCAGCTGTTATCTCCTTCCATCTTTGTGATTCTTTGCCATATGGTGTGCAGCGGGCAAAACACTCTTGCACCGTGTCTGGGTTTTGTTTTGAGCAGTCAACTGTACTTTTTTGGGTCTCATCCGTAGTCTTTCTCCGTACTGTTTCACATGATTCTTGCGTAGGTGGTAAAAGAGGTTAGTGGTGTTTGAGCCTGTTGTCGGGACCGGCCTGCGGCATATTTAGCAGAGGACGGTTTTCTGGTCTGTGTCAGACTTTTCATACCCAAAACACGTCAATGCTTCCGAAGTAGCCTCTCTTTTAGGTACGAGCTCCGTGTCTCCGTGCTCTGTGTCACGTTCACTCTCCTCCAAGTTTGTTTGTGTTGCAAATTTCCTTCCACACAGCACGTGTGGAAGACCGCAAAGCGTCGTCCAATTGACAAAAAATATTGCCTTAAAGAGTGTGATTTGTGACACAACGAAATAAACATAATATGAAACAATAGACGTTTTTCTATCGTCACACGATAAACATCGTCATATCACCCAGCCATACTACTTTGAAGTTTAAAGATATAGTCTTTCCAATGTTCGATACATCAGGAACTCACTCTCTACAGAGGCAGACATTATGTACTGTATTTACATGCAATGATCTTCTCTCACCTGTCCTATGTTATCAGCGGCTGTTCTCAAGCCCATGAAACATCAATGAAACCCCTTCGATCATTATATAAACAAGCGCTGAAGATCCTGGACAGGAAATCACATTACCATCACTGTAATATTCTCCCCAAGTACAGTCTGTTCATTTTGGACAACTTGATGTTTTTCTCAGATGACTGTCTAGTTTATCAGATTATCAACAATGTTGCACCCCCACCTCTGAAATATTTTGTCATATTAAGCTAACAGCAGAGTCACCTTTTTATTTATTTATTTAACCTTTATTTAACTAAGTCAGTTAAGATCAAATTCTTATTTACATTGACGGCCTACCCCGGCCAAACCTGGACGACGCTGGGCCAATTGTGCGCCGCCCTATGGGACTCTCAATCACGGCTGGATGTGATACAGCCTGGATTCGAACCAGGGACTGTAGTGACACCTCTTGCACTGAGATGCAGTGCCACTCAGGAGCTCCACAAGAGGAGATGGTGTCATTCCTAAAAGGAAAACCACCTTCGGTCAGTCAACATTCTCCAACTCAGGCATCAGGAAATGGAATGACTTCCCCTCTACCTTAAGAAGCACTAGTACCTTTAAATCCTCAGTGGTGGTCAAATAAAGGACAAGTCTCATCAATCACACATTGACTAATTCTTAATGCACTCCAGTCTCAATGTGTTTTATGTATTATGATGCGTCTTGTATTTGTTGTATTTCATTATTTCTGTATTTGCTTTAATCTGTTATATCCTACTACACTACTGTATGAGTGATGTGTATTTACATATGTTTATATAATTAGTTACGTTTAGTTAGCTGTGTTTAGCTAACTCTGGTGCAAACATCATATTTCACTGTCTCAAATGTACCGTATGTTTTTAACTGCACATGGTCCCTTTAAATAAACTTAAATGGACACCTAAAATCTGATTTATTTATTTGTCAAAAACTCGCTGCATGAACAGTGTCTGAACACTAACAAGGGTTTCGCTACCTAAACACTAACAAGGGTTTCGCTACCTAAACACTAACAAGGGTTTCGCTACCTAAACACTAACAAGGGTTTCGCTACCTAAACACTAACAAGGGTTTCGCTACCTAAACACTAACAATGGTTTCACTACCTAAACACTAACAATGGTTTCACTACCTAAACACTAACAAGGGTTTCGCTACCTAAACACTAACAAGGGTTTCGCTACTTAAACACTAACAAGGGTTTCGCTACCTAAACACTAACAAGGGTTTCGCTATCTAAACACTAACAAGGGTTTCGCTACCTAAACACTAACAATGGTTGCGGTACCTGAACAGTGTCTGCACATTGACGATGGTCTTGGCGTCAGCCATGTAGTCCTCCTCTGCACTCATGGTGCTCTCCTTGTCCACCACCACCATGTTGGCTGCAGAGGACACGCCGCAACGCAGGAGGTCATCCAGGCTGGGGGAGACACACACACATTTCACTTGAATTTGACTTCTTGACTTGAAAATGTCCAGTTTTCCCTGACCAGGAAAACCTCCGGGCCCTGCACATGAGTAGCTATCTTTTGAAAGATTAGCTGTGGAGAGAGAATAGTAACTCATAGTATCTTGGGGGCTAGAGAACGGTGACTTTGGACACAGGACTTATTTGAGAAATTGATATTTCGGTTCACTCCTTCCGTTTCCTTTAGATGTAGTCTTGATAGGGAGACTAATAGCAATCAAATGCAGTACATGCACTAAAGGTTATAAGGTGACATACTTATCGATGGAGCCGACCATGTATAACACCATGGGGAACCAACAGATAGCCTCCAGGAACTGTGTGTCAGGCCTGGTGATACAACAGAACACATCACAACACAGAAAAGAAAATAATAGAATGGAATATAATTCAATTGAATAGATCTTCATTGTCCATATGAACAGATATTGTTATTTTTGCTGTCACAGTACCCAACCCGACATATCCAAAAGAGAAAATATGTTAGGTGTTGCTTTGCTTGAGGTAAAAGTACCAAAAAGGGCTCTCATTGGTATCTTGCTGAATTCAAGATAAGCCATAGCCATTCAATCTCATTTAACGTTCACTTTCCAGCTAGCACATAACGTTCTGAGAACCATATGTCTCTAAGAGCTTGGTGAGCGCGTGGTTGTCCTATGGTTATTTTGCATTCAACCTTCCCACAACTTTCTGTGAATGTTGCCGGATAGTTGCTTGGCTTTGGAACATTCTCAGTACATTTAAAGGAACTTTCATTACTTTAATGTTAAAACACGGTTACATTTTGATAATATTCTAGGAATGTTCTCCAACTGGTTTGCATTGGGAATGTTTCTCAAATATTCTAATCAAATCAAATATATCAGAGAATGTTAAGAAACAACGTTCTTCAGCATAAGAACGTTAAGAAGAATGTTAAGAAAACTTTCCATAAAAACCACAACGTTCAGAGAACTTTCTAAAAATGTTATTTAAAGTGGAACTGACAGCGTTTTAGCAACATGAAATCTTATTAAAATCTGTTCATATAAGAATGACACCTATTTTAAAAGCGACACTTAACAATGGTCATTTTCACGTTTTCATAAATTCATAGAATGATGTATAGTAATGCATTTGTGACAATTTGGACAATTAATAAACCATGATAAAAACATCTCTCTTGTCCTCGCAGACCTGTGCACCATAGCCAATCAGAGATACAGTAGGCCTATATGTAAATAAGCCATTTGCCACATGGGCCTGCCATCATTCACTTTGAACTGGATGGTTGAGGGGTAAAAAATCAGTCACTCCTCCAATGACATGACATCCTCATAGTAGCTAGCTAGCTAACGTTAGGCTCTGTGTTTTTAGCTTACGAATGAAATCATTCATGTATGGTGCACTGAAAGTGTATTGTAGTTGAGTAGTAAGTCTAGGCTACGTCTCTCGTGCCCCTCGTCACCTCAAACAACTTCAATGATGGCAGTCTCAGACTAAAGTATGCAGCGAACGACAGAGCAGAGGAAGAAGTTAGAGAGTCATCAGGCTATATTATATTTCTGACAACTTCTACTTTTACTTCACTACATTCCTTGTTGTACTTTTTACTACATACATTTTCCTTGAAAACAAACTTATCAAGAGAACATCCCTGGTCCTCCCTACTGCCTCTGATCTGGAGGACTCACTAAACACACATGGTCTAGTTCATACACTTATCTAGAGAACATCCCTGGTCCTCCCTACTGCCTCTGATCTGGAGGACTCACTAAACACACATGGTCTAGTTCATACACTTATCAAGAGAACATCCCTGGTCCTCCCTACTGCCTCTGATCTGGAGGACTCACTAAACACACATGGTCTAGTTCATACACTTATCAAGAGAACATCCCTGGTCCTCCCTACTGCCTCTGATCTGGAGGACTCACTAATCACACATGGTCTAGTTCATACACTTATCTAGAGAACATCCCTGGTCCTCCCTACTGCCTCTGATCTGGACTCACTAAACACATGCTTTGTTTGTAAATGATGTCTGAGTGTAAATGATGTCTGAGTGTTGGAGTGTAAATGATGTCTGAGTGTTGGAGTGTAAATGATGTCTGAGTGTTGGAGTGTAAATGATGTCTGAGTGTTGGAGTGTAAATGATGTCTGAGTGTTGGAGTGTAAATGATGTCTGAGTGTTGGAGTGTAAATGATGTCTGAGTGTTGGAGTGTAAATGATGTCTGAGTGTTGGAGTGTAAATGATGTCTGAGTGTTGGAGTGTAAATGATGTCTGAGTGTTGGAGTGTGACCCTGGCTTTCCATAAATAAAATACATAAAAAAATATGGTGCCGTCTGGTTTGCTTTAATATGAGGAATTTGTAATTATTTATACTTTTACTTTTGATACTTAAGTCAATTTTAGCAACTCCATTTACTTTTAATACTTAAGTATATTTAAAACCAAATACTTTTAGACTTTTACTCAAGTAGTATCTTTACTTTTACTCAAGTATGACAGTTGGGTACTTTATCCACCACTGGTGATTTGGGCCATCAGTTGATTGACAGATGTAGAACGATAAACTTTCCTTCAGTGTGGATGCTCGCCCATGTTTTATAGCTAGGCTGTGTATAATTTGTCCATATACAGTAGTTATGGTCTTTGGTGTGGATGGCCCTTACATTGCTAAGCTGTTATGCTGGACCACACTGACGCCACCAATAATTTATTCTGCCTATTGCTTGCCTTGAACATATAATGAAACTACATAGTCTACTTGAACTGGCGCCCAGTGCACCTGCAGTCTAAAGTACAACGTAGGTAGCTATGGTACTGCATTGAATACAAATACCGCTTTCAGCTGCACCTTGAAAGCAATTCTAAATATTTATTCAGATATTCATTATTTTCATCATGCGCCGAAAATCTGTAACGCTTTTACAATGGAGACCTGACCAAGAGGACAGCGCAATAAAAAGTGTAAGAAGATAAAAAATAAAACGTGGTTCTTACTGATTATCCAGGAGCAGCACAATGGGGTTCAGCTCATTCTTTAGTCTGTAGGAAGCTCTAAGTGGGACGATGAAGTTGTACAGTCCATTCCCCGCCGTCTCAGCCGACACAATGATCAGCTTGTTCTTAAAGCTATACGCTTTGGCATCCTCAACGTTGTTATGCTGACAACCCTATGAGAAAAATAACATACATTTTGATGTTGTTGTTTTAAAATATAAAATAATATATATTTCAATTAAAATAGCATAGGCTATATTTTGTGGGCCGGTTTCCGGGACAGCCTAGTATTGGACTAAAAAGTAGATTCCCCTTTCTGCATGCATTTTAGTTCAGGTCGAGGCTTATTCTGTGTCTGGAAACCAGCCTCAATAGCGCCAATGGTTAACATTACTTAATACTACCTATATTGCTTCAACGGATTATGTGACTTGCATCATTTACCCCTTCCAGTCTGAGGCAACAGTATGGTACTTTCTCCTTCAGTAGATGGCAAAGTGTTGGAGAACTACCGATGTAGGGCAGGTTGGGAGAATAACCTTTCACATAGCTTCAAATAAATAAACAAACACACAATTTATATTTTACTTTTGGTCAGCTAATAGCCTTACCACTGATCAAGCAACATTATGGACTTAAACACATTCCATTCCATCCACTTCACATCAGCCATTACTATGAGCCGTTCTCCCCTCACCAGCCTCAGCATATGCAATTGAATCAAGTGCACACTGTAGCACTCCAGGATCAAAGTTGGAGACCCCTAACTGAAATAACCAAACGTATTATTTTTTTCATTGGAGAGTAAAAAGTAAAACATATGGTATCAATGAAACAGAGTTAAACATCTTTCCTAAAAAAAAGTTTTGGTTTTTTTCGCACAAAGTTTGGCTTACATCCTCTTATAGAAATAATCTAAAACATACTCCTCAGTTGATAGGTCTTCGTCGGAGGGCACAGTCTCGTCCTCTGATTGGTCGCTATAGAGGTCACCTGTATGCAAAGAGGAAGTGTCTGGCACCTCTAGCACGGGGCTGATGCTGGGCCTCCTGCTGTTACCCGTAACGTCCTCTGGGGGGAGACAGAGAGTGGGCCCACAGCGGGGCTTGCATCCTGTGTTCTGGAGGTCTATGGCCACACTGCCTGAACAAGGGTGTAAAGGAGCACAACATTGTGGACACGTTTCTGTGTCTATCTTACAAGTCAATTCAGAAAAATACCAATTCTAGTTCAATAATGCAGAATAGTATATACCAATATCCACACTAGCACACTATACTTGTCCAATACATTACTCACTTATACGTATACTAACAACTTCATACTACGTAGTACACAAGTTTTGATATTGGAATAAAGCTCATATTACTGACCCATGCTGGTGATGACACTGTGTACAGGCAGGCGAGGCCGGCTGACCATCCTCTCCCTCTGGGTCTTAAAGGAAGAGTTCTCCTCCTTGGTGATGTTGATGTAGAAGCAGGTGTCGTTGGGACTCATTCTGAACTGGGGCCCGGGGTTCAGCAGGATGCTCTTACTGTCCTCCCGGCACACCCCGATCAGACACACGCCATACCTGACGACAGAGATAGAGATAGAGGGTAAGTGTTAGATCACACAGATTGGAGGTACAGAGGAAGATAACAGAGGGAATGATGTCTGTTCAAAGCCTATTTGACTGGGCACCTGAGTTTTTTCCTGACCACATGGTAAGACCAGACTGTTTGCTAAGGCCCAACGTTTCTCGCGGTATGGTCTGGAGATGGAGGAATACAGTGCTGAGGCAGAGGGCTCATAGAGTGGACAAATGGCTACTATTCTGAACATTGTGTGCTGAGCTCTCTGTCGCCCAGAGCTGCCAACGCATCACCCAAATGCAGAGGAGAAGAGGAGAAGTCTAGTGGCTATATGCGTCATGCTGGTTCCCGAACATGACCTCTACAAGATTTAATAAAACATTTTTTTGTACTTTTTCATGATATCCAATTTAATTTATTTAATTTAACCAGGCAAGACAGTTAAGAACAAATTCTTATTATAACAATGACGGCCTAGGAACAGTGGGTTAACTGCCGACGATTTTTACCTTGTCAGCTCAGGGATTCAATCCAGCAACCTTTCGGTTACGAGCCCAACTCTCTAACCACTCGGCTACCTGCCGCCCCAATTGGTAGTTACAGTCTTGTCCCAACACTGCGTCCTCCTAAAGACGACCACGCCAAGCTGCAGTGCTTCTTGACACACTGCTCACTTAACCCGGAAGCCAGCCGCACCAATGTGTCAGACCGAAGTCAGCGTGCATGCAACCGACCTGCCAGAAGGATTCGCTAGAGTGTGATGGGACAAGGACAGCCCAGCCGGCCAAACCCTCCCCTAACCTGAGCCAATTAGCCCTGCACATGGACTCAGTACTGCTACCCTGTGTATATAGACAAGTTATCGTTACTCATTGTGTATTTAATATCACTTGTATTATTAGGTGTTATTACTTTTCTATTATTTATCTATTTTATTTCTCTCTGCATTGTTGGGAAGAGACCATAAGTAAGCATTTCACTACACCTGTTGTTTAAGAAGCATTGATTTGTTGGTGAAAAGGGTTTATTGAGCATATAAGCCCACATATCCGTCCCCATCCATGGATACAACTGAAATAGCACAGTAAATCTAACCATTGGAACCGGGATCACAATAAAATGTGGTAATTTGTCAGTAAGGCTGTTTAATGGAAAGTCTGTGACCCTTGACCCTAGGACATTCCCTAAGACGTATTGGTGTTTTCTACTTACTTCTTATGCGAGTGGAAGGAGGTGTAGGTGAAGCTTTTCCCCATGTATTCTGAGAAGAAGATGCTGTCTCTCATGGCGATGTTGTAGACCTCGTTCCCGGAACACTTGCCATAGGTCCTGTGCCACTGCTCAGGCGACTGCTGCCCCTCCCTGAGGCACACAAAGCAATGAAGAGGTTATTAATGTGAAGGGCAACCGTTTAGTTGGGTTTAGTCTAGGCTTTAGCTGCAGACAGTTGAATAGGTATCACATATAGAGACTTGGTGGGTTGAGTAAAGACTTGGGTAGAGACTTGGTGGGTTGAGTAAAGACTTGGGTAGAGACATGGTGGGTTGAGTAAAGACTTGGGTAGAGACTTGGTGGGTTGAGTAAAGACTTGGGTAGAGACTTGGTGGGTTGAGTAAAGACTTGGGTAGAGACTTGGTGGGTTGAGTAAAGACTTGGGTAGAGACTTGGTGGGTTGAGTAAAGACTTGGGTAGAGACTTGATGGGTTGAGTAAAGACTTGGGTAGAGACTTGGTGGGTTGAGTAAAGACTTGGGTAGAGACTTGGTGGGTTGAGTAAAGACTTGGGTAGAGACTTGATGGGTTGAGTAAAGACTTGGGTAGAGACTTGGTGGGTTGAGTAAAGACTTGGGTAGAGACTTGGTGGGTTGAGTAAAGACTTGGTGGGTTGAGTAAAGACTTGGTGGGTTGAGTAAAGACTTGGTGGGTTGAGTAAAGACTTGGTGGGTTGAGTAAAGACTTGGTGGGTTGAGTAAAGACTTGGTGGGTTGAGTAAAGACTTGGTGGAATGAGTAAAGACTTGGTGGGTTGAGTAAAGACTTGGGTAGAGACTTGGTGGGTTGAGTAAAGACTTGGGTAGAGACTTGGTGGGTTGAGTAAAGACTTGGTGGGTTGAGTAAAGACTTGGGTAGAGACTTGGTGGGTTGGTGGGTTGCCTACTGTACTTTGTAGATCTTATGGAGTGTACACCATTGAGGTGTTGACTAGATATGAGGGTGTAGGGTGGTTGTGTACTTACAGGCCCTGTGAAGTGTGGACCAGCAGGGTTATAAGGGTGGAGGTCGCTGGACAGATACAGTTCAAGGCCAACATGGCATACTTGAATTCCTCCTCACACACAACATGATCTAAGGCAAAGGAGAATAAAACGATATGATTATGTTTTAAAAAGAGTATTACTGAGATGGAACTCAATGAGACGAAGCTCAATACACAGAGCAAATCCAAATAAAACAGCTATCGAAGGACCCATTATTGGGGCCACAATTCAGAATAGTCCAGAAAAATGTATGCCAAGGTCCCAAATCATCTAAACAAATGTTTCTTAACAATACATTCATCTGTCTTTACCTGCAAATTTCACATGGAATTTATTTTCTGGCTTTAGAATCTGGACATAAATGGGACAGTTTGGAGCGAAATCCTTCACAGCCCAAGCTCGCAGAATGGTCTGATGGTCCTTAGAGGCAAAACAACACATCACAGGTACATTTGTTTGAGCTGTTTCATGTTCCTTTGCTTTATGCACTGCACTGTGGTTAGAACACTGTTCAGTGTAGAACATAAAACCTTATCCCTAAGGTATAGCACAGCAAATATTTCAATTGTTTTTTTGCAGAACAGTGATTCCAATATTATTTCAGAAAATATTTACTCTATCAGTGACGCAGTTGACAAGCCACTGACGGAGTTGTCAACAGATCCTCAAAATATACATATTTTTGCCTCTAAAATATAAGTTCAATGCAAACATTTGTTTAATATGGGAAATTATTCATTTGAAAATTGCCAATAAAAACATACCCATTCTATCAGACCTGTCAGCACTCGTTAGACAAACACCTGACAGAGTTGATGTTTTACAAATGTTTGTCATTTTTATATATGACTTTGTGACTCTAAAAACCTAATTAAAGGTAACATATTTAAACCAAAATTAAAATGTGATCTTAATCTATCAGGCAGATGGAGTTGAGGTTATAGGTTATAGGTTATAGATATCACCGTGGTGATTCCAATATTGTTTGTTTAAATCTATCAAAAGTAGAGAACTAATTTAGGATTTTAGACTAATCTGACGGAGTAAAGCAAACCTGACGGAGTAAAGCAAACCTGACGGAGTAAAGCACATCTGACGGAGTAAAGCACATCTGACGGAGTAAAGCAAACCTGACGGAGTAAAGCAAATCTGACGGAGTAAAGCAAACCTGACGGAGTAAAGCACATCTGACGGAGTAAAGCACATCTGACGGAGTAAAGCAAATCTGACGGAGTAAAGCAAACCTGACGGAGTAAAGCAAATCTGACGGAGTAAAGCACACCTGACGGAGTAAAGCAAATCTGACGGAGTAAAGCAAACCTGACGGAGTAAAGAAAATCTGACGGAGTAAAGCAAACCTGACGGAGTAAAGCAAATCTGACGGAGTAAAGCAAACCTGACGGAGTAAAGCAAATCTGACGGAGTAAAGCAAATCTGACGGAGTAAAGCAAATCTGACGGAGTAAAGCAAACCTGACGGAGTAAAGCAAATCTGACGGAGTAAAGCAAACCTGACGGAGTAAAGCAAATCTGACGGAGTAAAGCAAATCTGACGGAGTAAAGCAAACCTGACGGAGTAAAGCAAACCTGACGGAGTAAAGCAAGTTCTCTCTGCCAGAGAGAACAACAGACAGATGGAGGTCTACTGGTGTGGGCAAATGTGTACTTTTAATAATCAGACTAGCTGAACCTAAAATGATCTAATAATATTACTGTACACTGGCTAAAATACCTTGGCTATCAGCAAGTTTTGTTTATATTCAGAAATGAACAAAATATGTTTGGACAAATGCCTGGTGGGCTGGTCTCTTAGTCACAGTCTGCCCCTGATTTAACACATGTTGTCGTGGTATTAGGAACAAATGTACGTACTGCGGCGGTGCGGTCCACCTCACAGCGACTGCTTAGGATGAAACAGGCCTCGGCATTGTCCAGTCTGGAAAACAAGGACACCCATTCAATACTAAGTGGTTACATCTCAATACTCTACAGTGGCGTCCTCTCATCTCCTCTCCAACTGTATACCAACAAACAGTCATCTTAAAACATAGGAGAAGTGAAAGGCAAGCAATATGGTGGATGCCTATTGCCTATCCACTATTGCTTTTTACCAGTCCAGCTCTTCCACATCAGTGCAGTTGAAGGAATGGTGACTAAAGACCCAAAGAGAGGAAACTGTTTTAGCGGATTGAGACGCATCCCTTAGTGTTGGTGACTCACTTGGCCCGGATGAGGTCCTGGTCTTTGAGGGCTGATCCCTGGAGGTAGATGACCCGCTGGGACCACAGGGGGATCTGGAGGACCCGGCGAACCTGGGGGTCCATCTCTGTGGGACACAGGATGATGACGTAGTAGTCCTGGATGGGGAGGAACACAGAGGAACAGCCTGGGTCGTGTTCATTAGACACTAAATGGACGAAAACGGACTGAAACAGGGAGGGACTACCTGGACTTGTCCAATAAGAAATGCACATTTCTCGCACGTACAAACACACACACACACACACACACACACACACACACACACACACACACACACACACACACACACACACACACACACACACACACACACACACACACACACACACACACACACACACACACACACACACACACACACACACCTCTAGGCCGGGGTGGGCGTAGAACTCGTTGAGGAAGTCCATCAGGAGGTCTATCTTGAGGGAGCTGACACACAGCACCACATGTTTCTCGGTCTGGGCCCGGTGGCGGCTGTAGTTCCCCCCCGACTTCTGTCTCTCCATCCACAGGTAGGCCAGCTGCTCAAACTGACCAATAGCACCCAGCACAGGCACACCTTACTAATACTGCTCATGTTATGTAAAACAAATTCTCAAATCAATCAAATAAATACATGGCTACATACATGGCTACATACATGGCTACATACATGGCTAAATACATGGCTACATAAATGGCTAAATACATGGCTACATACATGGCTAAATACATACATGGCTACATACATGGCTACATACATGGCTACATACATGGCTACATACATGGCTAAATACATGGCTACATACATACATGGCTACATACATGGCTACATACATGGCTAAATACATGGCTACATACATGGCTAAATACATACATGGCTACATACATGTCTAAATAGATGGCTACATACATGGCTAAATACATGCCTACATACATGGATAAATACATGGCTAAATACATGGCTACATACATGGCTAAATACATGGCTAAATAAATGGCTAAATACATGGCTACATACATGGCTAAATACATAAACGGCTAAACACATGGCAAAATACATAAATGGCTAAATACATGGCAAAATACATACATGGCTACATACATGGCTACATACATGGCTACATACATGGCTACATACATGGCTACATACATGGCTACATACATGGCTAAATACATGGCTACATACAAGGCTAAATACATGGCTAAATACATACATGGCTACATACATGGCCACATACATGGCTACATACATGGCTAAATATATGGCTACATAGATGGCTACATACATGGCTACATACATGGCTACATACATGGCTACATACATGGCTAAATACATGGCTACATACATGGCTACAGACAGACAGACAGACAGACAGACAGACAGACAGACAGACAGACAGACAGACAGACAGACAGACAGACAGACAGACAGACAGACAGACAGACAGACAGACATGGCTAAATACATGGCTAGATACATGGCTACATACATGGCTAAATACAGTGGGGAGAACAAGTATTTGATACACTGCCGATTTTGCAGGTTTTCCTACTTACAAAGCATGTAGAGGTCTGTAATTTTTATCATAGGTACTCTTCAACTGTGAGAGACGGAATCTAAAACAAAAATCCAGAAAATCACATTGTATGATTTTGAAATAATGAATTTGCATTTTATTGCATGACATAAGTATTTGATCACCTACCAACCAGTAAGAATTCCGGCTCTCACAGACCTGTTAGTTTTTCTTTAAGACGCCCTCCTGTTCTCCACTCATTACCTGTATTAACTGAACCTGTTTTAACTCGTTACCTGTATAAAAGACACCTGTCCACACACTCAATTAAACAGACTCCAACCTCTCCACAATGGCCAAGACCAGAGAGCTGTGTAAGGACATCAGGGATACAATTGTAGACCTGCACAAGGCTGGGATGGGCTACAGGACAATAGGCAAGCAGCTTGGTGAGAAGGCAACAACTGTTGGCGCAATTATTAGAAAATGGAAGAAGTTCAAGATGACGGTCAATCTCCCTCGGTCTGGGGCACCATGCAAGATCTCACCTCGTGGGGCGTCAATGATCATGAGGAAGGTGAGGGATCAGCCCAGAACTACACGGCAGGACCTGGTCAATGACCTGAAGAGAGCTGGGACCACAGTCTCAAAGAAAACCATTAGTAACACACTACGCCGTAATGGATTAAAATCCTGCAGAGCACGCAAGGTCCCCCTGCTCAAGCCAGTGCATGTCCAGGCCCGTCTGAAGTTTGCCAATGACCATCTGGATGATCCAGAGGAGCAGTGGGAGAAGGTCATGTGGTCTGACGAGACAAAAATAGAGCTTTTTGTTCTAAACTCCACTCGCCGTGTTTGGAGGAAGAAGAAGGATGAGTACAACCCCAAGAACACCATCCCAACCGTGAAGCATGGAGGTGGAAACATCATTCTTTGGGGATGCTTTTCTGCAAAGGGGACAGGACGACTGCACCGTATTGAGGGGAGGATGGATGGGGCCATGTATCGCGAGATCTTGGCCAACAACCTCCTTTCCTCAGTAAGAGCATTGAAGATGGGTCGTGGCTGGGTCTTCCAGCATGACAACGACCCGAAACACACAGCCAGGGCAACTAAGGAGTGGCTCCGTAAGAAGCATCTCAAGGTCCTGGAGTGGCCTAGCCAGTCTCCAGACCTGAACCCAATAGAAAATCTTTGGAGGGAGCTGAAAGTCCTTATTGCCCAGCGACAGCCCCGAAACCTGAAGGATCTGTATGGAGGAGTGGGCCAAAATCCCTGCTGCAGTGTGTGCAAACCTGGTCAAGAACTACAGGAAACGTATGATCTCTGTAATTGCAAACAAAGGTTTCTGTACCAAATATTAAGTTCTGCTTTTCTGATGGTTTTTTCACTTACAAAGCATGTAGAAGTCTGTAATTTTTATCATAGGTACTCTTCAACTGTGAGTGACAGAATCTAAAACAAAAATCCAGAAAATCACATTGTATGATTTTTAAGTAATTCATTTGCATTTTATTGCATGACATAAGTATTTGATACATCAGACCCTGATGTCCTTACACAGCTCTCACAGCTTCAAACAGGTGCAGTTAATACAGGTAATGAGTGGAGAACAGGAGGGCTTCTTAAAGAAAAACTAACAGGTCTGTGAGAGCTGGAATTCTTACTGGTTGGTAGGTGATCAAATACTTATGTCATGCAATAAAATGCAAATTAATTATTTAAAAATCATACATTGTGATTTTCTGGATTTTTGTTTTAGATTCCGTCTCTCACAGTTGAAGAGTACCTATGATAAAAATTACAGACCTCTACATGCTTTGTAAGTAGGAAAACCTGTAAAATTGGCAGTGTATCAAATACTTGTTCTCCCCACTGTACATGGCTACATACATGGCTAAATAAATGGCTAAATAAATGCCAACATACATGGCTAAATACATACCTGGCTACATACATGGCTACATACATGGCTACATATATGACTAAATAGCTGGCTACATACATGACTAAATACATGGCTACATACATGGCTACATACATGGCTAAATAAATGGCTAAATACATGGCTACATACATGGCTACATACATGCTACATACATGGCTAAATACATACATGGCTACATACATGGCTAAATACATGGCTACATATATGACTACATACATGGCTAAATACATGGCTACATACATGACTAAATACATGGCTACATACATGGCTACATACATGGCTAAATACATGGTTAAATACATGGCTAAATACATACATGGCTACATACATGGCTACATACATGGCTAAATACATGGCTAAATACATGGCTAAATACATGGCTGAATACATACATGGCTACATACATGGCTACATACATGGCTACATACATGGCTAAATACATACATACAGTTCACCCAATCCAACACATTAGTAATATAAAGTATTTCTCTTTTATCACTGTGATCTTACATCCTGGTCCTATAGAGCTACAGTGTCCGTCCGTCCGTCCGTCCGTCCGTCCGTCCGTCCGTCTGTCTGTGTGTCTGTGTGTCTGTGTGTATGTGCAGTGCAATGTGTGTGTGGGTTCATGGCCAACTCTCTCACCTGAATAGGCAGCACCACCAGGGCTACAGAGACCATGATGATCACCAGCAGCTTGGAGGGCCACACGCTGGGCGTGACGTCCCCGTAGCCCACCGTGGAGAACGTGACAACACAGAAGTACCAGGAGTCGAACAGCGTCAGATTCTTGCCCGTCCGCTCCAGGTGCTGGATGCCACAGATACTACCAGGGATACAGGGAAGCAGTAACACAGGGGTTGTGAATGTAGTGGTGTCATTGCATCATTTGGGGACAGTTTACCAGACAAAGATTAAGCCAAGTCTTTGATTTAGAAGGATGTTCATCTGAGGTTCTCCATTGAGTTTGTGTTTTAGTCCAGGACTAGACTTTATCTGTGTTCGGTAAATCGGCCCTTGGTGTCTACACTGAAACATATGGAGTAGGGCCAAGAGTTTTTCCAGACCACATGACCCAAACAGGAAAAACACCGGGTCCTTTAACTAAGGCAGATGGTCAAGAAGACTCTTGGTATTACACATAGGGACAGTTTTCTGGACAGAGATGAATAGTGCTCCTTGATTAAAAAGCACTTTCAATGGAAATTCTCATTCAGCTTCTCCGGGAAACCGGCCCATGAGGTTCTAGTGGAGACGAAACATAAACCTACAAGCCATTCAACTGAAGTCCCCATATCCAGGCATATATACAACTGAAGTCCCCATAGCCAGGCATATACTGTATACTAAAATGTCTTTGTAACATACACTATTGTTAATGATGATTGATATACTGTATGTCCTCAAATATATATGTGGATGTATTTATTAACAAAATTGCTTTGCATAGTGTGGAAATGTATTTTTGCAATTCTTGAATACATAGTATCCATCCTATCAGTTTTTTTGTCGAATGTTGACATTGGAAGTATCTTAACCTGTGATACCACTGGTCAAGTAAATTGATTACTACATCTTGCCCACTGAATGAGTGTGCTCTATTCTGTGGATGTATTTTTAGGGGAATGATTACATGGAGCAATGTCTTCATTACATTCAACCTGCATTTACAAACCAGACCTTAAGAGGAATATTCTGTCTACACAGACATACTGTAAGTGTGTCATCGTTATTTAATTGAATTGAATATCTGTTTTTTTTTTTTTTCCATCCTATACAGCACATCTAAATATAATCTATATTACACATACAGTGGGGAGAACAAGTATTTGATACACTGCCGATTTTGCAGGTTTTCCCACTTACAAAGCATGCAGAAGTCTGTCATTTTTATCATAGGTACTCTTCAACTGTGAGTGACGGAATCTAAAACAAACATCCAGAAAATCACATTGTATGATTTTTAAGTAATTCATTTGCATTTTATTGCATGACATAAGTATTTGATAAATCAGAAAAGCAGAACTTAATATTTGGTACAGAAACCTTTGTTTGCAATTACAGAGATCATACGTTTCCTGTAGTTCTTGACCAGGTTTGCACACACTGCAGCAGGGATTTTGGCCCACTCCTCCATCCAGATCCTTCAGGTTTCGAGGCTGTCACTGGGCAATACGGACTTTCAGCTCCCTCCAAAGAGTTTCTATTGGGTTCAGGTCTGGAGACTGGCTAGGCCACTCCAGGACCTTGAGATGCTTCTTACGGAGCCACTCCTTAGTTGCCCTGGCTGTGTGTTTCGGGTCGTTTTATGCTGGAAGACCCAGCCACGACCCATCTTCAATGCTCTTACTGAGGGAAGGAGGTTGTTGGCCAAGATCTCGCGATACATGGCCCCATCCATCCTCCCCTCAGTACGGTGCAGTCGACCTATCCCCTTTGCAGAAAAGCATCCCCAAAGAATGATGTTTCCACCTCCATGCTTCACGGTTGGGATGGTGTTCTTGGGGTTGTACTCATCCTTCTTCTTCCTCCAAACACGGCGAGTGGAGTTTAGACCAAAAAGCTCTATTTTTGTCTCATCAGACCACATGACCTTCTCCCATTCCTCCTCTGGATCATCCAAATGATCATTGGCAAACTTCAGACGGGCCTGGACATGCGCTGGCTTGAGCAGGGGGACCTTGCGTGCGCTGCAGGATTTTAATCCATGACGGCGTAGTGTGTTACTAATGGTTTTCTTTGAGACTGTAGTCCCAGCTCTCTTCAGGTCATTGACCAGGTCCTGCCGTGTAGTTCTGGGCTGATCCCTCACCTTCCTCATGATCATTGATGCCCCACAAGGTGAGATCTTGCATGGTGCCCCAGACCGAGGGAGGTTGACCGTCATCTTGAACTTCTTCCATTTTCTAATAATTGCGCCAACAGTTGTTGCCTTCTCACCAAGCTGCTTGCCTATTGTCCTGTAGCCCATCCCAGCCTTGTGCAGGTCTACAATTTTATCCCTGATGTCCTTACACAGCTCTCTGGTCTTGGCCATTGTGGAGAGGTTGGAGTCTGTTTGATTGAGTGTGTGGACAGGTGTCTTTTATACAGGTAACGAGTTCAAACAGGTGCAGTTAATACAGGTAATGAGTGGAGAACAGGATGGCTTCTTAAAGAAAAACTAACAGGTCTGTGAGAGCCGGAATTCTTACTGGTTGGTAGGTGATCAAATACTTATGTCATGCAATAAAATGCAAATTAATTATTATTTTTGTTTTAGATTCCGTCACTCACAGTTGAGTACCTATGATAAAAATTACAGACCTCTACATGCTTTGTAAGTAGGAAAACCTGCAAAACCGGCAGTGTATCAAATACTTGTTCTCCCCACTGTATGTTGTTGAGAAATGATAACTGATGGACTACCAGACAAGGGTATGTACACACTTGCGTGTGTGACCATCATTAGTCTTCACCATGAGTATCCCTTTATGACCATAAAGGGACATAGAAAAACACCATACACACACACACACACACACACACACACACACACACACACACACACACGTACACACACACACACAAACACACACACACACACACACACACACACACACACACACACACACACACACACACACACACACACAAACACACACACACACACACACACACACACACACACACACACACACACACATTATGGGTAGGGCAGCAAATGGCAGAACTGAGATCACTTAGCGGCCATTACCCCAAAGCAATTAGCTCAGATGAGACAGTCAGCCCACAGGACACTCAGAAGAGCTGTTTGTATTTTTTTTCGCTATTAGGCATTGATAATCAGCATCTCTTTTGTGTACAAGTACACATACAATACAAACACTAGCATCCCATATTCCAAAATATATATATATATATATATATATATATAATAGATTTGAAATACATTTCAACATATATTACGGAATGTATTTAAAACATATACAGTATATACATGTATTTAAAATGTATATCACAATATATGTTAAATGCATCTAAAAAATGAATTTAATGTATTTCAAAATATAGTACAGTCTTTCACGTGACAAATAAACAAACAAACTTGACGAGAGCATTGGAACCAACATTCAACGTGCAGAACTTAACGTGTACTGGGTCGTTCCACCAAATGACTGCCTTTTGCGCCCCTTTCATATGTTAAGTATATATTATGGACCAATATTGAATTTTAAAAGTCTGTTATATGAAATGAAATGCTCTTTAATATAGACCCCATGGAGAATTCAATAAATCTGATTTTCAATATGAATAAAAACTTCAGCATTTTGAAATGTCCATGCACCCTCTGTGACTTCTAGGAACATTTTTACCCACTAAAATTCTCCAAGTTTTCACCATCATTGTAAAGCCCTAGTTATTTCATTGCTTTGACAAAGTTATTTCTGAAGATTATTATTTATTTAATGTGATTAGTGATTCATTTACATCTGTCCCTGATGTTAAGGTCAACCCTGTTACGGGAACTGAACTCTAGTTTTAATATGGTGAAACTATTCCTTTTTAAATATTTATTTCAAGCGAAAAAATGTAACATCTAATAGTCAAATCATAGTGTAAAAGCAGGTTAGCTAGTTCTACTCTTTTTGGCAATTTTCTGGTGTTTTGTGGTGAAAAACTGAGCTGGTCGAGCATAACACATCAACTATGTTACCTATAACTAGACAAGCTGGAAATGTTTTAACAATTTAACTGTTTTTGTGAATCTTGCGTTAACTTTTTTTTGACAATACAAAAACATATAAAGACAAAAACAATACACAATTCAACATTTGCATACACACATTTCTGTCCCGCTTTAAATGAACTGCAGCTTATAAAGCCTTCATAAAGCCTTCATAAACACCACATAAGTGTCAGAAATCCTCTATAACCGTATGTCATGCTCTATAAAGGGTTCATACATGTGGCATAACTATGTGACATAACCACCCATGTTAAATGTGACATAACACACTTTGTCAAATATGACATAAACCTGTCTTTATAAAGCGTGGCATAAGCATATATTTAGGCTTCACAAAGCATTTATAACCTTGCATTGCATCTTGATAGAACATTGTAACACCAGGATAGTGGGTTTGATTGCCTGGTCCACCCATACGTAAAAATGAATGCATGCATGACTTAAAGTCACTTTGGATAAAAGCGTGTGCTAAATTGTATATATTATCAATGTATGACTCTAAAACATTTCTAGGATGGCCCAACCGTCTTGGGTACATGACCTCAACTTTCCCCAAAATTCTGTGATGGACGATGACATTAGATTTGTTTTTCCAGGTTTCGGATTTCCCGCATTATTTCTGTTTTCCCCCAAAACATTTTTACACTTTTTGAATAGAAAAACAACAACATTTGATTTTCTTTGTTCACCACAATGCTTTAACCACATCGGGACAACTTTTGAGTTCTGGGAAAAATCTAAGTAATTTAGATTTTTTGGTCTAGTTTCCCTTTAATTCAGTGAGCACGCCCTGCACCGTGGTTTGGTTAGCAGTGTTTCTGTAGTGCAGTAAGCGGACATGTGATGAGTTCGCAAATCAAATGCCCACTTGTGGTGTCCCTGGACAGCGATTGTAATTGTATTGTAGTTTTAAATAGTTTGTAATAGTTACGTGTTTAGTTACATTACATAGCTACCTCAATCATTATTTCAAATAATTTTGGTAATTTAGCAAGTGTAGCTAACTAGCAGGATCAGCTATATAAAAATCCCCCTAGATACAACCATGTCTCATAGTCACGTCATGAGATTTGTAAATGAAGGAGGAATATAATAATAGGAAAGGAGTTTCCCATCTATCCATTTAGAGTATTTCTGGCACAGCACAGAAAGGCCCTCATCCAGATGGTGCGACAAAGGCTTTTCCTAACAGACATGCTAACTTTATTTGTTGTTAATTTTAAGGTGGGAACCAACATGCAGTACCTCCAGCAGGCAGAGAGGCAAGAACCATTAGTCTGCCAGCTCAGGGACAAGCTACACTATTCACAGCATGGGGGTCTGCCTTTACAGTAAGTTCAGCGTCATATGATACAAGGCATTTATGTATGTGTTATGAATGACCAAAGTTGTCTGACTATATAGTAAGTACAGCGTCATATGATACAAGGCATTTATGTATGTGTTATGAATGACCAAGGGGGTCTGACTTTAAAGTAAGTACAGCATCATAGAGTCTTTATGGATGTGTTATGAATGACCCAAGATGTCTAACTTCAAACAAAGTATTTCAGGACACTACATGCAATGTCAATAAGTAGGTTATTAACATTCTGCTGATTTATGAACGTTCTTTCATGATCCACAGGTTACTGTAGAGTGTGAGAGGTACCCTACATGGCCAAAAGTATGTGGATTTGGCTATTTCAGCCAAACCCGTTGCTAACAGGGGTATAACATCGAACACACAGCCATGCAACCTCCATAGACAAACACTGGCAGTAGAATGAACTGTACAGAAGAGCTCAGTGACTTTCAACGTGGCGCCATCAAAGATGTTCTACTAAGATAGACCACATCCTGTCGTTTTCCAATGGGAGGCAAGTGAGCCGAGTAGGTGGGATCAAGTGTCGAGATGGGTTTTTCAAAGTTACGTTTATTGGTCTATCAGATGTCAGTCCGATGGCTTAGTGACGTCAATAAAATACATTGTCATCATATTCAAATTAAGTTCAAAATGAGATGCAGACGTTGGGACTGGAGATTTGGAGAAGAGGGACTTCAACACTTGATTTGATGTAGCTAACGTTAAGTAACTATTTGTTGTTGAGACTTTTATAACGCCACCAAGATAGAAAAGTAAGTTACAAATATTATAGTTTAATGTTATACATGTTATATAAATTAGATATTAAAACATTTTGTAGTGGGCGTTAACTATTTGGCTAGCTATTTTCCGTTAAAAGACATGCTGAGGAACAGTAACGGTAAGTTAGCTAACAGTTAACGTTAGCTAAATCAATAGCGTTAAATTAGCTGGGCTCCGCACATGCAAGAAACTAGCTGACTACTAGTTAACAGTTGTCAGTTTGCGAACCAATACTGGAGACTATTGTTAAATATAATTGAGTGAGGTTATTAACTATAGCTATATCAATACCGGAGACTATTGTTAAATATAATTGAGTGAGGTTATTAACTATAGCTATATCAATACCGGAGACTATTGTTAAATATAATTGAGTGAGGTTATTAATAACCCGTTACTCTTCTCTTAATAACATTATATGTTATAATTTCACATGGGCAAGAAGAAATAGTAGCTAGCTCGATATATACACTATATTATATATTTATCCGCTCTGTAGGGCAATAAATCCAATTCTGCACGTGGCAGAAAAATAGCAGAGTAGCTAGTTAGTTTAGCTAACTAATCATTTAGGACCCATAATGTTCCCATAATGTTCTCTCTGAGAGAGAACAGGACCCAAGTTATTTGTTTACTCGAAGAGCTAGAAACAGCTAGAACATGGATGAGCACGGACGAACAGTGTTTGTATGAATTAATGTACTCTCTACAGTACTACATTGTTACACCTCAAAAGAGCTAGAACCAGGTGTTGGAACTAAAATTATTTTACAATCATTTTGTTTTGAACAAAACCATTACCAGGCGGACATTGGAATTTGTTTCTGAGTGACAAAGCACTGTTCCCCCAACTCGCGGGCCGAATTTGGCCTATGGGTGGTTTTATTTGGCCCCCAAGGTTTTCTGAAGCAATTTAATATATATATATTTTATTGTTGTACATAAAAGACTGGAAAAACATCAGGAAATCAGCTCCAAGTGATTTTTATTTAATAATCTATTCATGTATTCCCAGAATAATAGAGGCACCTGATCGTATACAAATGTAAGCAAGGTTTGAATGGTTATGTTTTAGTCAAACATTATATTTGTTTGGCTTCTTGCAGTCAATTTACAGTCTACTAATTAATTACATTCCGGCTGAATCTAGTTTATGATCCCTGGGATAAAGGGAATCTAGTTGATGATCCCTGGATAAAGGGAATCTAGTTTATGATCCCTGGGATAAAGGGAATCTAGTTGATGATCCCTGGATAAAGGGAATCTAGTTGATGATCCCTGGATAAAGGGAATCTAGTTGATGATCCCTGGATAAAGGGAATCTAGTTGATGATCCCTGGATAAAGGGAATCTAGTTGATGATCCCTGGATAAAGGGAATCTAGTTGATGATCCCTGGATAAAGGGAATCTAGTTGATGATCCCTGGATAAAGGGAATCTAGTTGATGATCCCTGGGATAAAGGGAATCTAGTTGATGATCCCTGGGATAAAGGGAATCTAGTTGATGATCCCTGGATAAAGGGAATCTAGTTGATGATCCCTGGATAAAGGGAATCTAGTTTATGATCCCTGGATAAAGGGAATCTAGTTGATGATCCCTGGATAAAGGGAATCTAGTTTATGATCCCTGGATAAAGGGAATCTAGTTGATGATCCCTGGATAAAGGGAATCTAGTTGATGATCCCTGGATAAAGGGAATCTAGTTGATGATCCCTGGATAAAGGGAATCTAGTTTATGATCCCTGGATAAAGGGAATCTAGTTTATGATCCCTGGATAAAGGGAATCTAGTTTATGATCCCTGGATAAAGGGAATCTAGTTTATGATCCCTGGATAAAGGGAATCTAGTTGATGATCCCTGGATAAAGGGAATCTAGTTGATGATCCCTGGATAAAGGGAATCTAGTTGATGATCCCTGGATAAAGGGAATCTAGTTGATGATCCCTGGATAAAGGGAATCTAGTTTATGATCCCTGGGATAAAGGGAATCTAGTTGATGATCCCTGGATAAAGGGAATCTAGTTTATGATCCCTGGATAAAGGGAATCTAGTTGATGATCCCTGGATAAAGGGAATCTAGTTTATGATCCCTGGATAAAGGGAATCTAGTTGATGATCCCTGGATAAAGGGAATCTAGTTTATGATCCCTGGGATAAAGGGAATCTAGTTGATGATCCCTGGATAAAGGGAATCTAGTTTATGATCCCTGGGATAAAGGGAATCTAGTTGATGATCCCTGGATAAAGGGAATCTAGTTTATGATCCCTGGATAAAGGGAATCTAGTTGATGATCCCTAGGATAAAGGGAATCTAGTTGATGATCCCTAGGATAAAGGGAATCTAGTTGATGATCCCTGGATAAAGGGAATCTAGTTGATGATCCCTGGATAAAGGGAATCTAGTTGATGATCCCTAGGATAAAGGGAATCTAGTTGATGATCCCTGGATAAAGGGAATCTAGTTGATGATCCCTGGATAAAGGGAATCTAGTTGATGATCCCTAGGATAAAGGGAATCTAGTTGATGATCCCTGGATAAAGGGAATCTAGTTGATGATCCCTAGGATAAAGGGAATCTAGTTGATGATCCCTGGGATAAAGGGAATCTAGTTTATGATCCCTGGATAAAGGGAATCTAGTTGATGATCCCTGGATAAAGGGAATCTAGTTGATGATCCCTGGATAAAGGGAATCTAGTTGATGATCCCTGGATAAAGGGAATCTAGTTTATGATCCCTGGGATAAAGGGAATCTAGTTGATGATCCCTGGATAAAGGGAATCTAGTTTATGATCCCTGGGATAAAGGGAATCTAGTTGATGATCCCTGGATAAAGGGAATCTAGTTGATGATCCCTGGATAAAGGGAATCTAGTTGATGATCCCTAGGATAAAGGGAATCTAGTTGATGATCCCTAGGATAAAGGGAATCTAGTTGATGATCCCTGGATAAAGGGAATCTAGTTGATGATCCCTGGATAAAGGGAATCTAGTTGATGATCCCTAGGATAAAGGGAATCTAGTTGATGATCCCTGGATAAAGGGAATCTAGTTGATGATCCCTGGATAAAGGGAATCTAGTTGATGATCCCTAGGATAAAGGGAATCTAGTTGATGATCCCTGGATAAAGGGAATCTAGTTGATGATCCCTAGGATAAAGGGAATCTAGTTGATGATCCCTGGGATAAAGGGAATCTAGTTTATGATCCCTGGATAAAGGGAATCTAGTTGATGATCCCTGGGATAAAGGGAATCTAGTTTATGATCCCTGGATAAAGGGAATCTAGTTGATGATCCCTGGATAAAGGGAATCTAGTTGATGATCCCTAGGATAAAGGGAAACAATTGTTTTCTATGAGGGGGTAGGCATGCTCGACATAGCCTTCCAGGATGCAATCAAAGACACTAGATCTAAGTAAGAGGACTCTTAATCCTTGCACAATGCCAGTTCCTGCCCATAGACTGTCAGTTCCTGCCCATAGACTGTCAGTTCCTGCCCATAGACTGCCAGTTCCTGCCCATAGACTGCCAGTTCCTGCCCATAGACTGCTTGTCAATTATGTCCTCCATTTTTGTTATTCCAATCTATTAGATGACGACGTACTTGGTTTTGGTGGCTTTTAGTCTTTTCCAGGAGCTGTACATGCTATTGTTTGAGGAGAGTGCACAACAACAAAAATTGATCACTGCAACTAGTTTGATACATTCACCTCTGAAGGTAAATAATGTACTTGGTTTCAGTAATCTTGCTCTGATTTGTCATCCTGAGGGTCCAAGAGATAAAATGTATCATAGTTTTGTTTTATAAAATCAATTTTTATATTCAAATGTAGGAACTGGAAACCCCTGCTGTCTCTGGCTCCACACCCAACCTGCCCGGCTATCTAGATGTGTGAAAGTTAGTGTATAAGCTAATGATTCATCATGTATGACATTACTGGGAGTGTGTAAACTTACATTTTGTATTACCATATCATTTTTGTATGTTCTCTATAGTTATGTACTAGAAAATGTATTGATTGACCAATAAAAGTGAAGACATCAAAACTATGACATGACACATATGGAATCATGTAGTAACCAAAAAAAAAGTGTTAAACAAATCAAAATATATGTTATATTTGAGATTCTTCAAATAGCCACCCTTTGCCTTGATGACAGCTTTGCACACTCTTGGCATTCTCTCAACCAGCTTCACCTGGATACTTTTCCATCAGTCTTGAAGGAGTTCCCACATATGCTGAGCACTTGTTGGCTGCTTTTCCTTCACTGATAGATAGATAGATAGATAGATAGATAGATAGATAGATAGATAGATAGATAGATAGATAGATAGATAGATAGATAGATAGATAGATAGATAGATAGATAGATAGATAGATAGATAGATAGATAGATAGATAGATAGATAGATAGATAGATAGATAGATAGATAGATAGATAGATAGATACTTTATTGATCCCCCGGGGGGGAAATTTCCGCGGTCCGTCTCATCCCAAACCATCTAAATAATTTGGTTGAGGTTGGAGTCTAATGTCCTTTGCTCGTGATTCTTGGCCCAAGCAAGTCTCCTCTGAACAGTTGATGTTGAGATGTGTCTGTTACTTGAACTCTGTGAAGCATTTATTTGGGCTACAATCTGAGGCTTTTGACGGGGGTGTATATACAGTGGGGAGAACAAGTATATGATACACTGCCGATTTTGCAGGTTTTCCTACTTACAAAGCATGTAGAGGTCTGTAATTTTTATCATAGGTACTCTTCAACTGTGAGAGACGGAATCTAAAACAAACATACAGAAAATCACATTGTATGATTTTTAAATAATTAATTAGCATTTTATTGCATGACATAAGTATTTGATCACCTACCAAGCAGTAAGAATTCCGGCTCTCACAGACCTGTTAGTTTTTCTTTAAGAAGCCCTCCTGTTCTCCACTCATTACCTGTATTAACTGCACCTGTTTGAACTTGTTACCTGTATAAAAGACACCTGTCCACACACTCAATCAAACAGACTCCAACCTCTCCACAATGGCCAAGACCAGAGAGCTGTGTAAGGACATCAGGGATAAAATTGTAGACCTGCACAAGGCTGGGATGGGCTACAGGACAATAGGCAAGCAGCTTGGTGAGAAGGCAACAACTGTTGGCGCAATTATTAGAAAATGGAAGAAGTTCAAGATGACGGTCAATCTCCCTCGGTCTGGGGCACCATGCAAGATCTCACCTCGTGGGGCATCAATGATCATGAGGAAGGTGAGGGATCAGCCCAGAACTACACGGCAGGACCTGGTCAATGACCTGAAGAGAGCTGGGACCACAGTCTCAAAGAAAACCATTAGTAACACACTACGCCGTCATGGATTAAAATCCTGCAGCGCACGCAAGGTCCCCCTGCTCAAGCCAGCGCATGTCCAGGTCCGCCTGAAGTTTGCCAATGACCATCTGGATGATCCAGAGGAGGAATGGGAGAAGGTCATGTGGTCTGATGAGACAAAAATAGAGCTTTTTGGTCTAAACTCCACTCGCCGTGTTTGGAGGAAGAAGAAGGATGAGTACAACCCCAAGAACACCATCCCAACCGTGAAGCATGGAGGTGGAAACATCATTCTTTGGGGATGATTTTCTGCAAAGGGGACAGGATGACTGCACCGTATTGAGGGGAGGATGGATGGGGCCATGTATCGCGAGATCTTGGCCAACAACCTCCTTCCCTCAGTAAGAGCATTGAAGATGGGTCGTGGCTGGGTCTTCCAGCATGACAACGACCCGAAACACACAGCCAGGGCAATTAAGGAGTGGCTCCGTAAGAAGCATCTCAAGGTCCTGGAGTGGCCTAGCCAATCTCCAGACCTGAACCCAATAGAAAATCTTTGGAGGGAGCTGAAAGTCCGTATTGCCCAGCGACAGCCCCGAAACCTGAAGGATCTGTATGGAGGAGTGGGCCAAAATCCCTGCTGCAGTGTGTGCAAACCTGGTCAAGAACTACAGGAAACGTATGATCTCTGTAATTGCAAACAAAGGTTTCTGTACCAAATATTAAGTTCTGCTTTTCTGATGTATCAAATACTTATGTCATGCAATAAAATGCAAATTAATTACTTAAAAATCATACAATGTGATTTTCTGGATTTTTGTTTTAGATTCCGTCACTCATAGTTGAAGAGTACCTATGATAAAAATTACAGACTTCTACATGCTTTGTAAGTAGGAAAACCTGCAAATTCGGCAGTGTATCAAATACTTGTTCTCCGCACTGTATGTCATGCAATACAATGCAAATTAATTATTTAAAAATCATACAATGTGATTTTCTGGATTTTACAGACCTCTACATGACCTCTACATGCTTTGTAAGTAGGAAAACCTGCAAAATCGGCAGTGTATCAAATACTTGTTCTCTCCACTGTATATATAAACTTTGGGAGCCATGCCATTCTAAAGAGGTTTATTCTACCTGTAAGATTTATTGGAATATTGTTCCATTTAAATAGATCTACTTTCATGTTGTTAAGTAATGGGATAATGTTATCTTTATATATTTGTAGTTTGTTGTCACTTATTAAGCATGCTTTTTGTACAGAGCCCTGGTGTTACCGGCCCGTTCCAGCCTGTTGTCCATATGGACTCCCAGGAACTTGCATGACTCAACCATTTCCACATCCCTCCCCTGTATAGGGACTGCAGTCAGTTGGACCTTAGTTGTCCTGAAGTCCACCACCATCTCCTTTGTTTTGCTGATGTTGAGCTGAAGGTGGTTCTGCTCAAACCACAACACAAAGTCATTGATTGCGCTCCTGTACTCATCATCCTGCCCACCCCGATGCACCCTACAATTGCGGAGTCATCCAAGAACTTTTGTTTAGTGGCATGTTTCAGAGTTATATCTGAAGTCCGAGGTGGACAGGTCCGTTCCCTGGTGGGCCCCTGTGTTGCTCACTGCCCGTTCTGACACACAGCTCTGAAGTCGCACAAATTGTGGCCTACTGGTCAGGTAGTCCGTGACCCAGGAGACCAAGGGTGCTTCCACTTTTATCCTCTTCATCTTCTCACTCAGTAGCAGGGGCTGAATGGTGTTGAAGGCACTGGAGAAGTAAAAAAACATAACCCTCACAGTGCAACCTGCGTTGTCCAGGTGAGAGTAGGCCCTCTGCAGAAGGTAGATGATTGCATCATCCACCCCGATGTTGCGCTGATATGCAAACTGCAGGGGGTCCAGTGATGTACACACCAGGGGTCTGAGGTGAGCGAGGACTAACCTTTCCAGGGTCTTCATGATGTGGGATGTTAGCGATACAGGTCTGAAGTCATTCAGGACAGTTGGGTGCGCCTTCTTGGGCACTGGGACGAGGAAGGATGTTTTCCACAGCACAGGGACCCTTTCTAGAATCAGGCTAAGGTTGAAGCGTCGCTGGAGTATTCCACACAGTTGGTCAGCACAGACCCTAAGCACCCTTGGGCTGATGCAATCAGGGCCCGCCGCTTTCCACTGATGTAGTCTCTCCAGCTCTCTCTTCACTTGGTTGGTGGTGAAAGCCAGGTGGGGAGGTGGGGAGCAGGGATGGAGGTGGGGTCGCTGATTGTCTCAACAGAGGTGTTGTGAGCAAAGTGGCGGTGGGACAGCCGTGAGGGTGTGTGGCCTGGGGAGCTGGAAGGGAGGAGGACAGGGCCAGTATCAAACTTGTAAAAAAATTGGTTCAGCTCATTGGCTCTGTCCTGGGTCCCCTCCGTCTACCCACTGTTTGACTTTTTGACTTTTTCTCATACCCTTCCACACCTCTCTCACCTTTTTCTCCATCTTCTTCTTATACCCTCTCTTCCCCTCAGCAATCCTGCAACTTCAGCTCCCTCTGGACGCATTTCAATTTGTCCTTGTCCCCCTCCTTGAAGGCCCTCTTCTTCTCATTCAACAGGGCCTTCAGGTCGCTGGTGACTCAGGGTTTATTATTTGGAAAACAGTGTACCTTCCTGGTGGGTACAGTGTTGTCTACACAAAAATGTATATAGTCCGTTATGCAGTCTGTAAGTCCATCAATGTCCTCCCCATGAGCCTCACAGAGCACATCCCAGTCTGTTGTCTCAAAGCAGTCCTGTAGGGCCTCATTCACCTCTGGAGGACCATCTCCTAATGGTCCTAGTGGTCGCTGGCTGCTGTTGGACCATAGGCCTATAGAGTGGGGTGAGGTGGACAAGGTTGTTATCCAATCTACCGAGGGGAGGGAGTGCATGCATCCACATTAGCATATAACAAGTCCAGAGTTTTATTATTCCTGGTTGGGCACTTCACAAACTGTTTGAACGTGGGCAGCGTTGAAGAGAGAGATGCATGGTTCAAATCCCCCGAAATGGCAAAGAAAGCACTGGGATGCGCTGTCTGTAACCTTGCGATAACAGAGTGGATGACGTCACACGCTGTGTTTGCGTCAGCGGAGGGCGGGATGTAAACAATAACAGCAATGGCCGCCGTGAATTCCCTCAGCAAATAGTAGGGTCTCAGGCTAACAACTAACAGCTCAATGTCCGGGCTACAAAACTGTTTCTCAAGAGTAAATATGGCTTGGATGACACTATCTGTTGTTGACTAATAAAGCCAGCCCCCCTCCCTTACTCTTACCGGAAGAAATGCTATCCCTGTCCGCTCTAGTGGTCTGGAAACCGCCAATAGTGACGTTCTCTGTGGGGATGTTATCATTCAGCCATGTCTTAGTAAAACACAATAGACTAGCTTCCCGTTATTCTCTTTGTCCAAGAACCAGACCCTGAAGCTCGTCCATCTTGTTATGCAGCGATCTCACGTTGCCCATAATGATAGACGGTATAGCCGGCTTGTACTTCCTCAGCTTTGCCTTACACTTCAATCCTTTAAAGCAGTCCATACCTGGTGCTTTTCTCCACGCAAATGTTTTAACAGTGTCTAATATTTATTTTTGCGTGATTTTTATTTTTATTGGGATTTTTATTGATAATTTTTAGTCTGCTGATAGTTGCTTCAGGTTTATTAAGTCTAAGTCTGTAGGATCAGTTTAACTGATTTATATAGATTTTCATAGACGCTTTTAAAATAAGCATTTGTATTCTAATCTTAAAAAAATATAACTGGTTTTATGAGGTGTTTACCAGGTTTATTTGCCATTAACTGCTTTATTTGAGTTTAACCTGTAGTTGTTTGCTCTCTTCAAAAGTAAAATATCATATTTTTGCTTAAGTTCAGAAGTTGTACTTTGTTCTTTACCTTGTAAAGGTTTTTTCAATTATTGAATAGCTTTTCTTACTAAAGGAGTAGTTCAGCTCCTTCATGCTTGTTGTTTTTATGCAACACCAAAATAAAGTATAGTAGACTACAGCTCTGCTCCTTGGGTCCTCCTTCCACCAGCCGGGACAATGAGCCATCCCGACTCGCTGATTCAAGACTACTTACTTTTATAGTTGGGAGTGGTAATCTCCAGGTGTCCTGTAGTATATTTGTAGAGATTACAAATCTTTGGAGACTCCTTGAATTTGCCTTTTTTATTAGTCTGTCTGTCTAACTTGCAGAGTATGTGATTTAGCGACGTGTCAGCGTGCATGCACCCGGCCCGCCAAAGGAGTCGTTAGAGCGCGATGGGACAAGGACATCCCGGCCGGCCAAACCCTCCCCTAAACCGGACAACGCTGGGCCAATTGTGCGTTGCCTCACGGGTCTCCCGGTCGTGGTCGGCTGCGACACAGCCTGGAATCGAACCAGGATCTGTAGTGACACAGCTAGCCTTAGACCGCTGCACCTTATTCTAAAGTTGATTAGATTCCATTTTTTCCTGATCAATCTACACACAACACCCTATAATGAAAAAACAAAAAAACAGCAAATGTATTAAATTAAAATTGAAATACCTTATTTACATCAGTATTCAGACAGTATTCAATTATTGATTGGACATGATTTGGAAAGACACTTGTCTATATAAGGTCCCACAGCATGCCTTACATTATCCTGTAAAATGTCTTGATAAACTTGGGATCTAATTTTTCCATCGATGAAAGCAAGCTATCCAGGCCCTGAGGCAGCAAAGCAGCCCCAAACCATGATGCTCCCTCCACCATACTTTACAGTTGGGATGAGGTTTTGATGTTGGTGTGCTGTGCCTTTTTTTCTCCACACATAGTGTGTTCCTTCCAAACAACTCAACTTTAGTTTCATCTGTCCTCAGAATATTTTGCCAGTAGCGCTGTGGAACATCCAGGTGCTCTTTTGCGGACTTCAGATGTGCAGCAATGTTTTTTGTGGACAGCAGTGGTGTCTTCAGTGGTGTCCTCCCATGAACACTGTATGTAAATAAGGTATTTCTACAAAAGCTGTTTTTGCTTAGTCATTATGGGGTACTGTGTATAGATTGCTGCGGAATAGTTTTTTTATTTTTCAATTTAGAATAAAGCTGTAATTTAAAGTTTGGAAAAAGTCAAGGGGTCTGAATACTTTACAATTTCTTTCACGTCTCGATCATAGAGGCAAAACAAATATATTCCCATGTGCATCAGAGTCGAGTCTTCCTTTTTACCGCTTGCTTCATAGCATAGCAGACTTTAGTGTTGTTTTATGGGTAAACAAACGCAAAATTGATTGAAAACATATGATTCTATTACCATCACGAACAGCAACATCGTGCTAGCATTATACCTTCAAAACTAAATAAACCACGATCCCACTGGGAACACACTAGTCCAATCATTGTATTTTCCACGTAATTTCAACAAAATTACATTGAACCAATGTGGAATAGACGTTGAATTGACATCTGTGCCCAGTGGGATATTTCATATTCTAGGCAATGTGAATAAACACAGTGAAATACTGTCTGTTGAGCGCAAGGTTGGTTCTTTGAAATATGTGCTTTCAACTTTCATTAAAAAAAGTTTTTCTGGATCTAGTAGCAATTTCTTGCACTACACTAACTTGTTTTTGTGGCATCGCACACATTACATGAATGGTCTAGTGGCAGTCAACAGGAAGCCAGATATTGAGGGAATTGTAATGCCATTTACACACAGAGTGCACTGGAGAAAATAGGTCCCAGAGCTGTACACTTGGTAACCCAGAGATATGATGTCAGATGTGGTGCATTAGTGGCAAGTGACTGTAAGTGCTTGAAGCTTTGAGGTGGAAAACTACAGATAATGACCAGCAATTCAATCTGGGCTGACCCCGTAAGACCCTATTGGATGTGGGAGAGGGAGAGAGGGTCCAAAGCAGGCTGCTTTGGCTCCTCCATCAAATATAATTTTTCGTTGTTTCTGAAACTAATCCTTTGCTTAATTTACAATTGGTTTTCGTAGTGCCTGTGTTTGGGATGCAGACTGCAATTTACAAGTGCACACACATGCAAGCACGCACACACACACACACTCACCAAGTGAATATGAGGCAGAAGAGGGTGGAGATGAGGATGAGAACCTGGTTGAAGATGGCAGACTGTGTTCTCTGTATGGCACGATGCAGGTCATTCTAGGGGGGAGACGTTATGGATGGTTGGTAAACTTGTTACCTCTATCTATTTTTGTAAAGGATTTTTTTGTGTATATTTCATTGATAAATAAGATAGATACAAGTAGTAGAGACGGGGAGACAAAACAGAGGGATAGACCGGGGATCGAACCGATGCCTCCAGATTCAGCCGTATCTGAGTTGAGGCAGGTTAACACTCACAATCATGTTTTCTAAGGCATGCTTGGCCAACCAGCAGTTCAGGAACACAGGGATGAAAAGGTTCTGCAGAGGGAACCACATGATCTGAAAGAGAACAGAGATCGTTATAGGCCATCCCATCAACAGAAGCCCAAAACGGTCCTGACAATGTTGCAAGTTACAAGAAGATAGGTAGTCACAATGTTTAAACAACGTAGCTGTGTTAGCTGGGGTGCCTCTGGTCAAGAAATTCTCTGGGACAAAACATACTACTAGTATATGATGTAAGATGTGACTTAAAACACCTTAAAATCCCAGTTAAAACCATAAAAAATGTAGAATTCAGCCATGTTCATGTAGAGTTTATCATTAGCTGTGACTATGGGATGACACAATAATAGCCATAATAGCCCTGCCATAGCATTGTGTTTCGCTAGAGTCCAATGCCCGTATTCAAGTCTCAGAGCGGGAGCGCTGATCTCGGATCAGGTCCCCCCTCTAATTCATTATTATTTAAAAGGCTAAACTGATCCTAGGTCATGTTAGAGTGTATTAACGCTTACAGTGAGCAGGAAAGGCACTGTGTTCACCATCTCCAGGATGAACGTCAACTGAATTATTTGCTCCCAAATGTTGCCCTGAGGACAAAGTAGAGAGCAGTCACGTTTCTTTCCATCTTTCTTTCCACCTTTCTTTCTTTCTCTCTTTCTTTCTTTCTCTCTTTCTTTCTTTCTCTCTTTCTTTCTTTCTTTCTTTCTTTCTTTCTTTCCATCTTTCTTTCTTTCTCTCTTTCTTTCCTTCTTTCTTTCTTTCCATCTTTCTTTCTTTCTCTCTTTCTTTCTTTATTTCTTTCTTTCCATCTTTCTTTCTTTCTCTCTTTCTTTCCATCTTTCTCTCTTTCTTTCCATCTTTCTTTCTTTCCATCTTTCTTTTTTTCTCTCTTTCTTTCTTTCTTTCTCTCTTTCTTTCTTTCCTTCTTTCTTTCTTTCCATCTTTCTTTCTTTCCTTCTTTCTTTCTTTCTTTCTTTCTTTCTTTCTTTCTTTCTCTCTCTTTCTTTCTTTCTTTCTTTCTTTCTCTCTTTCTTTCTTTCTTTCTTTCCTTCCATCTTTCTTTCTTTCTCTCTTTCTTTCCTTCTTTCTTTCTTTCCATCTTTCTTTCTTTCTCTCTTTCTTTCCTTCTTTCTTTCTTTCCATCTTTCTTTCTTTCCATCTTTCTTTCTCTCTTTCTTTCCTTCTTTCTTTCCATCTTTCTTTCTTTCTCTCTTTCTTTCTTATTTTCTTTCTTTCCATCTTTCTTTCTTTCTCTCTTTCTTTCCTTCTTTATTTCTTTCCATCTTTCTCTCTTTCTTTCCATCATTCTTTCTTTCTCTCTTTCTTTCCTTCTTTCTTTCTTTCCATCTTTCTTTCTTTCCTTCTTTCTTTCCTTCTTTCTTTCTTTCTTTCTTTCTCTCTCTTTCTTTCTTTCTTTCTTTCTTTCTTTCTTTCTTTCCATCTTTCTTTCTTTCTCTCTTTCTTTCCTTCTTTCTTTCTTTCTTTCTTTCCATCTTTCTTTCTTTCTCTCTTTCTTTCCTTCTTTCTTTCCATCTTTCTTTCTTTCTCTCTTTCTTTCTTTCTTTCCATCTTTCTTTCTTTCTCTCTTTCTTTCCATCTTCCTCTCTTTCTTTCCTTCTTTCTTTCTTTCTTTCTTTCCATCTTTCTTTCTTTCTCTCTTTCTTTCCTTCTTTCTTTCCATCTTTCTTTCTTTCTCTCTTTCTTTCTTTCTTTCTTTCCATCTTTCTTTCTTTCTCTCTTTCTTTCCATCTTTCTCTCTTTCTTTCCTTCTTTCCATCTTTCTTTCTTTCCATCTTTCTTTCTTTCTCTCTTTCTTTCCTTCTTTCTTTCTTTCCATCTTTCTTTCTTTCTCTCTCTCTTTCTTTCTTTCTTTCTTTCTTTCTTTCCATCTTTCTTTCTTTCTTTCTCTCTTTCTTTCCTTCTTTCTTTCTTTCCATCTTTCTTTCTTTCTCTCTTTCTTTCCTTCTTTCTTTCTTTCCATCTTTCTTTCTTTCCTTCTTTCTTTCCTTCTTTCTTTCTTTCTCTCTTTCTTTCTTTCTTTCTTTCTTTCCATCTTTCTTTCTTTCTCTCTTTCTTTCCTTCTTTCTTTCTTTCCATCTTTCTTTCTTTCTCTCTTTCTTTCTTTCTTTCTTTCTTTCTTTCTTTCCTTCCATCTTTCTTTCTTTCTCTCTTTCTTTCCTTCTTTCTTTCTTTCTTTCCATCTTTCTTTCTTTCCATCTTTCTTTCTTTCCATCTTTCTTTCTTTCCATCTTTCTTTCTTTCTCTCTTTCTTTCTTCCTTTCTTTCTTCCTTTCTTTCTTTCTTTCCATCTTTCTTTCTCTCTTTCTTTCCTTCTTTATTTCTTTCCATCTTTCTCTCTTTCTTTCCATCATTCTTTCTTTCTCTCTTTCTTTCCATCTTTCTTTCTTTCCTTCTTTCTTTCTTTCTTTCTTTCTTTCTTTCTCTCTCTTTCTTTCTTTCTTTCTTTCTTTCTTTCCATCTTTCTTTCTTTCTCTCTTTCTTTCCTTCTTTCTTTCTTTCCATCTTTCTCTCTATCTTTTGTTCTCTTTCTTTCCATCTTTCTTTCCATCTTTCTTTCCTTCTTTCTTTCTTTCCTTCTTTCTTTCTTTCCGTCTTTCTTTCTTTCCTTCTTTCTTTCTTTCATCTTTCTTTCTTTCTTTCTTTCTTTCTGTCTTTCTTTCTCTTTTAGCCCTTTGGGGGCTTATCTTCTGATTCACAATTAATCTGTTTCAATCTATTGACTTTGTATATAAATTAGATATGCAGATTGATGTTGTGTATTGAGTAGTTATATTGATATGACTGTAGAATAGTCATTACTATGAATGTTTCCTTTGACTGAGTGACATCCTATGGAGTGGGATGGTACTTACCTTGTAACTCAGGTAAGTCAACAGAACAGTTTCAAAAAGACAGATAACTGCCACAGACACCTGTTGAAGAAATAAAAGCATGGATAGACTCTTTGTTTTCATCAAGTCTTAGAAAAAAAAAACGTTCACATCATTGGGAAGCAGGTTAACTGAGAATGGAAACGACAAACAGTAGTAAATGCATAGTGCCCATGTATACAGTCGTTAGCAAACACAACTACAAGTTAATCAATTATGAAGAAAATTTGTTGCCAGAAGTTTCACCTGTAACGCCCATATAGGAAGACTTCGTTCGACCCATATTATGGGAGACCTGGTGGGAAAAAAGCTGTTATATTTTAATCATGTCCAGAGCATGACTAGCAATCAGTGGTGTGTAGAAAAGAACTAATTGGTTGTGCTTGATATTGGATTAAAGAGGTCCTGAAAACCCCTGGACAAAGTAGGACAATGTTTCTGTCAGGATGGCACCCTAGTATGAGAGTGGATTTAGGGGCACTGGTGTAGGGTTGAGCCATGAAACCACTACAAACAGCTGACAAGGCTGGATGGCTGTCCTATTGCTTGCAGTCATCGCGGTGTGTTATAGCTGGGTTCCGGTGGCTGTTTGTGCCAATTTGACATGTAGTATTGTCGGGAAATAACTGGAAAATGGTGGCCGATATTCTGGTCAGAAGCACGTTGTTCTGGTACGTTTCCTCCCTAAGTGAGGGTATCTCGATGCTGTTGTTACCAGGTAATATTAATATCTGGATATCCTTCTATTTTATTTAACACTTGATTAGATAAGAGTAGATTGAGTTAACACTCACCAGTCAATCTTTAAAAAGATGTATGTTTGATTGGGGCATCCACAGCTGTAGAGAGAAAAAATATGTTAAACTACTGAACAACATGCACTATGCACCAATACTATTGAAGAAAATGAAATTCTACAGTCATATTTCAAAACTAGGACAACGGCAAGGAAACTGACTGTTACCCACCTCATCTGTCTATCAAAACTGAGTACAAGGTGATCCAACTCTTATTTGCTTATGTTTCCAGATTAGATTAACATATTGTAAAAGCATTTACATTTACAAAACTTACATAAGTAACCCAATTGAGAGCTCAGATTGAATAGCGACTCAACAGATGCACGTTACAATGCTTTCTGTCCACCAGCATTATACAGTCCACCCAAACAGACATGGCCAGAGAGGAAGGGGCGAAGCAAGAATCATCAAATCTGTCCACACCAAGCAGGCCATTTATTATTAAGCGAGTGAGTGATTTTTTGCATGGGTGTTGACGAGAGTGATGAATTTAGTCGAGATAAAAATGTATTGCTATTTTGATACATGAGACTTATTTGATCTAATAGAAGTTTCTTAATGCTTAAGTTGTTAGATAGATAGATAGATAGATAGATAGATAGATAGATAGATAGATAGATAGATAGATAGATAGATAGATAGATAGATAGATAGATAGATAGATAGATAGATAGATAGATAGATAGATAGATAGATAGATAGATAGATAGATAGATAGATAGATAGATAGATACTTTATTACTGATATACAGTGCATTTGGAAAGTGTTCAGACCTCTTCCTTTTTCCCACATTTTGTTACGTTACAGCCTTGTTCTAAAATGTATTAAAAATATATATATTAATCAATATACATTAAATACCTCATAATGACAGTGAAAACAGGTTTTTAGACAATTTTGCAAATGTATTAAAAATAAAAACTTAAATACCTTATTTACATAAGTATTCAGGCCCTTTGCTATGAGACTCGATCCTTGATATGTTTCTACAACTTGATTGGAGTCCAATCAATTGATTGGACATGATTTGGAAAGACACACACCTCTCTATATAAGGTCCCACAGTTGACAGTGCATGTCAGAGCAAATACCAATCCATGAGGTCAAAGGAAATGTCCGTAGAGCTCCGAGACAGGATTGTGTCGAGGCACAGATCTGGAGAAGGGTAGTCCACCTACAGCATGGAAGGTCCCCAAGAACACAGTGGCCTCCATCATTCTTAAATGGAAGAAGTTTGGATCCACTAAGATTCTTCCTAGAGTTGGCCGCCCGGCCAAACTGAGCAATCGGGGGAGAAGGGCCTTGGTCAGGCAGGTGACCAAGAACCTGATGATCACTCTGACAGAGCTCCAGAGTTCCTCTGTAGAGATGGGAGAACCTTCCTGAAGGACAACCATCTCTGTAGTACTCCACCAATCAGGCCTTTATGGTAGAGTGGCCAGACGGAAGCCACTCCTCAGTTAAAGGCACATGACAGCCCATTTTGAGTTTGCCAAAAGGCACCTAAAGACTCTCAGACCATGAGAAACAAGATTCTCTGGTCTGATGAAACCAAGATTGAACTCTTTGGCCTGAATGCCAAGCTTCACATCTGGAGGAAACTTGGCACCATCCCTAAGGTGAAGCATGGTGGTGGCAGTATCATGCTGTGGGGATGTTTTTTAGCGGCAGGGACTGGGAGACTAGTCAGGATCGAGGGAAAGATGAACGGAGCAAAGTACAGAGAGATCCTTGATGAAAACCTGCTCCAGAGCACTCAGGATCTCAGACTTGGGGCGAAGGTTCAACTTCCAACAGGACAACGACCGCAAACAGACAGCCAATAAAACGCAGGAGTCTCTGAATGTCCTTGAGTGGCCCAGCCAGAGCCTGGACTTGAACCTGATCTAATATGAAAAAGCTGTGCATTGACGCTCCCCATCCAACCTGATCTGCAGAGAAGGATTGAAAGCTAAGCGATAGACATTTAGGTGACAACTAAACCAAAAATCAGACATTGTTTTTCCATTGGAATTTGTTTGTGCTTTTAGATGGTTTAAAGCATAGCGATAACACATTGGTAATTCAACAAACTTGAGGCTGTCTTTTTGAGTGGGTAGATATAGTTTGTAATCTAACTGATCAACTCCTCAAACAAAGATTACCCAATTATCCACATAGAATTTATTCCATCTGTAGCCCGATAAACTCGTAGTGGGAGGACCACACTACGTATGATTGGGTGAATCCACGTTTACTTCTATATGATGGTTATTATATCAATAGTTGCGTATAAAGGCATTTCCACCTCCATTTATCTCATAATTAATTATACCGACACAAAAAGATCCCACCATGTTGAATTAACAACTTGTCTGTCGATGTTATAAAGGTGTATCTGCATTTTCTGTTTCCATCAGCCCGGTTGTGATTTTCTGTTTCCATCAGCCCGGTTGTGATTTTCTGTTTCCATCAGCCCGGTTGTGATTTTCTGTTTCCATCAGCCCGGTTGTGATTTTCTGTTTCCATCAGCCCGGTTGTGATTTTTTTTATGCGTCATGAAATGGCTGGATGGAAACCTGGTTAGTGAGACATTTTCCATGGCTAATAGTTTCCACATACTAATAGTTTCCCTTGTTTCTTCTCTGAGAATTAATATACCTTGAGGGCCATCTTTAGAGGCTGTTGTCAAATTGTAGTCATAAAAATGCAACATTTCTGTGACAATTCAGTGAACACCATGTGGTGTCTACATGTACTTAAGAGACATTAAATGACTGTCCTTACCAGCCATGTCCTTTGGACGGGTCATCTGTCAAAACGCGACACATGTATAAGACACAGCTCAGGACCTTTAGGGAGAAGTCAAACACTTGTATTCTCAGGCCTGGGAGACAAAGACAGAGAGGTTATAATTTCATACCTAGGGTCAGTACTTCCTCACCATGTGACCTGACCAGGAACATCTCTGGGCACCTTACATATAACTGGTTCAACAGTTTGTTACTGATGCAACGGGTGTATTTTTACTATCCCTTTAAAGTAAACTACAAATTAGATGGATTAGATGGATTGTAACAGCAGAGTGTAGTTTAACTGTGACTTACTTGATCTTTGGTTTTTGATGAAGAACAGTTTAAGTGTCTCTTTCAAAGTACTTTCATTGGCATAAAATTCGACTTGCACCCTTAAAAAAAAGAGAAATATAAATAGTTTCTATTAATAAAATTAATAATGTCATGTTTACTAAGCACTTGCTGGGTAAGGATGGGTACTAAACAAGTGCAAGGATTCCACATCTTATATTGTATATATTTGACCCTGGACTATGTAGACCATCTTAGTCTCATTCCTTTCTCGTACTGTAGGCTTTCATAAAAATGTTAAACCCACAGACACATTTAATGGCGCTGGGTGTACCATTAAAATAGTCATTCTCTTCCCTCTCCAACTACACTTTGCAAAACAGAAAACCACAACAGAAAATGTATTACTGTATTGAAAAAGTAAAACGAGGGCCAAAATGCTTTTTTTAGAAATCCACCGACCTTAAATGTAGTACAAGCTACAACAATGTTAAACCACATGATCATTATTTATTTTTTAAATTGTAGCTAACATGATGTCAAACAAACTCAACCTACCTGTCATCATTTTGTAAATTCTGGTCGCTGAGGAGTAAGTCCCTGAATCTATACCTCGGGGGAAGACGGGGTACTTCGCTCTCCAAATCAACCATACTTCTCCTTAGCTGTAGCTACATCAGCTGAAACAAAAGCTCAATCCAGATCTCTGTCCTGAAACCTTTTTCCATGCATGCATTCATCACAAAAATATGGATTCATTATTTGGAAAACAAGCAAGCAACTGTAAAGGCTAATTATTTACAACGGTCCCATTGTTGAGCATCCTTGAGTGCGTGCGACTACACACCCAAAGTCCAATTGCATCATTATGCTCTTGAGACCTGTCATCTCACTGTCTGAATCATCCAGTCGGCTTATTGGTGATGGTTAACAGGCTAATATTGATGATTTTATTATACACCATAAATAAAAATGTATGTGGACACCCCTTCAAATTAGTGAATTCGGCTATTTCAGCCAGACCCGTTGTTGACAGGTGTATAAAATCAAGCACACAGCCATGCAATCTCCATAGACAAATATTGGCAGTAGAATGGCCTTACTGAAGAGCTCAGTGACTCTCAACATGGCACCGTCATAGGATGCCACCTTTCCAACAAAGTGTAAAAATGGTTTGTCAAATTTCTGCCCCGTTAGAGCTGACCGGTCAACTGTAAGTTCTGTTATTGTGAAGTGGAAACGTCTAAGAGCAACAACGGTTTAATCGCAACATGGTAACCCACACAAGCCCACAAAACAGGACCGCCGAGTGCTGAAGCGCGTAGCATGTTAACACTCACTACCGAGTTCCAAACTGCCTCGGGAAGCAACATCAGCACAAAAACTGTTCAACGAAATGGCTTTCCATGGCCGAGCAGCCGCACACAAGCCTAAGATCACCTTTCGTAATGCCAAGCGTCGGCTGGACTGGTGTTAAACTCTGGAGTAGTGGAAACGTGTTCTCTGTAGTGATAAATCACGCTTCACCATCTGGCAGTCCGACAGATGAATCTGTGTTTGGTGGATGCCAGGAGAACACTACCTGCCCGAATGCATAGTGCCAACTGTATAGTTTGGTGGAGGAGGAATAATGGTCTGGGGCTGTTTTTCATGGTTCAGGCCCCTTAGTTCCAGTGAAGGGAAATCTTAACGTTACAGCATACAATGACATTCTAGACGATACTGTGCTTTCATCAATACCTTGAATGACCTTGGAACGCCGACTGCGAGCCAGACCTAATCACCCAACATCAGTGCCCGACCTCACTAATGCTCTTGTGGCTGAATGGAAGCAAGTCCCTGCAGCAATGTTCCAACATCTAGTGAAAGCCTTCCCAGAAAAGTTGAGGCTGTTATAGCAGAAAAGGAGGGACCAACTCTATATTAATGCCCATGATTTTGATTTTGGAATGAGATGTTCAACGAGTAGGTGTCCACATACTTATGGTCATGTAGTGTATATACAGTGGGGAGAACAAGTATTTGATACACTCCCGATTTTGCAGGTTTTCCTACTTACAAAGCATGTAGAGGTCTGTAATTTGTATCATAGGTACACTTCAACTGTTAGAGACGGAATCTAAAACAAAAATCCAGAAAATCACATTGTATGATTTTTAAATAATTAATTTGCATTTTATTGCATGACATAAGTATTTGATCACCTACCAACCAGTAAGAATTCCGGCTCTCACAGACCTGTTAGTTTTTCTTTAAGAAGCCCTCCTGTTCTCCACTCATTACCTGTATTAACTGCACCTGTTTGAACTCGTTACCTGTATAAAAGACACCTGTCCACACACTCAATCAAACAGACTCCAACCTCTCCACAATGGCCAAGACCAGAGAGCTGTGTAAGGACATCAGGGATAAAATTGTAGACCTGCACAAGGCGGGGATGGGCTACAGGACAATAGGCAAGCAGCTTGGTGAGAAGGCAACAACTGTTGGCGCAATTATTAGAAAATGGAAGAAGTTCAAGATGACGGTCAATCTCCCTCTGTCTGGGGCACCATGCAAGATCTCACCTCGTGGGGCATCAATGATCATGAGGAAGGTGAGGGATCAGCCCAGAACTACACGGCAGGACCTGGTCAATGACCTGAAGAGAGCTGGGACCACAGTCTCAAAGAAAACCATTAGTAACACACTACGCCGTCATGGATTAAAATCCTGCAGCGCACGCAAGGTCCCCCTGCTCAAGCCAGCGCATGTCCAGGCCCATCTGAAGTTTGCCAATGACCATCTGGATGATCCAGAGGAGGAATGGGAGAAGGTCATGTGGTCTGATGAGACAAAAATAGAGCTTTTTGGTCTAAACTCCACTCGCCGTGTTTGGAGGAAGAAGAAGGATGAGTACAACTCCAAGAACACCATCCCAACCGTGAAGCATGGAGGTGGAAACATCATTCTTTGGGGATGCTTTTCTACAAAGGGGACAGGACGACTGCACCGTATTGAGGGGAGGATGGATGGGGCCATGTATCGCGAGATCTTGGCCAACAACCTCCTTCCCTCAGTAAGAGCATTGAAGTTGGGTCGTGGCTGGGTCTTCCAGCATGACAACGACCCGAAACACACAGCCAGGGCAACTAAGGAGTGGCTCCGTAAGAAGCATCTCAAGGTCCTGGAGTGGCCTAGCCAGTCTCCAGACCTGAACCCAATAGAAAATCTTTGGAGGGAGCTGAAAGTCCGTATTGCCCAGTGATAGCCCCGAAACCTGAAGGATCTGGAGAAGGTCTGTATGGAGGAGTGGGCCAAAATCCCTGCTGCAGTGTGTGCAAACCTGGTCAAGAACTACAGGAAACGTATGATCTCTGTAATTGCAAACAAAGGTTTCTGTAACAAATATTAAGTTCTGCTTTTCTGATGTATCAAATACTTATGTCATGCAATAAAATGCAAATTAATTACTTAAAAATCATACAATGTGATTTGATACAATTAGATTCCGTCACTCACAGTTGAAGAGTACCTATGATAAAAATTACAGACTTCTACATGCTTTGTAAGTAGGAAAACCTGCAAAATCGGCAGTGTATCAAATACTTGTTCTCCCCACTGTATATGTAGAGTAAACCATTGTAATATCTGTGAAGAGGCCCTCAAATAATCACCTTTAAGATGTTAGGAAAATCAATTAGTTGTATATGGTAACATTGATGGACCATCAGAGTAATGTCGACTATGTTAAAATATGTCATTTATCTTTCCCAGAATACGACAAGCCATAGCAATAAAATGCATTAATTCTGTTGTGATACTCAAACTAAGGTCAGAGGTCACCATGTTGTGGTACCTGTAAGAAGTGCAGGGGTGCCTCTGTGGGAGTGCATCTGATGTGTCAGTTGAATATTAACTAAAAGGATCAAGTTGATTAAAACACGTAACCTTTGGGTTGCTAGACCTTTGAGTCACATAGCCACCCCGACCAACCACCCACCTTTAGTTTTCGCCTTCTGTCTTATGTAACCATACCAAACTTAACATATCATACTAATTTGAGTGTCCCAAATTGTATTTGTCACATGCGCCAACTACAACAGGTGTAGACCTTACCATGAAATGCAAGCCCTTAACCTACAATGCAGTTTTAAGAAAAATAAGGGTTAATAAAATATAACGAGGCTATAAACAGGGATCACCGTTACCGAGTCAATGTGTGGGGATACAGGTTAGTCAAGGTAATTTAGGTAATATGTAGGTAGGGGTAAAGTGACCTTGCATACAGTGCCTTCGGAAAGTATTCAGACCCCTTGACTTTTTCCACATTTTGTTACCTTACAGCCTTATTCTAACATGGATTAATAAAAAAAAACACACACAAAAACACACAATACCCCATAATGACAAAGTGAAAACAGGTTTGAATACTTAACAAAGTACTGAGTAAAGGGTCTGAATACTTAACAAAGTACTGAGTAAAGGGTCTGAATACTTAACAAAGTACTGAGTAAAGGGTCTGAATACTTAACAAAGTACTGAGTAAAGGATCTGAATACTTAACAAAGTACCGAGTAAAGGTCTGAATACTTAACAAAGTAATGACTAAAGGGTCTGAATACTTAACAAAGTACTGAGTAAAGGGTCTGAATACTTAACAAAGTACTGAGTAAAGGATCTGAATACTTAACAAAGTACTGAGTAAAGGATCTGAATACTTAACAAAGTAATGACTAAAGGGTCTGAATACTTAACAAAGTACTGAGTAAAGGGTCTGAATACTTAATAAAGTACTGAGTAAAGGGTCTGAATACTTAATAAAGTACTGAGAAAAGGATCTGAATACTTAACAAAGTACTGAGTAAAGGGTCTGAATACTTAACAAAGTACTAAGTAAAGGGTCTGAATACTTAATAAAGTACTGAGTAAAGTGTCTGAATACTTAATAAAGTACTGAGTAAAGGATCTGAATACTTAACAAAGTACTGAGTAAAGGGTCTGAATACTTAACAAAGTACTGAGTAAAGGGTCTGAATACTTAATAAAGTACTGACTAAAGGGTCTGAATACTTATAAAAGTACTGAGTAAAGGGTCTGAATACTTAACAAAGTACTAGCTTAAGGGTCTGAATACTTAACAAAGCACTGAGTAAAGGGTCTGAATACTTAACAAAGTACTGAGTAAAGGGTCTGAATACTTAACAAAGTACTTAGTAAAGGGTCTGAATACTTAATAAAGTACTGAGTAAAGGAACTGAATACTTAACAAAGTACTGAGTAAAGGGTCTGAATACTTAACAAAGTACTGAGTAAAGGGTCTGAATACTTAACAAAGTACTTTACTCAATACTTAACAAAGTACTGAGTAAAGGGTCTGAATACTTAATAAAGTACTGAGTAAAGTGTCTGAATACTTAACAAAGTACTGAGTAAAGGGTCTGAATACTTAACAAAGTACTGAGTAAAGGGTCTGAATACTTAACAAAGTACTGAGTAAAGGGTTTGAATACTTATAAAAGTACTGAGTAAAGGGTCTGAATACTTAACAAAGTACTAGCTTAAGGGTCTGAATACTTAACAAAGCACTGAGTAAAGGGTCTGAATACTTAACAAAGTACTGAGTAAAGGGTCTGAATACTTAACAAAGTACTGAGTAAAGGGTCTGAATACTTAATAAAGTACTCAGTAAGGGGTCTGAATATTTAATAAAGTACTGAGTAAAGGGTCTGAATACTTAATAATAATTTACTGAGTAAAAGGTCTGAATACTTAACAAAGTACTGAGTAATGGGTCTGAATACTTAACAAAGTACTGAGTAAAGGGTCTGAATACTTAACAAAGTACTGAGTAAAGGGTCTGAATACTTAACAAAGTACTGAGTAAAGGGTCTGAATACTTAACAAAGTACTTAGTAAAGGGTCTGAATACTTAATAAAGTACTGAGTAAAGGAACTGAATACTTAACAAAGTACTGAGTAAAGGGTCTGAATACTTAACAAAGTACTGAGTAAAGGGTCTGAATACTTAACAACGTACTCAGTAAAGGGTCTGAATACTTAACAAAGTACTGAGTAAAGGGTCTGAATATTTAATAAAGTACTGAGTAAAGGGTCTGAATACTTCATAATAATTTACTGAGTAAAAGGTCTGAATACTTAACAAAGTACTGAGTAATGGGTCTGAATACTTAACAAAGTACTGAGTAAAGGGTCTGAATACTTAACAAAGTACTGAGTAAAGGGTCTGAATACTTAACAAAGTACTGAGTAAAGGGTCTGAATACTTAACAAAGTACTGAGTAAAGGGTCTGAATACTTAATAAAGTACTCAGTAAAGGGTCTGAATACTTAACAAAGTACTGAGTAAAGGGTCTGAATAATTAATAAAGTACTGAGTAAAGGGTCTGAATACTTAACAAAGTACTGAGTAAAGGGTCTGAATACTTAATAAAGTACTCAGTAAAGGGTCTGAATACTTAATAAAGTACTGAGTAAAGGGTCTGAATATTTAATAAAGTACTGAGTAAAGGGTCTGAATACTAAATAATAATTTACTGAGTAAAAGGTCTGAATACTTAATAAAGTACTGAGTAAAGGGTCTGAATACTTAACAAAGTACTGAGTAATGGGTCTGAATACTTAACAAAGTACTGAGTAAAGGGTCTGAATACTTAACAAAGTACTGAGTAATGGGTCTGAATACTTAATAAAGTACTGAGAAAAGGATCTGAATACTTAACAAAGTACTGAGTAAAGGGTCTGAATACTTAACAAAGTACTGAGTAAAGGGTCTGAATACTTAACAAAGTACTGAGTAAAGGGTCTGAATACTTAACAAAGTACTGAGTAAAGGGTCTGAATACTTAACAAAGTACTGAGTAAAGGATCTGAATACTTAACAAAGTACTGAGTAAAGGATCTGAATACTTAACAAAGTAATGACTAAAGGGTCTGAATACTTAACAAAGTACTGAGTAAAGGGTCTGAATACTTAATAAAGTACTGAGTAAAGGGTCTGAATACTTAATAAAGTACTGAGAAAAGGATCTGAATACTTAACAAAGTACTGAGTAAAGGGTCTGAATACTTAACAAAGTACTAAGTAAAGGGTCTGAATACTTAATAAAGTACTGAGTAAAGTGTCTGAATACTTAATAAAGTACTGAGTAAAGGATCTGAATACTTAACAAAGTACTGAGTAAAGGGTCTGAATACTTAACAAAGTACTGAGTAAAGGGTCTGAATACTTAATAAAGTACTGACTAAAGGGTCTGAATACTTATAAAAGTACTGAGTAAAGGGTCTGAATACTTAACAAAGTACTAGCTTAAGGGTCTGAATACTTAACAAAGCACTGAGTAAAGGGTCTGAATACTTAACAAAGTACTGAGTAAAGGGTCTGAATACTTAACAAAGTACTTAGTAAAGGGTCTGAATACTTAATAAAGTACTGAGTAAAGGAACTGAATACTTAACAAAGTACTGAGTAAAGGGTCTGAATACTTAACAAAGTACTGAGTAAAGGGTCTGAATACTTAACAAAGTACTTTACTCAATACTTAACAAAGTACTGAGTAAAGGGTCTGAATACTTAATAAAGTACTGAGTAAAGTGTCTGAATACTTAACAAAGTACTGAGTAAAGGGTCTGAATACTTAACAAAGTACTGAGTAAAGGGTCTGAATACTTAACAAAGTACTGAGTAAAGGGTTTGAATACTTATAAAAGTACTGAGTAAAGGGTCTGAATACTTAACAAAGTACTAGCTTAAGGGTCTGAATACTTAACAAAGCACTGAGTAAAGGGTCTGAATACTTAACAAAGTACTTCGTAAAGGGTCTGAATACTTAACAAAGTACTTCGTAAAGGGTCTGAATACTTAATAAAGTACTGAGTAAAGGAACTGAATACTTAACAAAGTACTGAGTAAAGGGTCTGAATACTTAACAAAGTACTGAGTAAAGGGTCTGAATACTTAACAAAGTACTGAGTAAAGGGTCTGAATACTTAACAAAGTACTGAGTAAAGGGTCTGAATACTTAATAAAGTACTCAGTAAGGGGTCTGAATATTTAATAAAGTACTGAGTAAAGGGTCTGAATACTTAATAATAATTTACTGAGTAAAAGGTCTGAATACTTAACAAAGTACTGAGTAATGGGTCTGAATACTTAACAAAGTACTGAGTAAAGGGTCTGAATACTTAACAAAGTACTGAGTAAAGGGTCTGAATACTTAACAAAGTACTGAGTAAAGGGTCTGAATACTTAACAAAGTACTGAGTAATGGGTCTGAATACTTAATAAAGTACTGAGTAAAGGAACGGAATACTTAACAAAGTACTGAGTAAAGGGTCTGAATACTTAACAAAGTACTGAGTAAAGGGTCTGAATACTTAACAAAGTACTCAGTAAAGGGTCTGAATACTTAACAAAGTACTGAGTAAAGGGTCTGAATATTTAATAAAGTACTGAGTAAAGGGTCTGAATACTTAATAATAATTTACTGAGTAAAAGGTCTGAATACTTAACAAAGTACTGAGTAATGGGTCTGAATACTTAACAAAGTACTGAGTAAAGGGTCTGAATACTTAACAAAGTACTGAGTAAAGGGTCTGAATACTTAACAAAGTACTGAGTAAAGGGTCTGAATACTTAACAAAGTACTGAGTAAAGGGTCTGAATACTTAATAAAGTACTCAGTAAAGGGTCTGAATACTTAACAAAGTACTGAGTAAAGGGTCTGAATAATTAATAAAGTACTGAGTAAAGGGTCTGAATACTTAACAAAGTACTGAGTAAAGGGTCTGAATACTTAATAAAGTACTCAGTAAAGGGTCTGAATACTTAATAAAGTACTGAGTAAAGGGTCTGAATATTTAATAAAGTACTGAGTAAAGGGTCTGAATACTAAATAATAATTTACTGAGTAAAAGGTCTGAATACTTAATAAAGTACTGAGTAAAGGGTCTGAATACTTAACAAAGTACTGAGTAATGGGTCTGAATACTTAACAAAGTACTGAGTAAAGGGTCTGAATACTTAACAAAGTACTGAGTAATGGGTCTGAATACTTAATAAAGTACTGAGAAAAGGATCTGAATACTTAACAAAGTACTGAGTAAAGGGTCTGAATACTTAACAAAGTACTGAGTAAAGGGTCTGAATACTTAACAAAGTACTGAGTAAAGGGTCTGAATACTTAACAAAGTACTGAGTAAAGGGTCTGAATACTTATCAAAGTACTGAGTAAAGGGTCTGAATACTTAATAAAGTACTCAGTAAAGGGTCTGAATACTTAATAAAGTACTGAGTAAAGGGTCTGAATACTTAATAATAATTTACTGAGTAAAAGGTCTGAATACTTAATGTACTGAGTAATGGGTCTGAATACTTAACAAAGTACTGAGTAAAGGGTCTGAATACTTAACAAAGTACTGAGTAAAGGGTCTGAATACTTAACAAAGACCTGAGTAAAGGGTCTGAATACTTAACAAAGTACTGAGTAAAGGGTCTGAATACTTAACAAAGTACTGAGTAAAGGGTCTGAATACTTAATAAAGTACTCAGTAAAGGGTCTGAATACTTAACAAAGTACTGAGTAAAGGGTCTGAATACTTAATAAAGTACTGAGTAAAGGGTCTGAATACTTAACAAAGTACTGAGTAAAGGGTCTGAATACTTAATAAAGTACTCAGTAAAGGGTCTGAATACTTAATAAAGTACTGAGTAAAGGGTCTGAATACTTAATAATAATTTACTGAGTAAAAGGTCTGAATACTTAATAAAGTACTGAGTAAAGGGTCTGAATACTTAACAAAGTACTGAGTAATGGGTCTGAATACTTAACAAAGTACTGAGTAAAGGGTCTGAATACTTAACAAAGTACTGAGTAAAGGGTCTGAATACTTAACAAAGTACTGAGTAAAGGGTCTGAATACTTAACAAAGTACTGAGTAAAGGGTCTGAATACTTAACAAAGTACTGAGTAAAGGGTCTGTATACTTAATAAAGTACTCAGTAAAGGGTCTGAATATTTAATAAAGTACTGAGTAAAGGGTCTGAATATTTAATAAAGTACTGAGTAAAGGGTCTGAATACTTAATAATAATTTACTGAGTAAAAGGTCTGAATACTTAATAAAGTACTGAGTAAAGGGTCTGAATACTTAACAAAGTACTGAGTAATGGGTCTGAATACTTAACAAAGTACTGAGTAAAGGGTCTGAATACTTAACAAAGTACTGAGTAAAGGGTCTGAATACTTAATAAAGTACTCAGTAAAGGGTCTGAATACTTAATAAAGTACTGAGTAAAGGGTCTGAATATTTAATAAAGTACTGAGTAAAGGGTCTGAATACTTAATAATAATTTACTGAGTGAAAGGTCTGAATACTTAATAATAATTTACTGAGTAAAATGTCTGAATACTTAATAAAGTACTGAGTAAAGGGTCTGAATACTTAACAAAGTACTGAGTAATGGGTCTGAATACTTAACAAAGTACTGAGTAAAGGGTCTGAATACTTAACAAAGCACTGAGTAAAGGGTCTGAATACTTAACAAAGTACTGAGTAAAGGGTCTGAATACTTAACAAAGTACTGAGTAAAGGGTCTGAATACTTAACAAAGTACTGAGTAAAGGGTCTGAATACTTAACAAAGTACTGAGTAAAGGGTCTGAATACTTAACAAAGTACTGAGTAAAGGGTCTGAATACTTAATAAAGTACTCAGTAAAAGGTCTGAATACTTAATAAAGTACTGAGTAAAGGGTCTGAATACTTAACAAAGTACTGAGTAATGGGTCTGAATACTTAACAAAGTACTGAGTAAAGGGTCTGAATACTTAACAAAGTACTGAGTAAAGGGTCTGAATACTTAACAAAGTACTGAGTAAAGGGTCTGAATACTTAACAAAGTACTGAGTAAAGGGTCTGAATACTTAACAAAGTACTGAGTAAAGGGTCTGAATACTTAACAAAGTACTGAGTAAAGGGTCTGAACACTTAATAAAGTACTGAGTAAAGGGTCTGAATACTTAATAAAGAACTGAGTAAAGGATCTGAATACTTAACAAAGTACCGAGTAAAGGTCTGAATACTTAACAAATAACTGAGTAAAGGGTCTGAATACTTAACAAAGTACTGAGTAAAGGGTCTGAATACTTAACAAAGTACTGAGTAAATGGTCTGAATACTTAAAGTACTGAGTAAAGGTCTGAATACTTAACAAAGTACTGAGTAAAGGGTCTGAATACTTAACAAAGTACTGAGTAAAGGGTCTGAATACTTAACAAAGTACTGAGTAAAGGGTCTGAATACTTAACAAAGTACTGAGTAAAGGGTCTGAATACTTAACAAAGTACTGAGTAAAGGGTCTGAATACTTAACAAAGTACTGAGTAAAGGGTCTGAATACTTAACAAAGTACTGAGTAAAGGGTCTGAACACTTAATAAAGTACTGAGTAAAGGGTCTGAATACTTAATAAAGAACTGAGTAAAGGATCTGAATACTTAACAAAGTACCGAGTAAAGGTCTGAATACTTAACAAATAACTGAGTAAAGGGTCTGAATACTTAACAAAGTACTGAGTAAAGGGTCTGAATACTTAACAAAGTACTGAGTAAATGGTCTGAATACTTAAAGTACTGAGTAAAGGTCTGAATACTTAACAAAGTACTGAGTAAAGGGTCTGAATACTTAACAAAGTACTGAGTAAAGGGTCTGAATACTTAACAAAGTACTGAGTAAAGGATCTGAATACTTAACAAAGTACTGAGTAAAGGATCTGAATACTTAACAAAGTAATGACTAAAGGGTCTGAATACTTAACAAAGTACTGAGTAAAGGGTCTGAATACTTAATAAAGTACTGAGTAAAGGATCTGAATACTTAACAAAGTACTGAATAAAGGTCTGAATACTTAATAAAGTACTGAGTAAAGGGTCTGAATACTTAACAAAGTACTGAGTAAAGGGTCTGAATACTTAACAAAGTACTGAGTAAAGGATCTGAATACTTAACAAAGTACTGAGTAAAGGATCTGAATACTTAAAAAAGTAATGACTAAAGGGTCTGAATACTTAACAAAGTACTGAGTAAAGGGTCTGAATACTTAACAAAGTACTGAGTAAAGGATCTGAATACTTAACAAAGTACTGAGTAAAGGATCTGAATACTTAACAAAGTAATGACTAAAGGGTCTGAATACTTAACAAAGTACTGAGTAAAGGGTCTGAATACTTAATAAAGTACTGAGTAAAGGGTCTGAATACTTAATAAAGTACTGAGAAAAGGATCTGAATACTTAACAAAGTACTGAGTAAAGGTCTGAATACTTAACAAAGTACTGAGTAAAGGGTCTGAATACTAACAAAGTACTGAGTAAAGGGTCTGAATACTTAACAAAGTACTGACTAAAGGGTCTGAATACTTAACAAAGTACTGAGTAAAGGGTCTGAATACTTAACAAAGTACTGAGTAAAGGGTCTGAATTCTTAACAAAGTAATGAGTAAAGGGTCTGAATACTTAACAAAGTACTGAGTAAAGGGTCTGAATACTTAATAAAGTACTGAGTAAAGTGTCTGAATACTTAATAAAGTACTGAGTAAAGGATCTGAATACTTAACAAAGTACTGAGTAAAGGTCTGAATACTTAACAAAGTACTGAGTAAAGGGTCTGAATACTTAATAAAGTACTGACTAAAGGGTCTGAATACTTAACAAAGTACTGAGTAAAGGGTCTGAATACTTAATAAAGTACTGAGTAAAGGGTCTGAATACTTAACAAAGTACTGAGTAAAGGGTCTGAATACTTAACAAAGTACTGAGTAAAGGGTTTGAATACTTATAAAAGTACTGAGTAAAGGTCTGAATACTTAACAAAGTACTAGCTTAAGGGTCTGAATACTTAACAAAGCACTGAGTAAAGGGTCTGAATACTTAACAAAGTACTGAGTAAAGGGTCTGAATACTTAACAAAGTACTTAGTAAAGGGTCTGAATACTTAATAAAGTACTGAGTAAAGGAACTGAATACTTAACAAAGTACTGAGTAAAGGGTCTGAATACTTAACAAAGTACTGAGTAAAGGGTCTGAATACTTAACAAAGTACTTTACTCAATACTTAACAAAGTACTGAGTAAAGGGTATGAATACTTAATAAAGTACTGAGTAAAGGGTCTGAATACTTAACAAAGTACTGAGTAAAGGGTCTGAATACTTAACAAAGTACTGAGTAAAGGGTCTGAATACTTAATAAAGTACTCAGTAAAAGGTCTGAATACTTAATAAAGTACTGAGTAAAGGGTCTGAATACTTAACAAAGTACTGAGTAATGGGTCTGAATACTTAACAAAGTATTGAGTAAAGGGTCTGAATACTTAACAAAGTACTGAGTAAAGGGTCTGAATACTTAACAAAGTACTGAGTAAAGGGTCTGAATACTTAACAAAGTACTGAGTAAAGGGTCTGAATACTTAACAAAGTACTGAGTAAAGGGTCTGAATACTTAACAAAGTACTGAGTAAAGGGTCTGAACACTTAATAAAGTACTGAGTAAAGGGTCTGAATACTTAATAAAGAACTGAGTAAAGGATCTGAATACTTAACAAAGTACCGAGTAAAGGTCTGAATACTTAACAAATAACTGAGTAAAGGGTCTGAATACTTAACAAAGTACTGAGTAAAGGGTCTGAATACTTAACAAAGTAATGAGTAAAGGGTCTGAATACTTAACAAAGTACTGAGTAAAGGGTCTGAATACTTAACAAAGTACTGAGTAAATGGTCTGAATACTTAAAGTACTGAGTAAAGGTCTGAATACTTAACAAAGTACTGAGTAAAGGGTCTGAATACTTAACAAAGTACTGAGTAAAGGGTCTGAATACTTAACAAAGTACTGAGTAAAGGGTCTGAATACTTAACAAAGTACTGAGTAAAGGGTCTGAATACTTAATAAAGTACTCAGTAAAGGGTCTGAATACTTAACAAAGTACTGAGTAAAGGGTCTGAATACTTAACAAAGTACTGAGTAAAGGATCTGAATACTTAACAAAGTACTGAGTAAAGGATCTGAATACTTAACAAAGTAATGACTAAAGGGTCTGAATACTTAACAAAGTACTGAGTAAAGGGTCTGAATACTTAATAAAGTACTGAGTAAAGGATCTGAATACTTAACAAAGTACTGAATAAAGGTCTGAATACTTAATAAAGTACTGAGTAAAGGGTCTGAATACTTAACAAAGTACTGAGTAAAGGGTCTGAATACTTAACAAAGTACTGAGTAAAGGATCTGAATACTTAACAAAGTACTGAGTAAAGGATCTGAATACTTAACAAAGTAATGACTAAAGGGTCTGAATACTTAACAAAGTACTGAGTAAAGGGTCTGAATACTTAACAAAGTACTGAGTAAAGGATCTGAATACTTAACAAAGTACTGAGTAAAGGATCTGAATACTTAACAAAGTAATGACTAAAGGGTCTGAATACTTAACAAAGTTCTGAGTAATGGGTCTGAATACTTAATAAAGTACTGAGTAAAGGGTCTGAATACTTAATAAAGTACTGAGAAAAGGATCTGAATACTTAACAAAGTACTGAGTAAAGGTCTGAATACTTAACAAAGTACTGAGTAAAGGGTCTGAATACTAACAAAGTACTGAGTAAAGGGTCTGAATACTTAACAAAGTACTGACTAAAGGGTCTGAATACTTAACAAAGTACTGAGTAAAGGGTCTGAATACTTAACAAAGTACTGAGTAAAGGGTCTGAATTCTTAACAAAGTAATGAGTAAAGGGTCTGAATACTTAACAAAGTACTGAGTAAAGGGTCTGAATACTTAATAAAGTACTGAGTAAAGTGTCTGAATACTTAATAAAGTACTGAGTAAAGGATCTGAATACTTAACAAAGTACTGAGTAAAGGTCTGAATACTTAACAAAGTACTGAGTAAAGGGTCTGAATACTTAATAAAGTACTGACTAAAGGGTCTGAATACTTAACAAAGTACTGAGTAAAGGGTCTGAATACTTAATAAAGTACTGAGTAAAGGGTCTGAATACTTAACAAAGTACTGAGTAAAGGGTCTGAATACTTAACAAAGTACTGAGTAAAGGGTCTGAATACTTAACAAAGTACTGAGTAAAGGGTTTGAATACTTATAAAAGTACTGAGTAAAGGGTCTGAATACTTAACAAAGTACTAGCTTAAGGGTCTGAATACTTAACAAAACACTGAGTAAAGGGTCTGAATACTTAACAAAGTACTGAGTAAATGGTCTGAATACTTAACAAAGTACTTAGTAAAGGGTCTGAATACTTAACAAAGTACTGAGTAAAGGAACTGAATACTTAACAAAGTACTGAGTAAAGGGTCTGAATACTTAACAAAGTACTGAGTAAAGGGTCTGAATACTTAACAAAGTACTTTACTCAATACTTAACAAAGTACTGAGTAAAGGGTCTGAATACTTAATAAAGTACTGAGTAAAGTGTCTGAATACTTAATAAAGTACTGAGTAAAGTGTCTGAATACTTAACAAAGTACTGAGTAAAGGGTCTGAATACTTAACAAAGTACTGAGTAAAGGGTCTGAATACTTAACAAAGTACTGAGTAAAGGGTTTGAATACTTATAAAAGTACTGAGTAAAGGGTCTGAATACTTAACAAAGTACTAGCTTAAGGGTCTGAATACTTAACAAAGCACTGAGTAAAGGGTCTGAATACTTAACAAAGTACTTAGTAAAGGGTCTGAATACTTAATAAAGTACTGAGTAAAGGAACTGAATACTTAACAAAGTACTGAGTAAAGGGTCTGAATACTTAACAAAGTACTGAGTAAAGGGTCTGAATACTTAACAAAGTACTGAGTAAAGGGTCTGAATACTTAACAAAGTACTGAGTAAAGGGTCTGAATACTTAACAAAGTACTGAGTAAAGGGTCTGAATACTTAATAAAGTACTCAGTAAAGGGTCTGAATACTTAATAAAGTACTGAGTAAAGGGTCTGAATATTTAATAAAGTACTGAGTAAAGGGTCTGAATACTTAATAATAATTTACTGAGTAAAAGGTCTGAATACTTAATAAAGTACTGAGTAAAGGGTCTGAATACTTAACAAAGTACTGAGTAATGGGTCTGAATACTTAACAAAGTACTGAGTAAAGGGTCTGAATACTTAACAAAGTACTGAGTAAAGGGTATGAATACTTAACAAAGTACTGAGTAAAGGGTCTGAATACTTAATAAAAGACTCAGTAAAGGGTCTGAATACTTAATAAAGTACTGAGTAAAGGGTCTGAATATTTAATAAAGTACTGAGTAAAGGGTCTGAATACTTAATAATAATTTAATGAGTAAAAGGTCTGAATACTTAATAAAGTACTGAGTAAAAGGTCTGAATACTTAATAAAGTACTGAGTAAAGGGTCTGAATACTTAACAAAGTACTGAGTAAAGGGTCTGAATACTTAACAAAGTACTGAGTAAAGGATCTGAATACTTAACAAAGTACTGAGTAAAGGATCTGAATACTTAACAAAGTAATGACTAAAGGGTCTGAATACTTAACAAAGTACTGAGTAAAGGGTCTGAATACTTAATAAAGTACTGAGTAAAGGGTCTGAATACTTAATAAAGTACTGAGAAAAGGATCTGAATACTTAACAAAGTACTGAGTAAAGGTCTGAATACTTAACAAAGTACTGAGTAAAGGGTCTGAATACTAACAAAGTACTGAGTAAAGGGTCTGAATACTTAACAAAGTACTGACTAAAGGGTCTGAATACTTAACAAAGTACTGAGTAAAGGGTCTGAATACTTAACAAAGTACTGAGTAAAGGGTCTGAATTCTTAACAAAGTAATGAGTAAAGGGTCTGAATACTTAACAAAGTACTGAGTAAAGGGTCTGAATACTTAATAAAGTACTGAGTAAAGTGTCTGAATACTTAATAAAGTACTGAGTAAAGGATCTGAATACTTAACAAAGTACTGAGTAAAGGTCTGAATACTTAACAAAGTACTGAGTAAAGGGTCTGAATACTTAATAAAGTACTGACTAAAGGGTCTGAATACTTAACAAAGTACTGAGTAAAGGGTCTGAATACTTAACAAAGTACTGAGTAAAGGGTCTGAATACTTAACAAAGTACTGAGTAAAGGGTCTGAATACTTAACAAAGTACTGAGTAAAGGGTTTGAATACTTATAAAAGTACTGAGTAAAGGGTCTGAATACTTAACAAAGTACTAGCTTAAGGGTCTGAATACTTAACAAAGCACTGAGTAAAGGGTCTGAATACTTAACAAAGTACTGAGTAAAGGGTCTGAATACTTAATAAAGTACTGACTAAAGGGTCTGAATACTTAATAAAGTACTGAGTAAAGGGTCTGAATACTTAACAAAGTACTGACTAAAGGGTCTGAATACTTAACAAAGTACTGAGTAAAGGGTCTGAATACTTAACAAAGTACTGAGTAAAGGGTCTGAATTCTTAACAAAGTAATGAGTAAAGGGTCTGAATACTTAACAAAGTACTGAGTAAAGGGTCTGAATACTTAATAAAGTACTGAGTAAAGTGTCTGAATACTTAATAAAGTACTGAGTAAAGGATCTGAATACTTAACAAAGTACTGAGTAAAGGTCTGAATACTTAACAAAGTACTGAGTAAAGGGTCTGAATACTTAATAAAGTACTGACTAAAGGGTCTGAATACTTAACAAAGTACTGAGTAAAGGGTCTGAATACTTAATAAAGTACTGAGTAAAGGGTCTGAATACTTAACAAAGTACTGAGTAAAGGGTCTGAATACTTAACAAAGTACTGAGTAAAGGGTCTGAATACTTAACAAAGTACTGAGTAAAGGGTTTGAATACTTATAAAAGTACTGAGTAAAGGGTCTGAATACTTAACAAAGTACTAGCTTAAGGGTCTGAATACTTAACAAAACACTGAGTAAAGGGTCTGAATACTTAACAAAGTACTGAGTAAATGGTCTGAATACTTAACAAAGTACTTAGTAAAGGGTCTGAATACTTAACAAAGTACTGAGTAAAGGAACTGAATACTTAACAAAGTACTGAGTAAAGGGTCTGAATACTTAACAAAGTACTGAGTAAAGGGTCTGAATACTTAACAAAGTACTTTACTCAATACTTAACAAAGTACTGAGTAAAGGGTCTGAATACTTAATAAAGTACTGAGTAAAGTGTCTGAATACTTAATAAAGTACTGAGTAAAGTGTCTGAATACTTAACAAAGTACTGAGTAAAGGGTCTGAATACTTAACAAAGTACTGAGTAAAGGGTCTGAATACTTAACAAAGTACTGAGTAAAGGGTTTGAATACTTATAAAAGTACTGAGTAAAGGGTCTGAATACTTAACAAAGTACTAGCTTAAGGGTCTGAATACTTAACAAAGCACTGAGTAAAGGGTCTGAATACTTAACAAAGTACTTAGTAAAGGGTCTGAATACTTAATAAAGTACTGAGTAAAGGAACTGAATACTTAACAAAGTACTGAGTAAAGGGTCTGAATACTTAACAAAGTACTGAGTAAAGGGTCTGAATACTTAACAAAGTACTGAGTAAAGGGTCTGAATACTTAACAAAGTACTGAGTAAAGGGTCTGAATACTTAACAAAGTACTGAGTAAAGGGTCTGAATACTTAATAAAGTACTCAGTAAAGGGTCTGAATACTTAATAAAGTACTGAGTAAAGGGTCTGAATATTTAATAAAGTACTGAGTAAAGGGTCTGAATACTTAATAATAATTTACTGAGTAAAAGGTCTGAATACTTAATAAAGTACTGAGTAAAGGGTCTGAATACTTAACAAAGTACTGAGTAATGGGTCTGAATACTTAACAAAGTACTGAGTAAAGGGTCTGAATACTTAACAAAGTACTGAGTAAAGGGTATGAATACTTAACAAAGTACTGAGTAAAGGGTCTGAATACTTAATAAAAGACTCAGTAAAGGGTCTGAATACTTAATAAAGTACTGAGTAAAGGGTCTGAATATTTAATAAAGTACTGAGTAAAGGGTCTGAATACTTAATAATAATTTAATGAGTAAAAGGTCTGAATACTTAATAAAGTACTGAGTAAAAGGTCTGAATACTTAATAAAGTACTGAGTAAAGGGTCTGAATACTTAACAAAGTACTGAGTAAAGGGTCTGAATACTTAACAAAGTACTGAGTAAAGGATCTGAATACTTAACAAAGTACTGAGTAAAGGATCTGAATACTTAACAAAGTAATGACTAAAGGGTCTGAATACTTAACAAAGTACTGAGTAAAGGGTCTGAATACTTAATAAAGTACTGAGTAAAGGGTCTGAATACTTAATAAAGTACTGAGAAAAGGATCTGAATACTTAACAAAGTACTGAGTAAAGGTCTGAATACTTAACAAAGTACTGAGTAAAGGGTCTGAATACTAACAAAGTACTGAGTAAAGGGTCTGAATACTTAACAAAGTACTGACTAAAGGGTCTGAATACTTAACAAAGTACTGAGTAAAGGGTCTGAATACTTAACAAAGTACTGAGTAAAGGGTCTGAATTCTTAACAAAGTAATGAGTAAAGGGTCTGAATACTTAACAAAGTACTGAGTAAAGGGTCTGAATACTTAATAAAGTACTGAGTAAAGTGTCTGAATACTTAATAAAGTACTGAGTAAAGGATCTGAATACTTAACAAAGTACTGAGTAAAGGTCTGAATACTTAACAAAGTACTGAGTAAAGGGTCTGAATACTTAATAAAGTACTGACTAAAGGGTCTGAATACTTAACAAAGTACTGAGTAAAGGGTCTGAATACTTAACAAAGTACTGAGTAAAGGGTCTGAATACTTAACAAAGTACTGAGTAAAGGGTCTGAATACTTAACAAAGTACTGAGTAAAGGGTTTGAATACTTATAAAAGTACTGAGTAAAGGGTCTGAATACTTAACAAAGTACTAGCTTAAGGGTCTGAATACTTAACAAAGCACTGAGTAAAGGGTCTGAATACTTAACAAAGTACTGAGTAAAGGGTCTGAATACTTAATAAAGTACTGACTAAAGGGTCTGAATACTTAATAAAGTACTGAGTAAAGGGTCTGAATACTTAACAAAGTACTAGCTTAAGGGTCTGAATACTTAACAAAGCACTGAGTAAAGGGTCTGAATACTTAACAAAGTACTGAGTAAAGGGTCTGAATACTTAACAAAGTACTTAGTAAAGGGTCTGAATACTTAATAAAGTACTGAGTAAAGGAACTGAATACTTAACAAAGTACTGAGTAAAGGGTCTGAATACTTAACAAAGTACTGAGTAAAGGATCTGAATACTTAACAAAGTACTTTACTCAATACTTAACAAAGTACTGAGTAAAGGGTCTGAATACTTAATAAAGTACTGAGTAAAGTGTCTGAATACTTAACAAAGTACTGAGTAAAGGGTCTGAATACTTAACAAAGTACTGAGTAAAGGGTCTGAATACTTAACAAAGTACTGAGTAAAGGGTTTGAATACTTATAAAAGTACTGAGTAAAGGGTCTGAATACTTAACAAAGTACTAGCTTAAGGGTCTGAATACTTAACAAAGCACTGAGTAAAGGGTCTGAATACTTAACAAAGTACTGAGTAAAGGGTCTGAATACTTAACAAAGTACTTAGTAAAGGGTCTGAATACTTAATAAAGTACTGAGTAAAGGAACTGAATACTTAACAAAGTACTGAGTAAAGGGTCTGAATACTTAACAAAGTACTGAGTAAAGGGTCTGAATACTTAACAAAGTACTGAGTAAAGGGTCTGAATACTTAACAAAGTACTGAGTAAAGGGTCTGAATACTTAATAAAGTACTCAGTAAAGGGTCTGAATACTTAATAAAGTACTGAGTAAAGGGTCTGAATATTTAATAAAGTACTGAGTAAAGGGTCTGAATACTTAATAATAATTTACTGAGTAAAAGGTCTGAATACTTAATAAAGTACTGAGTAAAGGGTCTGAATACTTAACAAAGTACTGAGTAAAGGGTCTGAATACTTAACAAAGTACTGAGTAAAGGGTCTGAATACTTAATAAAGTACTCAGTAAAGGGTCTGAATACTTAATAAAGTACTGAGTAAAGGGTCTGAATATTTAATAAAGTACTGAGTAAAGGGTCTGAATACTTAATAATAATTTACTGAGTAAAAGGTCTGAATACTTAATAAAGTACTGAGTAAAGGGTCTGAATACTTAACAAAGTACTGAGTAATGGGTCTGAATACTTAACAAAGTACTGAGTAAAGGGTCTGAATACTTAACAAAGTACTGAGTAAAGGGTCTGAATACTTAACAAAGTACTGAGTAAATGGTCTGAATACTTAACAAAGTACTGAGTAAAGGGTCTGAATACTTAACAAAGTATTGAGTAAAGGGTCTGAATACTTAACAAAGTACTGAGTAAAGTGTCTGAATACTTAACAAAGTACTGAGTAAAGGGTCTGAATACTTAATAAAGTACTCAGTAAAAGGTCTGAATACTTAATAAAGTACTGAGTAAAGGGTCTGAATACTTAACAAAGTACTGAGTAATGGGTCTGAATACTTAACAAAGTACTGAGTAAAGGGTCTGAATACTTAACAAAGTACTGAGTAAAGGGTCTGAATACTTAACAAAGTACTGAGTAAAGGGTCTGAATACTTAACAAAGTACTGAGTAAAGGGTCTGAATACTTAACAAAGTACTTAGTAAAGGGTCTGAATACTTAACAAAGTACTGAGTAAAGGGTCTGAATACTTAACAAAGTACTGAGTAAAGGGTCTGAATATTTAATAAAGTACTGAGTAAAGGGTCTGAATACTTAATAATAATTTACTGAGTAAAAGGTCTGAATACTTAATAAAGTACTGAGTAAAGGGTCTGAATACTTAACAAAGTACTGAGTAATGGGTCTGTATACTTAACAAAGTACTGAGTAAAGGGTCTGAATACTTAACAAAGTACTTAGTAAAGGGTCTGAATACTTAACAAAGTACTGAGTAAATGGTCTGAATACTTAACAAAGTACTGAGTAAAGGGTCTGAATACTTAACAAAGTACTGAGTAAAGGGTCTGAATACTTAACAAAGTACTGAGTAAAGGGTCTGAATATTTAATAAAGTACTGAGTAAAGGGTCTGAATACTTAATAATAATTTACTGAGTAAAAGGTCTGAATACTTAATAAAGTACTGAGTAAAGGGTCTGAATACTTAACAAAGTACTGAGTAATGGGTCTGAATACTTAACAAAGTACTGAGTAAAGGGTCTGAATACTTAACAAAGTACTGAGTAAAGAGTCTGAATACTTAATAAAGTACTGAGTAAAGGGTCTGAATACTTAACAAAGTACTGAGTACTTATGTAAATGTGACATTTACGTTTTTTATTTGTAATACATTTGCAAACATTTCTAAAAACCTGCTTTTGCTTTGTCATTACGGGGTATTGTGTGTAGATTTATGAGGGAAAAAAACTATTTAATACATTTTAGAATAAGGCTGTAACCTTTCAAAATGTGGAAAAAGTCTGAATACTGTATATAATAAACAGTGAGTAGCAGCAGCATAATAAAAGGGTTGGGACCATGTAAATGTTCGGGTAGCTGATGAACTGTTCTGTTGTCTTATGGCTTGGGGCTAGAAGCTGTTAAGTAGACTTTTGGACCTAGACTTGGTGCTCCGGTACCGCTTCCCGTGCGGTAACAGAGAGAACAGTCTATGACTGGGGTCTTTAACCATTTTTAGGGCCTTCCTCTGACACCACCTGGTATAGAGGTCTTGGATGGCAGGAAGCTTTGCCCCAGTGATGTACTGGGCCGTACACACTACCCTCTGTAACGCCTTGCGGTTGGATGCCAAGCAGTTCCATACCAGGCGGTGATGCAACCAGTCAGGATGCTCTCGATGCTCCCATGCCAAACCTTTTCAGTCTCCTGAGGGGGACTTGTTCACTATGTTACTTCTAGTCGATGAGACTAGGCTAGTTTGTCCTCAGGTTTGTTGACTGGGGAAGGCTGAAACTTAGTTAAGAAAACAACAACTCAAATGCCTCCACTACAGAATGGCATAAATATCCAACAGAATGAAAGCTAGACGTTGGTCTGGCCAATCGGAATCTATGCTTTGATCATCAGATAATCATAGTGCTGGAGAGATAAAGTGATATAGTGTGGAGGTGAGTGCACATCATTTTGTATATAGCTAGCTAGTTTTTGATTCCCAAAAAACGTACAATTTACAACAAGAAGACGAACGGTCATGTGACGTCTTGGTCACCATAGCAACAGTTGGCAGTTGAGGAAATGACTGCCAGGCAGTTTAAACAGCATGTTCTCTGCCACTGGCTGCTAGCTAGCTAGCTAGCTTTGACCAAACAAAAACTAACATTTAAAACGTTTGCTTCCATGGAAAGTGAGGTTAGATATCCCTCTTAAGTACTATGTCTCTTTAGTAGTGTTTTTTAATCTTTTGATACGGATGTTGATAGATTAGCTTTCTTGAATGACTAGGCTAATGGTTTCTTGGCTAAAGTAGCATGTGACAACAGTAACCAAATCACATAACTGATCATGACATGTAAATAAGGAAGTGATTGCATTTAAATACACTGAACAAAAATATAAATGCAACATGTTTCATGAGCTAAAATAAAAGATCCCAAAAATGTTGTACATGCACAAAAAGCTTATTCCTCACAAATGTTGGGCACAAACTTGTTTACATCCCCGTTAGTGAATATTTCTCCTTTGCCAAGATAATCCATCCACCTGACAGGTGTGGCATATCAGGAAGCTGATTCAACAGCATGATCATTACATAGGTGCACCTTGTGCTGGGGACAATAAAAGGCCACTCTAAATGTGCAGTTTTGTCACACAACACAATGCCACTGATGTCTCAAGAGCTGTTGCCAGAGAATTTCATGTTTTTTTCTTTCTTTTAGAGAATTTGGCAGTACGTGAAATTGTTTAAATTGTTGCATGTTGCGTTTATATTTTTGTTCAGTATACACTGTATGTTAAAACAGTGTTTCACAATGTGTTCTGAGCAGAGTTGGGCTAGTTAGATTCCTCAAATAGACGACATTTAACATTTGGTAATCAGAGGAAAATTCAAGTACGCTAAACAATCCTGAAAATATGCTGTATAACATCTCCTTCAATTTGCAATTTGTCCACATTACATCAGCCATAATAGCAGTATTTTGTAAGTATGACATTTTCAGAATACTGTGTTGTTTGGCTCCCTCTAGTGGGTGTTTATAGAAAGTCATTAAATTAGTTGATATCAAAAAATGCAATTGACCTAATGAAGGTCGTGTAATGAAGAAGATGAAAGTCGTGTAATGAAGAGGATGAAGGTCGTGTAATGAAGAAGATGAAGGTCGTGTAAACAACTTTATTGCAAAATAGCTAAGTACATTTTACTCAATGAGTTGATTTACAAATAACTGAGAATACAATAGAATCATTAACAATTCAGAGTAACACATACCCTGAGTATACAAAACATTAGGAACACCTTCCTAATATTGAGTTGCACCCACACCTTTAATTTAATTACCCCACGGACTTGGGAGAAGGTTGAGAGCTCTGAAACAAGCCGCACTGCTTCTTGACACACTGCTCGCTTAACCCGGAAGCCAGCCGCACCAATGTGTTGGAGGAAACACTGTCCAGCTGGCGACCGAAGTCAGCTTGCAAGCGCCCGCCCCGCCACAAGGAGTCACCAGTGCGCGATGGGACAAGGAAATCCCTGATGCCTCATGGGTCTCCTGGTCACGGCCGGCTGTGACACAGCCTGGGATCGAATCCGGGGCTGTAGTGACGCGTCAAGCACTGCAATGCACCCTTCCTTTTGCCCTCAAAACAGCCGGGTCATGGACTCTACAAGGTGTCTAAAGCGTTCCACAGGGATGCTGGCCCATGTTGACTCCAATGCTTCCCACAGTTGTGTCAAGTTGGCTGAACGTCCTTTGGGTGGTGGACTGTTGAGTGTGAAAAACCCAGCAGCGTTGCAGTTTTTGACACATACCCCGTTCAAAGGATCTTAAATATTTTGTCTTGCCCATGTCTCAATTGTCTCAAGGCTTAAAAATCCTTCTTTAACCTGACTCCTCCTCTTCATCTATATTGATTGAAGTGGATTTAACAGGTGACATCAATAAGGGATCATAGCGTTCACCTGGATTCACCTGGTCAGTCTGTGTCATTGAAAGAGCATGTTCTCAATGTTTTGTATACTCAGTGTACGTGCCATTGCACTTGTTAAGACCAACATACAGTAATATCCCAGTGTGAAATCTCTTGTTCTTAATGCTTTGTATAGAGACACACCAGAACACACACATACACACACTCTCTCTCTCTCTATGACAAGGTGACTTTTATCAATATACGGTATTTGCCTGTATTTACCCCCCCAAAAGTAAACGTTAATTAGCTGCTAATGTGGCTATCATAAAGAACTACAAATGCCATGATGTTCTGGACGAGACTGCCGAATCAGGGTAAAGGTAGGAATCTCTGGATCAACTATCGAATGTTAGCTACATGTAGTAATTAATCGATGGGCAACATTTCTTTAAATGGACAATTCTGTGAACTTTCTTGTACAAGTTTTAAAAAGACACAATACCTGTTAGCAAAGGTGTCAGTTAGATATGAAGTGCAGGAACTTGCAGGGATTTGTAGTTTTGCATGATGTCTACTTTGATGCTAATTAGCATTTACGAATCTGAGAGTAAATGGAGCCGGATATATTAATAAAAGCCACCTTGTCCGACGTCACGTCAGACAACACGAAACACAGCCCTTATTTTAAGTATTTCCAAAATTCCCTATGGGAAAATGAATGGTGGAAAAACCCTTTCCCTGTCTGACCCGAAGAGGAGAACATTTCCTGAATATCTCAGAATGCCACCTTCCCATTCTTGGAGAATTGTCGCACACACAAACAACGCGATCGTTCATTGGCTGTTTCAGCACCTTTGTGTCACAGCAACCAGACAAAAAGAACAAACAAAAAAAGCAGACACAAAACCAGGCAAATGTTTTCTCTAATATCTATGTAGGTACGTGTAAATTGTTGTAAACGGTAACAGCCTTTGTGTTCATTTATAAACGTGAACCAATAGTAGGCCATAGAGAGATACAGGATAACGTTTATAAGGAAACCAATAGTAGGCCATAGAGAGATACAGGATAACGTTTATAAGGAAACCAATAGTAGGCCATAGAGAGATACAGGATAACGTTTATAAGGAAACCAATAGTAGGCCATAGAGAGATACAGGATAACGTTTATAAGGAAACCAATAGTAGGCCATAGAGAGATACAGGATAACGTTTATAAGGAAACCAATAGTAGGCCATAGAGAGATACAGGATAAAGGGAATGAGAATCTAACATTCTCAGAGTCATAACATAATTGATCATGAATAAAGGATAATAAGAAATATTGATTAGGAAATTCATGAAATGCTACACAAGAAACGGTTTCATTTATTCAGTCAGATTGAAACAGTATGACTGACTCCTTTGAGCTCCTAGCGGACCAAAAGGCCTCAGTGGTGCATTTCTAGCGGACTCTTTTATGGGCGGTTTTCTTGACCTCATTCCAGGTAGTTCCTGGTTTTGACTAGGTAATATACAACTACGACCAGAAGTTAGTTTTTCATAGCAGGTTAGGAGAACTTACACAGCAGGTTAAGTGAATTAACTTGCCAGTTTCAGATAATTAGATTATGGTTAGGAAAAGGTTTAGGGTATCTTCCAGTCGTAGCTGTACTCCATCTTTTCAGAACCGGGAAACTAACTGCCTTCTTCATCTCTTTCTCATTCGTCCTTCTCCATGTCTTCGTTGTTCAACATTATAGACCTTCAACATTATAGACCTTCAACATTATATACCTTCAACATTATAGACCTTCAACATTATAGACCTTCAACATTATAGACCTTTAATGTTTTGCCCTTATTCTCCCTAATTTCAGATCCACTTGTATTATGAATATGACAAGTTATTTACATAGAGTACATTACACAACTAAATATAATGTCAGCATCATCAAATATGACTTAATCGGCATAAACGTGTGGCATGTAAAAACAAGACCTCATCGTGCAAACTGGCTCCCCATGTACAGTATGTCACATCTGTGTTTTACTGTACAGTAGGTTTGATTCAACTTATTGAACATGTTTTGGTGACAGAGGTGCCACAGCGACACAGATTAGAGCTATATTGCCTCCGCTGGACTCTGGCCAATGCCCATTCTGCCACAATTGGCTAAATGCACAGTGCTTAACAACTAAATTCCAGGGTTTTGCTTTATGTTTTTATTATTTTATACGTTGTAAAATAATAGTGAAGACATCAAAACTATGAAATTACACATATGGAATCATGTAGTAACCAAAAAAGTGTTAAACAAAATATATTTGAGATTCTTCAAATAGCCACCCTTTGCCTTGATGACAGCTTTGCACACTCTTGGCATTCTCTCAACCAATTTCATGAGGTAGTCACCTGGAATGCATTTCAATTAACAGGTGTGCCTTCTTAAAAGTTAATTTGTGGAATTTCATTCCTTCTTAATGCGTTTGAGCCAATCAGTTGTGTTGTGACGAGGTAGGGGTGGTATACAGAAGATAGACCTATTTGGTAAAAGACCAAGTCCATATTATGGCAAGAACAGCTCAAATAAGCAAAGAGAAAAAACAGTCCATCATTACTTTAAGACGTGAAGGACACGGAACATTTCAGGAACTTTGAAAGTTTCTTCAAGTGCAGTCGCAAAAACCATCAAGCTCTATGATGAAACTGGCTCTCATGAGGACCGCCACAGGAAAGGAAGACCCAGAGTTACCTCTGCTGCAGAGGATAAGTTCATTAGAGTTAGACCGGTGGAAATGTGTCCTTTGATCTGATGAGTCCAAATTGGGAATTGTAGGTTCCAACCGCTGTGTCTTTGTGTGACGCGGTGTGGGTGAACGGATGATCTCCACATGTCTGGTTCCCACCGTGAAGCATGGAGGAGGAGGTGTGATGGTGTGGGTGTGCTTTGCTGGTGACACTGTCTGTGATTTATTTAGAATTCAAGGCACACTTAACCAGCATGGCTACCACAGCATTCTGCAGGGATATGCCATCCTATCTGGTTTGTGCTTAGTGGGACTATCATTTGTTTTTCAACAGGACAAAGACCCAACACACCTCTTATTGATGTCTCTAGTATTATTCTACAATGTAGAAAATAGTCAAATAAAAAAAAAACTAGGTGTGTCCAAACTGTTGACTGGTACAGAACTAGGTGTGTCCAAACTGTTGACTGGTACAGAACTAGGTGTGTCCAAACTGTTGACTGGTACAGAACTAGGTGTGTCCAAACTGTTGACTGGTACAGAACTAGGTGTGTCCAAACTGTTGACTGGTACAGAACTAGGTGTGTCCAAACTGTTGACTGGTACAGAACTAGGTGTGTCCAAACTGTTGACTGGTACATAACTAGGTGTGTCCAAACTGTTGACTGGTACAGAACTAGGTGTGTCCAAACTGTTGACTGGTACAGAACTAAGTGTGTCCAAACTGATGACTGGTACAGAACTAGGTGTGTCCAAACTGTTGACTGGTACAGAACTAGGTGTGTCCAAACTGTTGACTGGTACAGAACTAGGTGTGTCCAAACTGTTGACTGGTACAGAACTAGGTGTGTCCAAACTGTTGACTGGTACAGAACTAGGTGTGTCCAAACTGTTGACTGGTACAGAACTAGGTGTGTCCAAACTGTTGACTGGTACAGAACTAGGTGTGTCCAAACTGATGACTGGTACAGAACTAGGTGTGTCCAAACTGTTGACTGGTACAGAACTAGGTGTGTCCAAACTGTTGACTGGTACAGAACTAGGTGTGTCCAAACTGTTGACTGGTACTGTACATAAGAGACTCCTAATATAGATGAGGTAGGTTACTGTCTCTTATGTAAGCTTTGGTGTTTCTAGAATGGAGATGTTTGCCATTGCTAAAATTAGTCCTGTAAACTCCTCCCTGGACAACACTCCATTTGCAAGACATTTTAAGTGCATTAACTTAATCCCCAATAGGCTATATGGCTTGTAGTGATCCCAGCATTAGACTGGACTCTATGGGGAAACACAAGGGAAGAAGCTGATATCTGTTGTTATGGTTTCCAAACCACTTCTGAGTCATATATCCATATTTCGATTTCTACTGGTTAGGAGGACTTGGACCATGTTGAGAACCAACGTGTGTGTTTGGATTTTGTGGTTGTTCTATACAGGTAATTTTGCTCTCTTGTTCATGCCCACTGGGCACAGACGTCAGTTCAACGTCTAGTTTTGATTTACATTTGGTTGAGTTGTCAACTAACGTGAATTCAACTTGAAATCAACAAAACAATTCACCATGTAATTGGATTAAGGTTAAAAGTTGGGTGAACAAAATACAAAATTCCCTTGATGACTTTTTAAAAGTCCACATTGATTCAACGTCATTTTTTTGGTTGAAATGGAATGGAAACATTGTTGATTCAATCAGTTTTTGGATGTTGTTTTTCTGTGAGGTCCCGTGCTATACAGTGTACAGAGCAGTGTATGTTACAAAGAGTATGCACTATTGTGTCACCATGCCAATGTTTACATATACCTCTTTAACCTAAGGGTGTATTTTCTGTCATGTTCAAATTAAATGTCACGAAATAAACTACACGTATCTATTTCTATAATTAAAGTTATATTGGAAACACAGATATACTGGAACACAGTGATAATGGATTAAGATGTTTTTAAACAAACTAGTAATCAATGGCATGTCATGGGCCAAACGTATGGATTCATGTCTCTTAGTATGGCCAAATTCACATAAACAAATAAAAATATAAAGATTTGTCCATTTCCAATAGGTGCCATATAATATGAACAATGTATAAATTCCACATAGATGCAAAATGAATTGCCAACTGGTTATGTTATGTGATTATGTTTACCTACCTACACAGGTGGTCTCTGTGAGGAGGACACCTATGCATGTGAACTGCAACCGTGTCAGAATGGTGGTGTCTGCGACAGCCAACATGGCGGCTACAGGTGCCTCTGCTCTCAACAGAGCCAAGATGGCTTATTGTACGGAGGCGAGAATTGCACAGTCGCACTCCTGGGCTGCGACGGAAACCACTGCAAGAATGGTGGCATCTGCTCTCCCCTCTTCCTGAACTACCGCCACACCTACACCTGCACCTGTCGCGCAGGCTTCACCGGCTCCAAGTGTCAGACGTCAACCATATTCTCCTTTGAGACCAGCGGCTACATGTATGTGGAGACCCAGCTATCGGACCCTGAAGTCCCTCTCAACGTCACCCTTAGCTTCAAGACGGACCGGCCCGTCGGCACCCTCCTCCAGCGCCGGGTCGACGACCTGCTGCTCACCATCGAGCTGGTAGACAGCCGCTTACGCCTCAGCATGCTAAGAGCTCAAGGGACAAGAAACCCAGTGGTCCTGGAGCTACCGCCGAGCGTGGCGGACAGCCAGTGGCACACAGTGGAGGCCTGGCTGGGCGGGGAGGAGGAGGGGAGCGGTGTCAGGCTGGTCCACTCCCCTTGCGCTGAGGTGGGCTGCACCAGGGAGTTCCCCGCCACCGAGACACCCCTGCTGGAGCAAGGCTCCGGCCTACGAGAGCCCGGCTCGGTCCACCACAGCCTCTTTCTAGGTGGGGTGGGACTAGGCTGGGGATCCGGTAGGGTGGCAGGGGAGAGGGAGGCTGAGGCTGCTGTACCGCCTGACGCGCCTGCCCCACCTGGCCCAGGTGCTTACTTCCTGGGCTGCTTCCGGGATGTATTTGTGGAGTCACGGCTGGTAGTGCCAGCCACCGCCAACTCAGCGGCTCAGGTCAACGTCACGGCCGGGTGCAACAACAGGGACAAATGTGACGACAGCCCGTGTCAGAACCGGGGGCTTTGCATAAACCAGGGATGGAGGAGCTATGTGTGCGAGTGCTACAGACCGTATGAGGGGACTACGGACTGCGCTGAGGGTAAGGCCTGAGGGTAAGGACTGAGGGATGTGGTCTTGCATGTCTGCAAATACTGTAGCAGCAGAACACTTGAACCGTGCAAAATATGGGCATATAATGAAACATGAAACAATATGAAAGCAATAATCTCACATACAGTAATACAGCGCCTTGCAAAGGTATTCAGCACCTTTTCCTGTTTGGCTGCATTACAAGCTGTCATTAAAATTGATTTTTATGTGGATTTCATGTAATGGACAAAAACTAAATAATCCAAATTGGTGAAGTGAAATGAAAAAAATAACTTGTTTCAAAAAACTATAAATAATAAAAAACTGAAAAGTGGTGCGTGCATACGTATGCTATGAAGCCCCTAAATAAGATCTGGTGCAACCAATTACCTTCAGAAGTCACATAATTAGTTAAATAAAGTCCACCTGTGTGCAATCTAAGTGTCACATGAGGGAATTGGAAACTGGTCAGAATTGAAAGAATGATGGATGGCGCTAAATACAGGGACATTTTTGAGGGAAACCTGTTTCAGTCTTCCAGAGATTTGAGACTGGGACGGAGGTTCACCTTCCAGCAGGACAATGACCCTAAGCATACTGCTAAAGCAACACTCAGGTGGTTTAAGGGGAAACATTTAAATGTCTTGGAATGGCCTAGTCAAAGCCCAGACCTCACCCTTACTGTACACCAGCGGAACCAATCCAACTTGAAGGAGCTGGAGCAGTTCTGCCTTGAAGAATGGGGAAAGATCCCAGTGTCTAGATGTGCCAAGCTGATAGAGACATACCCCAAGAGACTTGCAGCTGTAATTGCTGCAAAAGGTGTCTCTACAAAGTATTCTGTTTTTTTGTCTTATTTCTTGTTTGTTTCACAAAGTGGTCGGCATGTTGTATAAATCAAATGATACAAACCCCCACAAATACATTTTAATTCCAGGTTGTAAGGCAACAAAATAGGAAAACTGCCAAGGAGGTGAATACTTTCACAAGACACTGTATCCTAACAGAGCCAAGACACTGTATCCTGATAGAGCCAAGACACTGTATCCTGATAGAGCCAAGCCACTGTATCCTAACAGAGCCAAGACACTGTATCCTAACAGAGCCAAGACACTGTATCCTGATAGAGCCAAGCCACTGTATCCTAATAGAGCCAAGCCACTGTATCCTAATAGAGCCAAGCCGCTGTATCCTAACAGAGCCAAGACACTGTATCCTAACAGAGCCAAGACACTGTATCCTGATAGAGCCAAGACACTGTATCCTAACAGAGCCAAGACACTGTATCCTGATAGAGCCAAGACACTGTATCCTAACAGAGCCAAGCCACTGTATCCTAACAGAGCCAAGCTACTGTATCCTAATAGAGCCAAGCCACTGTATCCTAACAGAGCCAATACACTGTATCCTAACAGAGCCAATACACTGTATCCTGATAGAGCCAAGCCGCTGTATCCTAACAGAGCCAAGACACTGTATCCTGATAGAGCCAAGCCACTGTATCCTGATAGAGCCAAGCCACTGTATCCTGATAGAGCCAAGCCACTGTTTCCTAACAGAGCCAAGCCACTGTATCCTAATAGAGCCAAGCTACTGTATCCTAATAGAGCCAAGCCACTGTATCCTAATAGAGCCAAGCCACTGTATCCTAACAGAGCCAAGCCACTGTATCCTAATAGAGCCAAGCCACTCTATCCTAATAGAGCCAAGCCACTGTATCCTAATAGAGCCAAGCCACTGTATCCTAACAGAGCCAATACACTGTATCCTAACAGAGCCAAGCCACTGTATCCTAATAGAGCCAAGCCACTGTATCCTAATAGAGCCAAGCCACTGTATCCTAATAGAGCCAAGCTACTGTATCCTAATAGAGCCAAGCCACTGTATCCTAATAGAGCCAAGCCACTGTATCCTAATAGAGCCAAGCCACTGTATCCTAATAGAGCCAAGCTACTGTATCCTAATAGAGCCAAGCCACTGTATCCTAATAGAGCCAAGCCACTGTATCCTAATAGAGCCAAGCCACTGTATCCTAACAGAGCCAAGCCACTGTATCCTAATAGAGCCAAGCCACTGTATCCTAACAGAGCCAAGCCACTGTATCCTAATAGAGCCACGCCACTGTATCCTGATAGAGCCAAGCCACTGTATCCTAAAAGAGCCAAGCCACTGTATCCTAATAGAGCCACGCCACTGTATCCTAATAGAGCCAAGCCACTGTATCCTAATAGAGCCAAGCCACTGTATCCTAACAGAGCCAAGCCACTGTATCCTAATAGAGCCAAGCCACTGTATCCTGATAGAGCCAAGCCACTGTATCCTAACAGAGCCAAGCCACTGTATCCTAACAGAGCCAAGCTACTGTATCCTAATAGAGCCAAGCCACTGTATCCTAATAGAGCCAAGCCACTGTATCCTAACAGAGCCAAGCCACTGTATCCTAATAGAGCCAAGCCACTGTATCCTAATAGAGCCAAGCCACTGTATCCTAACAGAGCCAAGACACTGTATCCTAACAGAGCCAAGCCACTGTATCCTAATAGAGCCAAGCCACTGTATCCTAATAGAGCCAAGCCACTGTATCCTAATAGAGCCAAGCTACTGTATCCTAATAGAGCCAATCCACTGTATCCTAATAGAGCCAAGCGTGTGCTTCTCATGCAGCTCAGATGAAATCATGTTGGACTTCACTAAGGACTCCGATATGAGTTTCATACACTAATCACCTGAGGTCAACAGTTCTGCCTCAATAGAATCACTGGCTGGCACCCTAATGTGGCACCTAAGACGTGGATAAAAGGAGCCTAAAATAGCATGGAGAATACACACACATGTAACCATATAAACAGACACACACACATGTAACCATATAAACAGACACACACACATGTAACCATATAAACAGACACACACACATGTAACCATATAAACAGACACACACACATGTAACCATATAAACACACACACACACATGCATGCATTCCATATAAACAGACACACACACATGCATGTACACATATGTACATACATATACAGTGCATCCGGAAAGTATTCTAACTTATTCTAAAATGGAATAAAACATGTTTAAACATGACAAAGCAAAAATTGCTTTTTAGAAATTCTTGCAAATGTCTTAAAGAAAAAAACGGAAATATCACATTTACATAAGTATTCAGACCCTTTACTCAGTACTTTATTATGTATTCAGACCCTTTACTCAGTACTTTGTTAAGTATTCAGACCCTTTACTCAGTACTTTATTAAGTATTCAGACCCTTTACTCAGTACTTTATTAAGTATTCAGACCCTTTACTCAGTACTTTATTATGTATTCAGACCCTTTACTCAGTACTTTGTTAAGTATTCAGACCCTTTACTCAGTACTTTATTAAGTATTCAGACCCTTTACTCAGTACTTTATTAAGTATTCAGACCCTTTACTTAGTACTTTATTAAGTATTCAGACCCTTTACTCAGTACTTTATTAAGTATTCAGACCCTTTACTCAGTACTTTATTAAGTATTCAGACCCTTTACTCAGTACTTTATTAAGTATTCAGACCCTTTACTCAGTACTTTATTAAGTATTCAGACCCTTTACTTAGTACTTTATTAAGTATTCAGACCCTTTACTCAGTACTTTATTAAGTATTCAGACCCTTTACTTAGTACTTTATTAAGTATTCAGACCCTTTACTCAGTACTTTATTAAGTATTCAGACCCTTTACTCAGTGCTTTATTAAGTATTCAGACCCTTTACTCAGTACTTTGTTGAAGCATCTTTGGCAGCGATTACAGCCTTGAGTTTTCTTGGGTATGATGCTGCAATCTTGGTACACATGTATTTTGGGATTTTCTCCCATTCTTCTCTGCAGATCCTCTCAAGCTATGTCAGGTTGGATGGGGAGCGTCGCTGCACTGCTATTTTCAGGTCTCTCCAGAGATGTTAGATCGGGTTCAAGTCCGAGCTCTGTCTGGACCACTCAAGGACATTCAGAGACTTGTCCCGAAGCCACTCCTGCATTGTCTTGGCTGTGTGCTTAGGGTCGTTGTCCTGTTGGAAGGTGAACTTTCGCCCCAGTCTGAGGTCCTGAGGGCTCTGGAGCATTGATTTCATTAAGGATCTCTCTGTACTTCATCTTTCCCTCAATCCTGACTAGTCTTCCTGTCCCTGCCGCTGAAAAACATCCCCACAGCATGATGCATCCACCACCAATGCTTCACCGTAGAGATGGTGCCAGGTTTCCTCCAGATGTGATGCTTGGCATTCAGGCCAAAGAGTTCAATCTTGGTTTCATCAGACCAGAGAATCGTATTTCTCATGGTCTGAGAGTCCTTTAGGTGCCTTTTGGCAAAGTGGGCTCCAAGTGGGCTGTCATGTGCCTTTTACTGAGGAGTGACTTCTGTCTGGCCACTCTACCATAAAGGCCTGATTGGTGGAGTGCTGCAGAGATGGTTGTCCTTCTGGAAGGTTCTCACATCTCCACAGAGGATCTCTGGAGCTCTTCGTCACCTACCTGACCAAGGCCCTTCTCCCCCGATGCTTAGTTTGGCCGGGCTGCCAGCTCTAGGAAGAGTCTTGTTGGTTCCAAACTTCTTCCATTTAAGAATGATGAAGGCCACTATATTCTTAGGTACCTTTAATACTGCATACAGTTGTTGGTACCCTTCCCCAGATCTGTGCCTCGACACAATCCTGTCTCGAAGCTCTACAGACAATTCCATTGACTGGCTTGGTATTTGCTCTGACATGCACTGTCAACTGTGGAACCTTATATAGACAGGTGTGTACTTTTCCAAATCATGAGTTATTATGGGGTATTGTGTCATTATGGGGTATTGTGTCATTATGGGGTATTGTGTCATTATGGGGTAATGTGTCATTATGGGGTATTTTGTGTCATTATGGGGTATTGTGTCATTATGGGGTATTGTGTCATTATGGGGTATTGTGTCATTATGGGGTATTGTGTCATTATGGGGTATTTTGTGTCATTATGGGGTATTGTGCCATTATGGGGTATTTTGTGCCATTATGGGGTATTTTGTGTCATTATGGGGTATTGGGTCATTATGGGGTATCGGGTCATTATGGGGTATTGTATCATTATGGGGTATTGTGTCATTATGGAGTATTGTGTCATTATGGGGTAATGTGTCATTATGGGGTATTGTGTCATTATGGGGTATTGTGTCATTATGGGGTATTGTGTCATTATGGGGTATTGTGTATTATGGGGTATTGTGTCATTATGGGGTATTGTGTCATTATGGAGTATTGTGTCATTATGGAGTATTGTGTCATTATGGGGTATTGTGTCATTATGGAGTATTGTGTCATTATGGGGTATTGTGTCATTATGGGGTATTGTGTCATTATGGGGTATTGTGTATTATGGGGTATTGTGTCATTATGGGGTATTGTGTCATTATGGAGTATTGTGTCATTATGGAGTATTGTGTCATTATGGGGTATTGTGTCATTATGGGGTATTGTGTCATTATGGGGTAATGTGTCATTATGGGGTGTTGTGTTATTATGGGGTATTGTGTCATTATGGGGTATTGTGTCATTATGGAGTATTGTGTCATTATGGAGTATTGTGTCATTATGGGGTATTGTGTCATTATGGGGTATTGTGTCATTATGGGGTATTGTGTCATTATGGGGTATTGTGTATTATGGGGTATTGTGTCATTATGGGGTATTGTGTCATTATGGGGTATTGTGTCATTATGGGGTATTGTGTCATTATGGGGTATTGTGTATTATGGGGTATTGTGTCATTATGGAGTATTGTGTCATTATGGGGTATTGTGTCATTATGGAGTATTGTGTCATTATGGAGTATTGTGTCATTATGGGGTATTGTGTCATTATGGAGTATTGTGTCATTATGGGGTATTGTGTCATTATGGGGTATTGTGTCATTATGGGGTATTGTATCATTATGGGGTATTGTGTCATTATGGGGTATTGTGTTATTCTGGGGTATTGTATCATTATGGGGTATTGTGTCATTATGGGGTATTGTGTCATTATGGGGTATTGTGTCATTATGGGGTATTGTATCATTATGGGGTATTGTGTCATTATGGGGTATTGTGTCATTATGGGGTATTGTATCATTATGGGGTATTGTGTCATTATGGGGTATTGTGTCATTATGGGGTATTGTATCATTATGGGGTATTGTGTCATTATGGGGTATTGTGTCATTATGGGGTATTGTATCATTATGGGGTATTGTGTCATTATGGGGTATTGTATCATTATGGGGTATTGTGTCATTATGGGGTATTGTATCATTATGGGGTATTGTGTCATTATGGGGTATTGTGTCATTATGGGGTATTGTATCATTATGGGGTATTGTGTCATTATGGGGTATTGTGTCATTATGGGGTATTGTGTCATTATGGGGTATTGTGTCATTATGGGGTATTGTGTCATTATGGAGTATTGTGTCATTATGGAGTATTGTGTCATTATGGGGTATTGTGTCATTATGGGGTATTGTGTCATTATGGGGTATTGTGTCATTATGGGGTATTGTGTCATTAAGGGGTATTGTGTCATTATGTGGTATTGTGTATTATGGGGTATTGTATTATTATGGGGTATTGTGTTATTATGGGGTATTGTGTTATTATGGGGTATTGTGTCATTATGGGGTATTGTGTCATTATGGGGTATTGTGTCATTAAGGGGTATTGTGTCATTATGGGGTATTGTGTATTATGGGGTATTGTATTATTATGGGGTATTGGGTCATTATGGGGTATTGTGTATTATGGGGTATTGTATTATTATGGGGTATTGGGTCATTATGGGGTATTGTGTCATTAAGGGGTATTGTGTCATTATGGGGTATTGGGTCATTATGGGGTATTGTGTCATTATGGGGTATTGTGTGTAGATTGATGAGTATTTTTTTTATTTAATCCATTTTTGAATAAGGCAGTAATGTTACAAAATGTGAATACTTTCCGAATGCACTGCACATACACACAGATATACACACTAATGCACAGATATACACAGTACTGCACAGATATACACAGTACTGCACAGACATACACAGTACTGCACAGACATACACAGTACTGCACAGATATACACAGTACTGCACAGATATACACAGTACTGCACAGACATACACAGTACTGCACAGACATACACAGTACTGCACAGATATACACAGTACTGCACAGATATACACAGTACTGCACAGATATACACAGTACTGCACAGATATACACAGTACTGCACAGATATACACAGTACTGCACAGACATACACAGTACTGCACAGATATACACAGTACTGCACAGATATACACAGTACTGCACAGATATACACAGTACTGCACAGACATACACAGTACTGCACAGATATACACAGTACTGCACAGATATACACAGTACTGCACAGACATACACAGTACTGCACAGACATACACAGTACTGCACAGACATACACAGTACTGCACAGATATACACAGTACTGCACAGATATACACAGTACTGCACAGATATACACAGTACTGCACAGATATACACAGTACTGCACAGACATACACAGTACTGCACAGACATACACAGTACTGCACAGACATACACAGTACTGCACAGACATACACAGTACTGCACAGACATACACAGTACTGCACAGACATACACAGTACTGCACAGACATACACAGTACTGCACAGATATACACAGTACTGCACAGACATACACAGTACTGCACAGATATACACAGTACTGCACAGATATACACAGTACTGCACAGACATACACAGTACTGCACAGACATACACAGTACTGCACAGATATACACAGTACTGCACAGATATACACAGTACTGCACAGACATACACAGTACTGCACAGATATACACAGTACTGCACAGATATACACAGTACTGCACAGACATACACAGTACTGCACAGACATACACAGTACTGCACAGATATACACAGTACTGCACAGATATACACAGTACTGCACAGATATACACAGTACTGCACAGATATACACAGTACTGCACAGATATACACAGTACTGCACAGACATACACAGTACTGCACAGACATACACAGTACTGCACAGATATACACAGTAATGCACAGATATACACAGTAATGCACAGACATACACAGTACTGCACATATATACACAGTACTGCACAGATATACACAGTAATGCACAGATATACACAGTAATGCACAGATATACACAGTAATGCACAGATATACACAGTAATGCACAGACATACACAGTAATGCACAGACATACACAGTACTGCACAGATATACACAGTACTGCACAGATATACACAGTACTGCACAGATATACACAGTAATGCACAGACATACACAGTACTGCACAGATATACACAGTACTGCACAGATATACACAGTACTGCACAGATGTACACAGTAATGCACAGATATACACAGTACTGCACAGATATACACAGTACTGCACAGATATACACAGTAATGCACAGATATACACAGTAATGCACAGATATACACAGTACTGCACAGATATACACAGTACTGCACAGATATACACACAGGCAGAGAGGAGCAGATAAACCACACCTGACTCTAAGATTAAGGAAACGTTTAGGGATCAATGAGCCGACACGGGTTTCCCAAGGACTCTTGCAACAATCCTCTAACGTAGGGGTGTCAAACTAATTCCATTGAAGGCCTAGGGTCTGCAGATGTTTTTTTTTTTTTTTCAATTAAGAAATAGACAACCAGGTGAGGGGAGTTGACCTTATTTCATCAATCGAGTACAAGGGAGGTGCAAAAACCAGCAGACACTCGGCCCTCCGTGGAATGAGTTTTTCACATGCTCTAACGTGATAGGTGGAAATAATTGGACTGAGTTCTGAGTACCGGTCCGTTTCATCTATAATCAGGGATGGTCAACTCCTCGGGGCCAGATATCCCCAGCTAACAAAACTGACTCCTATAATCAACTAACCATGGTCTTAAATTTATAATGCAATTAGTTTAATCAGGCGTGTTGGTTAGTGAAAAAGTGATACCAATCTGGCCCTAGAGGACTGGAGTTGTCCATCCCTGTGACTTGAAGAAGTGACATCAACATCTCAGGCTGATACCAAGTCAAAGTTGGGGGCAATTTCATTTAAATTCATGATTTGAAAACTTTGAGTCCAGAATTGAATATCAATTCACTTCCTGACTTGACTGAGTTGAAATGGAATTGTCACCAACCCTGTTACCCAGGCTAAAAAAACAAAAACAAGTCAAGTGTTGGGGAGAAAAAAGGCACATAGTGTCTCACCCGGAGATAGAGCTGTAGTTGTCTTTGTATTTCTCTCTCTGTTAGTTCTTCATCTATCCTTTTAGTAATTGAGAGGATATCCTGTACTTTCTCTTTCTGTACCCACACAGAGTACAACACGGCCAGGTTCGGCAACGAGGACGCGGCGAGCTATGCCGTCTTCTCTTTGGATGACCCCCCGTTTTCTGGCACCATCTCCATATCCATGTTTGTGCGCACGCGGCGCTCGAGTGGCCTCCTCCTGGTCCTGGCCAACAGCACCAGCCAGTACCTCCGCCTGTGGCTGGACGATGGCTGGGTAAAACTTCAGGTGAACAACTTAGAGAGCCTGTCGGGTCGAGCTGTGGTCAGCGACGGCCACTTTCACTTGGTGACGGTGTGGCTGGAGGGCGACTCAGTGACCCTGTTCCAGTCGGCCCATATCCAGGGAACCATCCCTGTCCGGCCCGTGGTGGCTCAACCGGGGGACCTGGTCTACGTCGGTGGCCTGGCCGACCAGAGAGCCTCGGCCTCCTTCGGGGGATACCTGAAAGGCTGTGTCCAGGACCTGAGGATTAACAGTAAACGGCTGCAGTTCTTCCCCATAGCAACCCCAGTGGACTCGTACGGCCTGGTGGAGCTGGTCAATGTCACACAGGGATGTACCAGTGACAACGCCTGTAGTGTGAGTAGCTGGATATACAGTATACTATACACATGCAGGTATTTTGCCACAACACAGTTGTGCCAAGACAATACCAATAATCTAGCCACAAAGCTAAATCTCCCTATGCTTCTTCTTTTGGGGGGGGGGTTTCAATGTCAATCAAACAAGAGATAGCAGTCACATGATTTGCACAGCAACAAAACATGAGCAAGAATGGGGGATTGACAAGCAGTTCAAGATACAACAATTGAGACATAATATTACATGAGGGGTACCTAACAAATGTTTTTGACGGTGGAGATGGTATTTAACCAGCCCACTAGAGTTGTTGTAGCCGTGCCATGCAGCTTAGCTGTGGATTTCTCTAGAAGTATTTGGATCAAACTCTTTTTTTATTGCCTTTTTGGCAGCAGTTAGGGCAAACATTAACAATTTCAATTTCACCTAATCCAATAGAATGTCAAATATCTCCTAGTAGAAACAGACCAGGCGACATAGGCACATTTACCAATATCAAAACATATGCACATAGCTCCCGACTGAACCAAGAGTGCAACCGTTTCAGAGATTATTGTCTGAGAGTTTCATCTGGAAGCGGCGATCGATATGGTGTATAATAACATTTGTGAATATACATTTTAAATTAATTAACTGGTGAGAGAAGTTTTTTGATGATGAGAAAACATTGTTCCATATCACCTTCCAGTTCAACTGTTCTCTCGAAACCTAGGAGTTCTCTGTTCCAGATGGAAGTGACCGCAGGTGGAGTTAAGTAGAGAGTAGAGACCAGGCCAACAGATTGGAAGTATTCAAAAGTCTCAACCAGGATAAGAGAATCCCAGAGTACTCCGTAGGCTTTTAGAGCCAATCAGAGCCTAAGGTAAAATAAATTAGGAAGTCCCTAGAAGATTAAATGATTCTTTGAGGTCTTGAAAAGTTCAAAGACCTAAATTGTTAAAGATGTCGATGAGGGTGAAAATATTTCTACTAGAGCATTGAGGAAAAACGAAGGTGAGGTTGTTGTTTCATAATGGGGAACGGCTGTGAAAAGAGAATGAGATCATGAGATGTATATCGAACCCAGTAGATGTAGATGTTTGTTTACAGCCAGAGAATAAGAAGTATTGTAGTCTGGGCTAGAAATGAAAGCAAGGAAGAATGTTCATCTTAATCACAGAAATTCTAGCGTGAAGTGTTATATGTTTGGGAGACCAATGGGCCAAGTCCTCTTAAATTTACCCAATAGCACCTGAGTAATTGTCTGGGCTAGATATTGATCCCCAGATAGGTGAAACAAATTGGATTTGATAGATAGATAGATAGATAGATAGATAGATAGATAGATAGATAGATAGATAGATAGATAGATAGATAGATAGATAGATAGATAGATAGATAGATAGATAGATAGATAGATAGATAGATAGATAGATAGATAGATAGATAGATAGATAGATAGATAGATAGATAGATAGATAGATAGATAGATAGATAGATAGATAGATAGATAGATAGATAGATACAGTGTACAGTCTTTGTCCCCATGTGCAGTTGCAAACCGTAGTCTGGCTTTTTTATGGCAGTTTCCGAGCAGTGGCTTCTTCCTTGCTGAGCGGTCCTTTGCTGTTGTTCTGGAATTGATTTGTACTTTTTGCACCAAAGTACGTTAGGAGACAGAATCTCTAGGAGACAGAATGTGTCTCCTTCCTGAGTGGTATGACAGCTGCATGGTCCCATGGTGTTTATACTTGCGTACTATTGATTGTACCTTCAGGCGTTTGGAAATTGCTCCCAAGGATAAACCAAACTTGTGGAGGGACATTCAAGTTCTTCCGTTTGTTGTGACGAGAGAGATGGAAATCTCAAGAAGTTCAGGTGAGGTTAGTTAATCAGGATCTTAAGAAGATTCGGATGTGTAGAGATTAACACCTGATTAATTTGGGAACAGCATTAGGTGCTGTTGGATTCTTTGATGGAGTCGATAGAGGCTAGTCATTCAGATTGTTTAAGCTCGCTAGGTCTATCTGCATTTTCATAAATTGATTGTCTAGTTTGTAAATACAATAATTCACCATTAGTATTTGTGAATGATTAATAATCTGGCTTTAGAGAGGCTAGTTGTTTAGTTCTGTCTAATTGGGATTTTTGTAGTGTTTCTAGATGTGCTATTTCTTTCTGCAATTTCAGAATTACAGTTGTTATTGAAATTGGAGAATGAAGTAAAAGCTCCTGTGATAAAACATTCAGTGACAACATTCATTCCCAAAAGGTTATTCGCTGTTTCAGAGTTTAGGTCTCGAAATTATGTAATTCCATTTTAAATAAATGTATAAAAATGTTCATTTTGGAGTGAGAACACATTAAAACGCCATCTCTTGGCATGATCCATTGTACAAAGGTAATAGTTTGAGTGAAAGCAAGGGTGCACAGAGATCGGAGATGAGCGTTGGCATGATCCCTGCATTTGGTGGTCGGTTTTAACAGCACAGGTGTAATAAAGGTGTAATTCATACGAGAGAAGGGTTTAAGCAGAGAAGAAGATGTCATCTTTGACTGCTGGATTTTGTTAGTCTATTGGTTTAGTTAGTTTTGCGTCAACAATGTTGAGCTCCTTTAGGAATGATTGGAAGTAAGTTGAAGCGGTCAAACGGCATGTAATGACACTTTGAGAAGAATCTAAGTGCGGGTTGAGATGAATGAGATTAAAGTCCAGCATTTTGAGTTTCAGCTCCTCAAAAAAATATCAATATCTATACATTTTAGTTTTAATAAAATCTAAACTCCCATAATCTCTTGAAAGGCGAATGAAGGCCTTTGTTTAGACTCAATATATTAACATTAATCACACAAATACACTTTCTTGGTGAGTAAAATAAAAATAGAATCTTACATGATCAAGAAAACTGCTTATCAAATAGATAGTAATTTCTAACTTCAATTCAAATTTTTTTAGGAAAGTGATTACCTCAATTTTATCAATTAGCTTTAACTCAAATATAATCAGTAAATACAAAACAGTTAACTACACTCAAAAAGCTAAAGTTCAGAAGCATTCTGTCTTCCTCTGTGTTGACTTTAGCCTAGAGCTCAGAGAGAGCAGAGAGCGGTTGAGACATGAGACATGAGTATGTAATTATCGACCCTGTAAGACAGCAGCCCCCGGCCCTCTCTCCCCTCTCTGTAAACTCCAATGTGCTGTCATTACTCAAAACCTTTGAGGAAACCTGTTGCACTAAATATATCTGAGTACAGTTACATAAAGGGATTTTGTAGTCATTACTCAAACGGAGTATGGTTACATGCACACAATAATGTGATTATTATGAATTTATAAATGTTTTATTTTTTAACCTTTATTTAACTAGGCAAGTCAGTTAAGAACAAATTCCTATCTACAATGACGGCCTACCAAAAGACAAAAGGCCTCCTGCGGGGACGGGGGCTGGGAATAAATACAAATAAATAAAAATATAGGACAAAACACACATCATGATAAGAGAGACAAAACAACACTACATAAAGAGAGACACAGCATGGCAGCAACACATGACAACACAGCATGGTAGCAACACAATATGACAACAACATGGCAGCAACACATGACAACACAGCATGGTAGCAACACAATATGACAACAACATGGCAGCAACACAACATGGCAGCAACACAACATGGTAGCAGCACAAAACAGGGTACAAACATTATTGGGCACAGACAACAGCACAAATGGCAAGAAGGTAGAGACGACAATACATCACGCAAAGCAGCCACAACTGTCAGTAAGATACAAAACATTTAACTACGCTCAAAAAGTAGAAAGTTAGGTAAGAAGCATTCTGTTTTCCTCTGACAGGTGTAATAAAGATGTAATCCATACGAGGGCTTGTGCTATGCAGAGAAGAAGGTGTAATCTTTGACTGCTGGATTTTTTTAGTCGCCAATATATTTGATAAAAAATGTGTACATGCTTTGCAAGAACAACGATTTCCCTTATAATCATGTTTAAATGGACACATCTGAAATCAGGCTACCTGATGGCACTCTTATAAATGCAGAAAATTGGCAACATAAACGTTCTACCATGTTATTTTTGGGAAGCATATGAGTTTGGACATATAAAGTATGTGTATTTGTATGTGAAAACTACTTCTAAGACGCATACATTCAGTTGTTTCGAACTCACTTCACTCCAGCTAAAGAGGTTTGGCTGGTGCTAGCACATGCACAGCCCCCCCCCCCCCCCCCCCACCATGTGTTAGCTAACTAGCTAGCTTGTAAGCTACACCGTGTGCAAGCTTGCTTGTTAGCTAGCTAGCACACGGTGTCGTCCCGCCTTCTGCCTGCTGTGTACCAGAGAAAACCGTGCCTGACAGGTGGGGGTGAAGGACACCGGTCGCTCCTGCCTCCCACTAGCAGACAATGTGTTAGATAACTAGCTAGCTTGCTATACCATGTGCTAGCTAGCATGCTAGTTAGCTAACTAGCACATTGTGTCGCACCTGCTTTCTGTGTACCGGACTAGCTGGCTAAGCTAGCACACAGTGTCCGTCACTCCCGCCTGCCGAACACCTGCCCTCGCCATCGTTAACAGAACTGCCTGACAGGCGGGGACAAAGGACACTGTCTAACGGTGTATGGCTAGCTCGCTACCGTTGTCACCTCCACCCCTTCTTCTATGGGGTTTATCAGCAGCTGGCATCTAACATTATTGTGCATTAACGGCACCTACTGTACTGGAACGCCCCCACCTCCCGCTTGTCCTAGTTTAAAAATGTACCAAGAAAAGTATAGAGGGGTATGCCCACATGCAGGAACGCCCCGAATTGCAGGCCGATTAAGGGGTTTACATGTCCTAATAATTCAAAAAATTACTCAGAAAACCAGGTATTTTAATCAACGAATGCTTACTTCGTTTTTGACCTTACCAATTAAGGTAAGCAGGTTAAGGAGTTTACATGACTATTGCATAATCTGCCTACTGCCATTTTTTTTTACACCCCCACTGAGCCACGTCTAATTTCTCAGTGTGCCTTGCCTTTTCAAGTGAATTATAGAGTTACCACCCATGACTGTATTTGACAGTGACAGAATCATGGTTGTTGAATCTGTTTATTTTCAATCCTGTGGCCTCACCAAGTGTGTTCCCAGTCAAATGTTATCCTTATAATTAAACTCTTTATGACAATACATTACATATCTCATAATACCTTATTTTGAGGCCTAGCTTAACCCTAATACAGTGGCCTGAAACTCAAGGTTTAAAGGCCAAAACAGGCCTGCAAGTAGGGTTGAAAAATTCCAGTAACTTTCCCAAACTTTCAAAAGAATCCAGGTTGAAGGACTTTCTTGAAAACCTGGGAAATTGTATATAATTTTTTTGCAACCCTACCTGCATGTCACATTATGCTACATTGCAAAGTGATGTGTAATTCCTATTGGAATCCAGCCAGAGTTAGGATATTCAACAGTTGAAATTTGTATTCGCCAGCAACCTGCATTCATAATGATTGCTAGTGTTAGGAACAGTGGGAGGAGACTACCGAAGCCATGAAAACTGGAACAACCATTTCAATAACGGAAACAACAATTCTAACAAAATGATTGTATTAGTTAAAAAATATATGTTATTTATATTTGTGTAGCATAAGATTAAATCAATCAGTCACTCAATGTACATGCAAAAACATGTACACATTTTTTTTTATCAACCTGCAGTAGAGCATGCTGGGAATTGTTTTTACATAACTTTAAAAAGAGAGTTGGTGTAACTTTCTCATTTATTTTTGAGTCAGTACCACAAACATTTTAAGTAATAATGACTTTTCATTGACTTGGGTTCAACTTTGAATAAAAATGCCTTGCGGTTTACAGTGGCATAATATTCATTGACATTTAGGAGTAGAAGCAAGATATGAAAAAAAATATTACAAGGGTCTAACTGGTGTCTCCATGTGGCCACACACCTCTCCAAACTGTGCACAGTTCCTAAGTCATTTCAATGTACTTTTATGACCCAAGGAAAGAGCCTCAACTATAAGGTGCTTTTGTTTTTGCTCTCCTAGCTTTGCCTTGAGGAACTGAAGCAAGCACGCTGGTAGTTTTTTGTTTGGAACAGAGCCCTGCCACTGGGCACAGAAGTCAATTCAACATCTATTCCACGTTGGTTTAGCGTTATTTCATTTAAATTACTTGGAAACAACGTTGATTTAACGTTGATCGTGTGCCCTTACTGTTATTGCTTACGCAATCCAAAAATGTTCCATTATTAAAATGTTCCAACATGGCTAGCTAAGTTATAAAATACAATCTTACAGTTTATGGCTTACAAAAGGCACCTCAGAAAAACGGATTGTAATTTTGGTGCGCATAGAATGGAGTCATGAGTGCATTCAAGTACGTGTTCCATGACAATTTTTTCTTCAAAATACGACAAACAGGCTCATTGTGTTCAGGACAACCCAGGGTATAACGCAGGTATACCCTGGGACTGTGGATGAAACATAGTGATCATAAATGTTGATACTGTGATAGGATGATTTCTCTATGGTATTGAAGAAGGAAGAGAAAATGCTCGATGGATGATACAATATTTATTATATACAGATCTAGTTCTGCAGAGCAACCACCGTTGAATGTAATGGCCATGCGGACGCTAGGCAAAGGTGAGCCAAGAGTTTATATACATCAACAAAGTCAGAGAAATAGCGAGAGGCCCAGCTCAGACTAGCTGGCTCCTATAGTGACATGATGGTGGATTGAACACATTCCAAGGTCCTGTGTAAACACGTCATATCAGACTAGCTGGCTCCTATAGTGACATGATGGTGGATTGAACACATTCCAAGGTCCTGTGTAAACACGTCATATCAGACTAGCTGGCTCCTATAGTGACATGATGGTGGACTGAGCACATTCCAAGGTTCTGTGAAAACATGTCATATCCGGCCACCTTTTTCTCTTCTATTTCTGTGAGTAGAGTTCATTAGTTAAAACAATTTTAACTAAACATTCCCATTTAACATGGTTTCCAAATACTCATATTTTCCCAATAGTGGCATACATACAGTATATGATTGGAGTTTAACTATTCCACATCACTCAGAATTCATCCCCATCTACATTTTCTATACTTGAACCCAATCGGATTCTCAATGTATTTAATCAAAAAAAGGTATAAATTCTCAGTCATCTGGATTATGCACGACCAAACGTCTCAAACCACACTTGACTAGGCCTGAGTAAAAGATTGATACATGACTAACTAATCCACATTCAATCTAAATATCCATGTGAGCAAAACTTCACTTATCTCGAAGCCAAAATCCCATGTAAGTAATTATTGGACTTAACTTACGTAGTCATTCACTCAGGAATGCATATTAGTATCCTGTCAGTTGTATCTTTTTTCATTGCTTTTAGTATATTGAATGTGCAATACGTACCTTTATCAGTAATTAAACCCTGCGCACTAAGGACTGTATTTTAAGGGAATTACTATTATTACCCTAAATTATATCATACACACATTTAGCTATTTAAGTATCTCTTCCTGTCATCTACCTGTACAGTTAATGTAACCATGCAAATATTCACTTACCTGTCAATTTAACTGTATATTTACCTGTACAGTTAATTTAACCATGCAAAATATTCACTTACCTGTTCATTTAACTGTATATTTACCTGTACAGTTAATTTAACCATGCAAAATATTCACTTACCTGTTAATTTAACCAGTCTGTATATTAAGTAAACTATTATTACCCTCACTTATATCATACGCATTTTACTATTAGCTATTGAAGTATTTCTCTGCCATCGACCTGTATAGTATAGTTATCCATGCACCATCCAACAATGTATAGTGTACATATTCAGCCAACCACCCATACTATGTAATGTATTTTTATAGCACTCCAGACTTCTTGTGTTTTGATACTTTTTCATACTGCCGCTCTATGTATCATGTATCATGTATCTGTCTTTTGTATATTTTCGTTCTGGCATTTTGCACCTGCCCTGTGTTTTTTTCTATCTATCTATCTATCTATCTATCTATCTATCTATCTATCTATCTATCTATCTATCTATCTATCTATCTATCTATCTATCTATCTATCTATCTATCTATCTATCTATCTATCTATCTATCTATCTATCTATCTATCTATCTATCTAGGAATATGTCAGTTTCAATAACACAGTTAGATACACCATTAACCTTCCCTTTGCAAAGACACATTTCTTATATGAAAACAATATTCCCTATTCTCCACCAGAGCCCTGACTTCATGTATAGCATGTTACTGTACAGAAACTCCTTTTCAATTTTGGCACTTATCAATGACAAAATCTGCCAATTTCAACCCGTATAGAGGATGACAGGGTCTGTGAGTTGAAAGGGCTACACCATAAAAACATATTTACCAACGTTTATGAAAATGGATATAGAGTACCAGTCAAAAGTTTGGACAGTCCTACTCATTCAAGGGTTTTTCTTCATTTTTACAATTTTCTACATTGTGTCACGTGTACTCCCTCTCCGGCCTCTAGGTCACCAGTCTGCTCATTATTTGTCAGAATCTGGCCATAGAGAGGCCTATTTGCTTCTCTATGTAGCTATGGTCAGAGTCTGACAGTGTCTTTCTTTTCTGTTTCTGTGTGGGTTTTGGGTTGGATCCCTAATTAGAGGCAGCTGCACCGCATTGTCTCTAATTAGGGATCCTATATAATTTTGTCTGTCCTTCACTCTGGTGTGGGTCGTTGTACGTTTCATGTCGATGTATATTCTTCCAGTCACGGGTAACGTAGTGTGTGTTATCATTTACATTTCTATTCATTCGTGTTTGGTTTTGGTGTTAAAACGAGACGTTTGTATATCGTTTGTTTGTTTGTTTAGTTCGTTCAGATTATTTAATATTCAATAAATAATGTCGAACTATGAGTGCGCTGCGCCTTAGTCTCTCACCGTCCCGACTCGTGACATTAGATAGATAGATAGATAGATAGATAGATAGATAGATAGATAGATAGATAGATAGATAGATAGATAGATAGATAGATAGATAGATAGATAGATAGATAGATAGATAGATACAGTGTACAGTCTTTGTCCCCATGTGCAGTTGCAAACCGTAGTCTGGCTTTTTTATGGCAGTTTTCGAGCAGTGGCTTCTTCCTTGCTGAGCGGTCCTTTGCTGTTGTTCTGGAATTGATTTGTACTTTTTGCACCAAAGTACGTTAGGAGACAGAATCTCTAGGAGACAGAATGTGTCTCCTTCCTGAGCGGTATGACAGCTGTATGGTCCCATGGTGTTTATACTTGCGTACTATTGATTGTACCTTCAGGCGTTTGGAAATTGCTCCCAAGGATAAACCAAACTTGTGGAGGTCTACAATTTTAGATAGATAGATAGATAGATAGATAGATAGATAGATAGATAGATAGATAGATAGATAGATAGATAGATAGATAGATAGATAGATAGATAGATAGATAGATAGATAGATAGATAGATAGATAGATAGATAGATAGATAGATAGATAGATAGATAGATAGATAGATAGATAGATACAGTGTACAGTCTTTGTCCCCATGTGCAGTTGCAAACCGTAGTCTGGCTTTTTTATGGCAGTTTTCGAGCAGTGGCTTCTTCCTTGCTGAGCGGTCCTTTGCTGTTGTTCTGGAATTGATTTGTACTTTTTGCACCAAAGTACGTTAGGAGACAGAATCTCTAGGAGACAGAATGTGTCTCCTTCCTGAGCGGTATGACAGCTGTATGGTCCCATGGTGTTTATACTTGCGTACTATTGATTGTACCTTCAGGCGTTTGGAAATTGCTCCCAAGGATAAACCAAACTTGTGGAGGTCTACAATTTTAGATAGATAGATAGATAGATAGATAGATAGATAGATAGATAGATAGATAGATAGATAGATAGATAGATAGATAGATAGATAGATAGATAGATAGATAGATAGATAGATAGATACTTTATTGATCCCCCGGGGGGGAAATTTCATTGTCAAGCAGCTACAACAAAACACAGGGCAGGTGCAAAATGCCACAACGAAAGTACACAAAAGACAGATACACGGTACATGATACATAGAGCGGCAGTATTACCACACCTGTCTCCATGGTTACGCGCACCAGCCCCTCATCAAACTCACCTGGACTCCATTCCCTTCCTGATTGCCTTCCCTATTTATGTCTCTCCCTTTGGCTCCTTCCCCAGGCGTTATTGTACTGTTTCAGTTTCATGTCTGTACGCTTGTTGTGTTTCTTGTTTTGTATTAAGTTTGTTTATTTATTCAATTATTCACTCCCTGTACAGCGTTACAGAGTAAGGGAAGTATTCACTCCCTGTACAGCGTTACAGAGTAAGGGAAGTATTCACTCCCTGTACAGCATTACAGAGTAAGGGAAGTATTCACTCCCTGTACAGCATTACAGAGTAAGGGAAGTATTCACTCCCTGTACAGCGTTACAGAGTAAGGGAAGTATTCACTCCCTGTACAGCATTACAGAGTAAGGGAAGTATTCACTCCATGTACAGCGTTACAGAGTAAGGGAAGTATTCACTCCCTGTACAGCGTTACAGAGTAAGGGAAGCATCAGGGAGTGTTTATTGTCATTGTAAGTGACGTTGGGTCCAGGTGCCGTTACCAGAGCAACCAACCGGGGATGCCTCAGCTGCCTCGACAGTCTCCCATGCATCGCTGCCTCGACAGTCTCCCATGCATCAGCTGCCTCGACAGGCTCCCATGCATCAGCTGGCTCTACAGGTTACCGTGCATCAGCTGGCTTGACGAGTTCCCGCGCCTTGGTAGAGGTGGCCGGGCCCGCCCCTGGTCCGCGGGACCGTCTCTCTGGTCGTCGTCATTGTCCTGCGGCTGGAGCCGTGCGTCAGGTAGGGAGTACCGTCACGTTTACTCCCGCTCCCACTCTCCAGCGCTCAATGTCGCTAGTGTGGTGATTATTGGCACACCTGTCACCATTGTTACACGCACCTGCACCTCATGAGACTCACCTGGAATGCATCACTTTTATGATTACCTCCCCTATATCTGTAAGTCCCTCAGGTAGCGTTGTTGTTATGTTTCTCATTTTCACACGCTGTTGTCAGGTTCTGGCCATAGAGAAGCCTATTGCTTGCAGCCATGGTCAGAGTCTGTTTCTGGTGGTGGTTTGTGTTGGATCCCTAATTAGAGGCAGCTGCAGTGCATTGTCTCTGATTAGGGATCCTACATAGGTTTGTATGTTTCCACACCGGGGCTGTGGGTCGTTGTATATATATCGTTATATGTACATGTCTGTGTATATATTTCGCAAGTCACGGAGAAGTAAGTGTGCTTATTTTAAGTTTGAGTGTCGCGTTTCAGTGTTGAGTGTTACGTGTGTCAATCGTGTTTTGTTTCTTGTGGTAGTTCGTCTTTTGTTTTATTTACTTACTATGTAATATAAAAAACATGTCGAACTACAGTCCCTGTGCTGCGTCTTGGTCTCTCACTGCACCCGTTCGTGACAGCTGTTCGTGTTTTGTTTCATGTTTATTTCTTATTAAATCGTACTTACTTCCCGTCTCCCAGCGTCTGCGTTACATTGTAGAATAAAAGTGAAGACATCAAAACTATGCCATAACACATAAACAAATCTAAATATATTTTATATTTTAGATTATTCAAAGTAGCCCCCCTTTGCCTTGATGACAGCTTTGCACACTCTTGGCATTCTCTCAACCAGCTTCATGATGTAGTCACTTGGAATGCATTTCAATTAACAGGTATGCCTAGTTAATTTGTGGAATTAATTTCCTTCTTAGTGCGTTTGATCCAATCAGTTGTTGTGACAAGGTAGGGTTGGTATACAGAAGATAACCCTATTTGGTAAAAGACCAAGTCCATATTATGGCAAGAACAGCTCAAATAAGCAAAGAGAAACAACAGTCCATCATTACTTTAAGACATGAAGGTCAGTCAATACGGAAACATTTCAATCGCAAAAACAAAGTGCTGTGATGAAACTGGTTCTCATGAGGACCGCCACAGGAAAGGAAGAACCAGAGTTGCCTCTGCTGCAGAGGATAAGTTCATTAGAGTTACCAGCCTCAGAAATTGCAGCCCAAATAAATGATTCACAGAGTTCAATGTAACAGACACATCTCAACATCATCTGTTCAGAGGAGACTGTGTGAATCAGGCCTTCATGGTCAAATTGCTGCAAAGACACCACTACTAAAAGACATCAATAGGAAGAAGAGACTTGCTTGGGCCAAGAAACACAAGCAATGGACATTAGACCGGTGGAAATCTGTCCTTTGGTCTGATGAGTCCAAATTTGAGATTTTTGGTTCCAACCGCTGTGTCTTTGTGAGACGCAGAGTAGGTGAACGGATGATCTCCGCATGTGTGGTTCCCACCGTGAAGCACGGAGGAGGAAGTGTGATGGTGTGGAGGTGATACTGTCACTGTCAGTGATTTATTTAGAATTTTAGGCACACTTAACCAGCCACAGCATTTTGCAGCGTTACGCCATCCCATCTGGTTTGCGCTTAGTGGGACTATCACTTGTTTTTCAACAGGACAATGACCCAACACACCTCCAGGCTGTGTAAGGGCTATTTGACCGAGAAGGAGAGTGATGGAGTGCTGCATCAGATGACCTGGCCTCCACAATCACCCGACTTTATCCCAATTGCGATGGTTAGCAATGAGTTGGACCGCAGAGTGAAGTAAAAGCAGCCAACAAGTGCTCAGCATATGTGGGAACTCCTTCAAGACTCTTGGAAAAGCATTCCAGGTGAAGGTGGTTGAGAGAATGCCAAAAGTTTGCAAAGCTGTCATCAAGGCAAAGGGTGGCTACTTTGACGAATCTCAAATATAAGGTATATTTTGATTCCATATGTGTTATTTCATAGTTTATGTCGTCACTATTATTCTACAATTTAGAAAATAGTAAAAATTAAGAAAAAACCTTGAATGAGTAGGTGTGTCCAAACATTTGACTGGTACTGTATAGTGTTTTGGAATGAAACTTTTCGGAATTAAATTTTCTTAAATCTATGTTTTGGTTGCCAGGTGTTCTTGTTAGAGGGCGTGTCACTCATCCTGAATCAAGCGGTGTCGAGTGATACCACCTCTGTCCAGCATGTAGGGGAAATGGATTTCCCCATCTCAAAATACTATGCTACTATGTACCATTTAAAATGCATATAATTAAAACAAATCATGTTAATGATCATACATATCTAAAATCATATTTATGGTAAAAATTTGAAAGATTGTCTCCTTGGATCAATTATATGTGTACAATATCTTCAAAGCCTACCTGCCTCAGATACTATTTGGAACTGGCCAAAAGGCTTTCGCTAACCCTGGATTTGAGTTGCTCCTGGTCTGATATGTAGACCTCAGTTAAACTTTGTTGAAGCTTTAGAACAGTTTACTTTTATTTATTTACAAGCCTTATACCTGGACACATTACATTTTATGCACTTTGTGGTTTGAATTATCTTACTTTGTAAATACACTATATATACCAAAGTATGTGGACACCCCTTCAAATTAGTGGATTTGGCTATTTCAGCCACACCCGTTGTTGAAAGGTGTATAAAATTGAGCACACAGTCATGCAATCTCCATAGACAAACATTGGCAGTAGAATGGCCTTACTGAAGAGCTCAGTGACTTTCAACATGGCATCATCATAGGATGCTACATTTCCAACGAGTCAGTTCGTCAAATTTCTGCCCTGCTAGAGCTGACCCAGGCAACTGTAAGTGTTGTTATTGTGAAGTGGAAACGTCTAGGAGCAACAACGGCTCAGCCTCTAAACTCACAGAATGGGACCACCGAGTGCTGAAGCGGATAGTGTGTAAAAATCGTCTGTCCTCGGTTGCAACACTCACTGCTGAGTTCCAAACCGCCTCTGGAAGCAACGTCAGCACAATAACTGTTTGTCGGGAGCTTCATGAAATGGGTTTCCATGGCCGAGCAGCCGCACACAAGCCTAAAATCACCATGCGCAATGCCAAGTGTTAACTGCAGTGGTGTAAAGCTTGCCTTCATTGGAGTCTGGAGCAGTGAAAATGCATTCTCTGTAGTGATGAATCACGCTTCACCATCTGGCAGTCCGACGGACAAATCTGGGTTTGGTGGATGCTAGGAGAACACTACCTGACCGAATACATAGTGCCAACTGTAAAGTTTGGTGGAGGAGGAATAATAGTCTGGGGCTGTTTTTCATGGTTCAGGCCCCTTAGTTCCAGTGAAGGGAAATCTTAACGTTACAGCATACAATGACATTCTAGACGATTCTGTGCTTCTAACTTTGCGGCAACAGTTCGGGAAAGGCCCATTCCTGTTTCAGCATGACAATGCCAACGTGCACAAAGTGAGGTCCATACAGAAATGGTTTGTTGAGATCAGTGTGGAAGATCTTGACTGGTCTGCACAGAGCCCTGACCTCAACCCCATCAAACACCTTTGGGATTAATTGAAACGCTGACTGATGCTCATAGCTGAATGGAAGCAAGTCACAGCAGCATTGTTCAAACATCTAGCAGAAAGCCTTCCCAGAAGAGTGAAGGCTGTTATAGCGGCAAAGGGGGGACCAACTCCATATTAATGCCCACGATATTGAAATGAGATGTTCAAGCAGGTGTCCACATACTTTTGGTCATGTAGTGTAATTGAAATAAAGTAAATATTTCCACCTGCTTGGTCCGTCCCTTTTCTCTCATTTCTGTGCATGAGCTTAGCTAGCTAATGACGTCGCCTATAAGTGTGATTAGGGATGCCTATTGGAGAAACAGATCCTGGAACTCTTCATGCATATTCTCTTTGACAACATATTTGCCCCATGACACAGCACAGTTTCCCCATGACACAGCACAGTTTCCCCATGACACAACACAGTTTCCCCAGCATGACAAAGTCAACTGCTTGACAGAGTTATTGTTTGTCTCCTACAGAAAAACCCATGTCTGAACAGCGGAGTGTGCTACTCCATGTGGGACGACTTCATCTGCAATTGCCCTCCCAACACTGGAGGGCGTTGCTGTGAGGAGGTCAAGTGGTGTGAGCTGTCTCCGTGCCCCTCGACCGCAGCCTGCCAGCCCCTCTCGCAGGGCTTTGAGTGTGAGTTGTTAGTTCGAGAACCCCTTTCTGAACAGATTATCAAGAGATTATCAGCCAAATTTCATTCTGCAGAATTCACTATTACATATAGCAATTTTTCAAAAACCTCTCCTTGAATACCCCCAAAAAGTTCAAATTATATGACCTAATCCAGTATGAGCACACCTGATTCAATTACCGGTAGCTCACTAATCATCAAGCCCTTCATTAGCTGAATGCGGTCTGCTTGATTAGTTTAATCAGGTCTGCTTAATTAGTTGGATCAAGTGTGCTGTACTTGAATAGATCAACTATGTGGAACTGGCTGGGGGTTCTCGAAGACAGTTTAGGAAATACAGACATAAAGCAATTGCTTCTCTGTATTTGGCATATTGTGTATATAGAGTAGGCTATTATGTCAGCCTATTCATACTGTCAGTGTGTATCCATTGAATGGACTGTTGGTTTTATTTTATTTACACAGTAAACAAACAGTCAAAAACACAATAGAAAATCTATATACAGAGGGCAAAATGTAGTGCAAAATGCAGTAAGGTTAGGAGGTAGGACAATAAATAGGCCATAGTGGTGAGATAAATTACAGATTATCATCATTAACACAGGAATGAAGGATGTGCAAATTATGATGTGCAAATAGAGATACTGGAGTGCAAGATTTGTGAAAATAACAAAAAATAAATATGGGGATGAGGTAGCAGTGTGGGCTATTTACAGAAGGGCTATATACAGGTGCAGTGATCGATAAGCAGCTTTGACAACTGATGCTTAAAGTTATTGAGGGAGATAGGAACCTCTAGCTTCAATGATTTTTGCAATTCGTTCCCGTCATTGGCAGCAGAGAACTGGAAGGAAAGGCGGCCAAAGGAGGTGTTGGCTTTGGGGGTGACCAGTGAGATATACCTGCTGGAGCGCATGCTACGGGTGGGTGTTGCTATAGTGACCAGTGAGCTGAGATAGGGCGGGGATTTACCTAGTAAAGACTTATAGATGACCTGGAGCCAGTGGGTTTGGCGACGAATATATAATGAAGGCCAGCCAACGAGAGCATACAGGTCGCAGTGGTGGGTAGTGTATGGGGCTTTGGTGACAAAACGGATGGCACTGTGATAGACTACATCCAATTTGCTGAGTAGAGTGTTGGAGGCTAGTTTGTAAATAACATCGCCGAAGTCAAGGATCGGTAGGATAGTCAGTTTTACAAGGGCATGTTTGGCAGCATGAGTGAAGGAGGCTTTGTTGTGAAATAGAAAGCCAATTCTGGATTTAATTTTGGATTGGAGATGGTTGATGTGAGTCTGGAAGTTGAGTTTACAGTCTAACCAGATGCCTAGGTATTTGTAGGTGTCCACGTATTCTAATTCGGACCCGTCGAGAGTAGTGATGATAGTCCGGTGGGCGGGTGTCGATAGAAAAGCATGCACTTAGTTTTACTAGCGTTTAAGAGCAGTTGGAGGCCACGGAAGGAGTGTTGTATGGCATTGAAGCTTGTTTGAAGGTTAGTAAACACAGTGTCCAAAGAGGGGCCAGATGTATACAGAATGGTGTCATCTGCGTAGAGATGGATCAGAGAGTCACCAGCAGCGAGAGCAACATCGTTGATGTATATAGAGAAAAGGGTTGGCCCAAGAATTGAACCCTGTGGCACCCCCATAGAGACTGCCAGAGGATCGGACAATAGGCCCTCCGATTTGACACACTGAACCCTGTCTGCAAAGTAGTTAGAGAACCAGGCAAGGCAGTCACTTGAGAAACCAAGGCTGTTGAGTCTGCCAATAAGAATGCGGTGATTGACAGAGTCGAAAGCCTTGGCCAGGTCGATGAAGACGGCTGCACAGTACTGTCTTTTATCGATGGCGGTTATGATATCGTTCAGTACCTTGAGCGTAGCTGAGGTTCACCCATGACCAGCTCGGAAACCAGATTGCATAGCAGAGAAGGTACGGTGGGATTCGAAGTGGTCAGTTATCTGTTTGTTAACTTGGCTTTGGAAGACTTTAGAAAGGCAGGGCAGGATGGATATTGGTCTATAACAGTTTGGGTCTAGAGTGTCTCCTCCTTTGAAGAGGGGGATGACCGTGGCAGCTTTCCAATCTCAGACGATACGAAAGAGAGGTTGAACAGGCTAGTGATAGGTGTTGCAACAATTTTGGCTGATAATTTCAGAAAGAGAGGGTCCAGATTATCTAGCCCAGCAGATTTGTAGGGGTCCAGACTTAGCAGCTCTTTCAGAACATCAGCCGTCTGGATTTGGGTGAAGGAGAAGCGGGGGGGGGCTTGGGCAAGTAGCTGCCGGGGGTACAGAGCTGTTGGCCGGGGTAGGGGTAGCCAGGTGGAAAGCATGGCCAGCCGTAGCGAAACGCTTATTGAAATTTTCGATAATCGTGGATTTATCGGTGGTAACAGTGTTTCCGAGCCTCAGTGCAGTGGGCAACTGGGAGGAGGTGCTCTTATTCTCCATAGACTTTACAGTGTCCCAGAACTTTTTGGAATTAGTACTACAAAAAGTTACTCTGCCTGTGTTGACTTATTTGATGGTATTAGATGCTGTCAAAAACAGAGTAAAAACCACGGACAACTAAGAAAAGCTCAAACCAAGTTGATTCACCCACTGGGTCAAACAGCTGAAAGACATATTTACAGAAGCACTGGTATTTAAACCTTCCACCTATGTTGAGTCTCCTCCTCACACACCTGGACAGCCAGTACTTCTCTGTTGCTACAAAGGACTTTAATAATGACACAATTAACAGGTTTTTAGAAATGTTTGGAAATGTATTACAATAAAATAAATACCCCTGTTTACAAAACTCAAAATTGAGTTCAGGTGCATCCTGTTTCAATTGATCATCCTTGAGATGTTTCTACAACTTGATTGGAGCCCACCTGGGGTAAATTCAATTGATTGGACGTGATTTGGAAAGGAACACACCTGTCTATATAAGGTCCCACAGTTGACAGTGCATGTCAGAGCAAAAACCAAGCCATGAGGTCGAAGGAATTGTCTGTAGAGCTCCGAGACAGGATTGTGTCGATGCACAGATCTGGAGAAGGGAACCAGAACATTTCTGCAGCATTAAAAAACACAGTGGCCTCCATCAGTCTTAAATGGTTTCTACAGGGTCTACTCAAGTAGCCTATCCATTAAAGGTTTCTACAGGGTCTACTCAAGTAGCCTATCCATTAAAGGTTTCTACAGGGTCTACTCAAGTAGCCTATCCATTAAAGGTTTCTACAGGGTCTACTCAAGTAGCCTATCCATTAAAGGTTTCTACAGGGTCTACTCAAGTAGCCTATCCATTAAAGGTTTCTACAGGGTCTACTCAAGTAGCCTATCCATTAAAGGTTTCTACAGGGTCTACTCAAGTAGCCTATCCATTAAAGGTTTCTACATGGTCTACTCAAGGATTTTGCCATCATGCTTTTGCATTATTCACAATTCACATAGGCCTACCTGCAGTGCATACTCCATTCGGCTTGTATCCATGCTCATTTCCAAAGAGTGCTTCTCCAAACATTTTTCAGTCGTATACACCATTAACGGTAGGCTTAAGCTATATCTTGCTTATTGAGAATGTGCCTCACACAGGCTACAATACAATTTACGGGAGCCTAGTATTTTTTATTTTGAATCCAATTACAACAATGTTGACTGTCAACACTCCAAACATATTGATCAAACACGGGATGATTTTAATTTTTACTGTTGCTATCACTCATTACTGTAACCTTTGATCTTTAATAAACTGTAGTATCAATCCACAATGGACTATGACAATAATATTCTGTGCCCCCAACCTACACAACCTGAGATAAAGGCATGCAGTATGAAGCCATGGAACGCCTTGATTGGCCAGTGAGGGGCCAAACCCTCATCACACCGAACACTTTTTTATTAACCTAAACCCATCCATTTCGCACCACCGCCAGCTATTGCGCTCATAATTCCGGCTGTGAAAATATCTAATATAATATATACCAGGGACTATAGCGCTACCGCCAGAGCTAAGTTTGCATTAGGCTTGTTAAAATGTCTTTTAAGCCTCTTCTTAAAATGTTAAATGAAAAAATAAAAAATCATGGAAAATAATCTATGTTTTGCATTCCAGGTGTGTCCAACGTGACCCTCTGGAATGACGGCATACTGTCCTACAGAGGCAATGAGAAGATCAGCCGTCACCTCAGCAGCATCCTCCTCAGTGTGCGGACCAGGCAGAGGGACGCCACGCTGCTACATGCCGAGAAAGGCTCTGAGTTCCTCACAATCTCCCTCCAGGACTCTCGCCTGTTGCTGGAGCTACAGGCCGGCAGTGGCGAGACCTCCCCCAGGCTGACTGTCCAGAGCAGAGGCTTTCTCAGCGACGGCCAGTGGCACACAGTGGAGATCTCCATGGAATCCCTGGATCTACAGACCTCCAGGTGGATCATGGTCCTGGACAAGGGAAGAGAGGGAGGGGAGAAGGAGGTGTCTGACGCCGCCACTGGGAGCCTGGACTTCCTCAGGGAGGGAGTGGACATCCTCTTGGGGGGTTTGGGTACCGAGGCTGGGGGGAACCTGGCTGGATGTCTGGGCCCCGTCCAGATCGGTGGGCTCCCACTGCCCTACTATGGCGACACCGACCTGAACCTTCCCAGGCCCCAAGAGGAGCAGTTTGTGAGGACCCCCGGTGTCGCCACCCCCCAATATGGCTGCTGGGGGGCCAGTGTGTGCTCGCCCAACCCCTGTCTGAATCAGGGGGTATGTGAGGACCTCTTTGACATCTCCATCTGCAGGTGCCCATCTGAGTGGATTGGGCCACAATGCCAGAATGACGCGGACACCTGCGCCGGCAAGCCCTGTGTCCATGGCAACTGCAGTGTCCTAGGGGAGGGTTACGCGTGTGCGTGTGAGCCAGGGTATGGGGGAGCCAAGTGTGAGAAAGACATGGATACGTGTGAGAACAACAAGTGCGGCCCAGGGGCCACCTGTCTCAGGGGCCTCCTGAACTACACCTGCCTCTGCCCCAGGAACATGACCGGGCCCCTCTGCAAGTGAGTCTCAAACACTCCCCATATTGCCCTTACACCTTAACCTATCTCCAATCCCAATTCCACAAACTCTTACATAACATAAGGCTAACGGCAAGAGAAAATGTCCAGAGACAAATATGCAAAGCACAACAAAACAATCCATAGCTATAATTAAATTGTGTGTGTGACATTTTACATAAAAGTGTGTTGTGAACACAAAATGACCCTTAAATCATTCTCTTTCAGTGAGAATGTTCCAGAAGTCCCGTGGTACATTGAAAAGATACCGTAAGTAATTTCAAGTTCTTTCAAGTAATTGCTTGTTTTTTGTAAAAAATAATCTCCTCTCAAGCCAATATAATTTCACGCAAAGTGACTAGAAACATCAACTGAATCAACATCAACTGAATCAACATCAACTGAATCAACATCAACTAAATCAACATCAACTGAATCAACATCAACTGAATCAACATCAACTGAATCAACTAGCTAACAATCCTGCTTGAATCATGATGCCAGCTATCAGACTTTTAACTGTCATATCTCATTCTTGTATGTTTGCGTTTCTCTACTCTAGATTCCCAAACCTGCCCGTATCCGTGTGCCCGGGCCACAGATGGAACTACAGCTGCTTCAACGGGGGGAACTGCTCTAAGCTAGACAACACCTGTGATTGTGTGCCAGGTTTTATAGGGCAATGGTAAGCCATGGCTGTAAACAATAGTAAATCTGTGCTAAACACTCTTAATAAAACCAAAGTGTAATTTCAATGTAATTCAGGCATTCTGGAAGATCGGGGCAATCCATGTCCTGAGCAAAGTATCCCAATTTCAAACTCCAAAAATGTTAAAAGATCCGAAAACGGTTATTATATAGTTCATTGCAATAACCCTCTGTGACTTTAAACTGTGACTCCTTAAAGATGTGTCCCATGGTTTGGTCAACTCTGTCCGATTTTTCTTAAAATCCTAAATGAATGAGGAATGAACAGGGTCAACTATACTGTAACATGAGGACCCCATCTTCATTTCCTGTTTACATGTAGTGTAACAAGACGAGACCACTTAGGGTCAGGAACGTTCTCTACTTTTTATAGATTTAAACAAACTATATTGATATCACCACGGTGATATCTATAACCTATAACCTATCTCCCTCAACTCCATCTCCCTTGAAGATTAACATAAAATATGAATAATCAAATATGTTCATTTCAATTGTTTTAGAGCAACAGGGTAAATTGCTACTCATTATACCACTTGAATTAAGGCCTTAATATTTTTTTGTAAATATTCTGAAAACATTTGTTAGTCACTGTTCTGCAATATATGCTTAAACTATTATAGTATTTGGTGTGATTTAGACCTAAGGGATACTATTTGCTATATAAATGTTATTTTAAGTTCTGATTCAAGAAAAACATGACAAACTACTAACAGAATTCGTGCTGGAGCATTATATAGTGGTATAAGTAAAACAAAATACGTTTGGAGATTTCTATTACATTTGTATGACATATTTGGTTAATCTAATCTAGAATTAAACAATCAATGCCTTAAAACACTTGTTGGACAGTAAATATGAAAATCAAATTACTTTTATGGTGTCCGACAGAGTTGACATAAATCCAGGTAGGTGCATTTTATAATTGGGAGGTTGCAACTTTACACAGTGTGATAGCTGATATTTCATGTCTAATTGGTCTATTGTACCAATGTATATTAACAAACATAATATTATTAAAATATAAAATAACTGTAAAGTAATAAGTATATTTCGTTAAATCCCCCGTCTGTAACAGGTGTGAGATAGACTTTGATGAGTGTGCGTCGAGTCCCTGTGAATATGGAGGCTACTGCCACAACCTCGTCAACAACTTCCGCTGTGATTGTGAGATCAACTTTACAGGTGACCAGTGCCAGATCGATGCCAATGACTTCTACCTGTATCTGGCCCTGTTGCTGTGGCAATACATGTTCCAGCTCACATCCTACCTCCTCTTGCACCTCGACGATGGCCCAGAGATCGAGTGGGTACACCAGCAGATGGACGACAACTAAGGGCCCATTGGGGCCAACATGGACGACTAGGGGCCATTGGGAGCCAACATGGGCTACAAAGGTAGATGTTACCCCCACCTCCTAGACACAGGATCAGTATACCCTCCCCAAATACTTACCTTCACCTTTAGGGGGTACATAGAAATCCTGTCCTCAGTGTTTCTAGGGGCATCCCACTCCCGATTAGCTAGTCTGGATGATTACGGGTGAAGTGATACAGTACATATTTCTGTATGTGTATCAACACGGCTTGTGTTATACAAGTCAGCCAAAGAAGGTGACGTGATAGTACCGTTAACTTTAATCTGTTCTAAATTAAATGGCCTGCAGCTCTTCCTGTTACAATACGTCATGCTCATTTTAATGTCTATATCCATCCAGATCTGACTTTCATACTGAAAGCCCATCATGGTAGAATTCTGTTTTTCTGTGCCTTACAACCAGAAAATATTCCCTGAACAATGTATTTTCTAAAGTATTTAATTTTTTCTAATTTAAGAAGCTGAATGTTAATATAACCCCATTTGTATGTATAGCTAGTGTATATATTTTGTTTATACTGTATATATTATTTTGAGTTGCACTGTAAAACAGTGAGAACATCTATGGTTGAGAAATGTTGTTACTAGCAGATAATTTATAATAAGAAACTGTATATTTAACACAAAACCAGAAAGCTATAATCCCAACATGCATACTGTACATACCTCATTTGTAAGGGTGAAAATATGTACAATAAACTTTGTATAATAACGCAGACTGAGTGAATCAAACTTTGTTTTATTAAATGTTTGTTACTTTAATATTACTCTGCACTTACTTTCCATTATGTATCTAAACCCTTTGAGACCCTGATCACAATAACCAATACAATGTCAAATAAAACACCAATCAATTGTTCCTGCAATGAGGCTAAGATCTACCTGGACGGGTTTGGTAACTCATGTTTTTATTCTTCAACAGCGAAGTTAGGTAAGTCATAAGCTTGTGTAGTAGAGCTTTCTAAACACTAAGCGACTAGTGACGATACAAAAACTGGAAAATAACTTTGAACATTTTCGATAAATGTTTTATCGAGTTAATCACAGGAATTGCTGTGATTATTCACAAATCCTGAATTTGCACACAAAAAAAAAAGACATTTGACATCTTGATTTTGTCTAAAGTAACAGTTAGCAAAAGTAGGTAAATTGAGAAAGCACACTTTCTTCAACCTCAATATCAACTTCTGAATTGTATTGTTGTTTTTATGTCACGAACATGGTGAGTGGCGGACCAAGACGCAGCGCTGAAGTAGTGCGACATTATTATTTATTCAATCAATTGCACGAACGTAACACACAGTCAGCTAAACAGCACTAAACCAAACACAATGATCCACAAAAGACAGGTGGAAACGCATGAACTAAATATGGCCCCCAATTAGAGACAATGCAAAGCAGCTTCCTCTAATTAGGGACCAACACAAAACCAGCATAGAACTATAAAACCTAGATCTGTCATATTTAGCTGTATAGATCATGTATTTGGGATGTTTTCAGTGTATTCTGAAGGCTTTCAGACAATGTGATTAATTACGATACAAATAAAGAAGTTGTATGTAGAGCTCCAAGACAGGGTTGTGTCGATGCACAGATTTATTTTTTTATTTTTTTTTATTTTTTTTTATTTCACCTTTATTTAACCAGGTAGGTCAGTTGAGAACAAGTTCTCATTTGCAACTGCGACCTGGCCAAGACAAAGCAAAGCAGTGCGACAAATAACAACACAGAGTTACACATTAAACAAACAGTCAAAAACACAATAGAAAATCTATATACAGAGTGCAAAATGTAGTGCAAAAATGCAGTAAGGTTAGGAGGTAGGACAATAAATAGACTATAGTGGTGAAATAAATTACAGAATTATCATCATTAACACAGGAATGAAGGATGTGCAAATTATGATGTGCAAATAAGATACTGGAGTGCAAGATTAGTGAAAATAAACAAAAATAAATATGGGGATGAGGTAGTAGTGTGGGCTATTTACAGAAGGGCTATATACAGGTGCAATGATCGATAAGCAGCTTTGACAACTGATGCTTAAAGTTATTGAGGGAGATAGGAACCTCTAGTTTCAATGATTTTTGCAATTCGTTCCAGTCATTGGCAGCAGCGAACTGGAAGGAATGGCGACCAAAGGAGGTGTTGGCTTTGGGGGTGACCAGTGAGATATACCTGCTGGAGCGCATGCTACGGGTGGGTGTTGCTATAGTGACCAGTGAGCTGAGATAGGGCGGGGATTTACCTAGTAAAGACTTATAGATGACCTGGAGCCAGTGGGTTTGGCGACAAATATATAATGAAGGCCAGCCAACGAGAGCATACAGGTCGCAGTGGTGGGTAGTGTATGGGGCTTTGGTGACAAAACGGATGGCACTGTGATAGACTACATCCAATTTGCTAAGTAGAGTATTGGAGGCTAGTTTGTAAATGACATCGCCGAAATCAAGGATCGGTAGGATAGTCAGTTTTACAAGGGCATGTTTGGCAGCATGAGTGAAGGAGGCTTTGTTGCGAAATAGGAAGCCAATTCTGGATTTAATTTTGGATTGGAGATGGTTGATGTGAGTCTGGAAGTTGAGTTTATAGTCTAACCAGATGCCTAGGTATTTGTAGGTGTCCACGTATTCTAATTCGGATCCGTCGAGAGTCGTGATGATAGTCCGGTGGGCGGGTGCTGGCAGCGTTCGATAGAAAAGCATGCACTTAGTTTTACTAGCGTTTAAGAGCAGTTGGAGGCCACGGAAGGAGTGTTGTATGGCATTGAAGCTTGATTGAAGGTTAGTAAACACAGTATCCAAAGAGGGGCCAGATGTATACAGAATGGTGTCATCTGCGTAGAGATGGATCAGAGAGTCACCAGCAGCGAGAGCGACATCGTTGATGTATATAGAGAAAAGGGTTGGCCCAAGAATTGAACCCTGTGGCCATGACAATAGGCCCTCCGATTTGACACACTGAACTCTGTCTGCAAAGTAGTTAACGAACCAGGAAAGGCAGTCACTTGAGAAACCAAGGCTGTTGAGTCTGCCAATAAGAATACGGTGATTGACAGAGTCGAAAGCCTTGGCCAGGTCGATGAAAACGGCTGCACAGTACTGTCTTTTATCGATGGCGGTTATGATATCGTTCAGTACCTTGAGCGTAGCTGAGGTGCACCCATGACCAGCTCGGAAACCAGATTGCATAGCAGAGAAGGTACGGTGGGATTCGAAGTGGTCAGTTATCTGTTTGTTAACTTGGCTTTCGAAAACTTTAGAAAGGCAGGGGAGGATGGATATTGGTCTATAACAGTTTGGGTCTAGAGTGTCTCCTCCTTTGAAGAGGGGGATGACCGCGGCAGCTTTCCAATCTCTAGGGATCTCTGACGATATGAAAGAGAGGTTGAACAGGCTAGTGATAGGTGTTGCAACAATTTTGGCTGATAATTTCAGAAAGAGAGGGTCCAGATTATCTAGCCCAGCAGATTTGTAGGGGTCCAGACTTAGCAGCTCTTTCAGAACATCAGCCGTCTGGATTTGGGTGAAGGAGAAGCGGGGGGGGCTTGGGCAAGTAGCTGCCAGGGGTGCAGAGCTGTTGGCCGGGGTAGGGGTAGCCAGGTGGAAAGCATGGCCAGCTGTAGCAAAATGCTTATTGAAATTTTCGATAATCGTGGATTTATCGGTAGTAACAGTGTCTCCGAGCCTCAATGCAGTGGGCAACTGGGAGGAGGTGCTCTTATTCTCCATGGACTTTACAGTGTCCCAGAACTTTTTGGAGTTAGTACTACAGGAAGCAAATTTCTGTTTGAAAAAGCTGGCCTTTGCTTTTCTAACTGACTGTGTGTACTTGCTCCTGACTTCCCTGAATAGCTGCATATCGCGGGGGCTATTCGATGCTAATGCAGTGCGCCACAGGATGTTTTTGTGTTGGTCTAGTGCAGTCAAGTCTGGGGTGAACCAAGGGCTATATCTATTCTTAGTTCTAAATTTTTTGAATGGGGCATGCTTATTTAGGATGGTGAGGAAAGCACTTTTAAAGAACAACCAGGCGTCCTCTACTGACGGGATGAGGTCAATATCCTTCCAGGATACCTGGGCCAGATCGAATAGAAAGGCCTGCTCGCAAAAGTGTTTTAGGGAGCGTTTGACAGTGACAAGGGGTGGTCGTTTGACCGCTGACCCATTGCGAACACAGGCGATGAGGCAGTGATCGCTGAGATCCTGGTTGAAAACAGAGGAGGTGTATTTGGAGGGCAAGTTAGTCAGGATGATATCAATAATGGTACCCATGTTTACGGATTTTGGGTTGTACCTGGTGGGTTCCTTGATAATTTGTGTGAGATTGAGGGCATCTATCTTAGATTGAAGGACAGCCGGGGTGTTAAGCATATCCCAGTTTAAGTCACCTAACAGTACAAACTCTGAAGATAGATGGGGGGCAATCAATTCACATATGGAGTCCAGGGCACAGCTGGGGGCTGAGGGGGGTCTGTAACAGGCGGCAACAGTGAGAGACTTATTTCTGGAAAGGTGGATTTTTAAGAGTAGAAGCTCAAACTGTTTGGGCACAGACCTGGACAGTATGACAGAACTCTGCAGGTTATCTCTGCAGTAGATTGCAACTCCGCCACCTTTGGCAGTTCTATCTTAACGGGAAATGTTGTAGTTGGGGATGGAAATTTCCGAATTTTTGGTGGCCTTCCTAAGCCAGGATTCAGACACAGCTAGGACATCCGGGTTGGCGGAGTGTGCTAATGCAGTGAATAAATCAAACTTAGGGAGGAGGCTTCTAATGTTAACATGCATGAAACCAAGGCTTTTACGGTTACAGAAATCAACAAATGAGAGCGCCTGGGGAATAGGTGTAGTACTGGGGATTACAGGACCTGGGTTTACCTCTACATCACCAGAGGAACAGAGGAGTAATAGAATCAGTATTCGACTAAGGGCTTTAAGAACAGGACGTCTAGTACGTTGGGTACATAGAATAAAAGGAGCAGATTTCTGGGCGTGGTGGAATAGATTCAGGGCATAATTTATAGACAGGGGTATAGTAGGATGTGAGTTCAGTGGAGGTAAACCTAGGCGTTGGGTAATGAAGAGAGAGGTTGCATCTCTGGAGACACCAGTTAAGCCAGGTGAGGTCTCCGCATGTGTGGGGGGAGGAACAAAGGAGCTATCAGAGGCCAGTTGAGCAGGACTGGGGGCTCTACAGTGAAATAAAACAATAATAGCTAACCTAAACAACAAAAGACAAGGCATATTGAAATAAGAAAGGGGCAAAAAAAATAAAAAAAATAAAATGACAGTTAATTAAGAGAGCTAAGACAACGACGGGTAATGGCGATGAATGGACAAAGAGGGTCAGTTAGAAAAAAGTGATGTACTACACACAGGACCTGAGGCCTGGTAGTTAAACAGAAATAAATACCAAATAACCAAACAGTCCTGCAGGCATCAGCTGTGAAGCTGAGCAAACATAGGATCCGATGGGCAGCAAAGAGGCGTTCAGAGTGTTAGCAGGCCGGAGCTAGCAGGCCGGAGCTAGCAGATGGATCTTCGGCGACGTCGCAGAGGAGAACCCTGTTGAGACCACGTCGGACAATTACGTCGGCAGACCAGTCACGGTGGCTCGGTGGGGCTCCGTATCGACAGTAGAAGGTCCAGGTAGGTTGACAAGGTACTGCCCGGGAGAGTAGCTAGCACACGTCGGCTGTCCGGGAGATGAGCCTAGCTTACGCTAGCATAGGTAGCATGTAAACAATGGAGCTTAGCTATAAACGTTGGTCACTCGAATGCAGCTAACTAGCTGTGTTGAGCCGGTGTGGTGGTCCGGTACTTTCAGTGGAAATCCGGTGAGGTGGAAGGGAACGCAGTCCGATAAGCGCTGGATTGGTAGCGCGCTGAGCAGACTGGCCAATATTGTCCGAACTGAAAGCTGGCTGAGCAGCCAGAGCGGTGGTGAGGACCGCTAGCAGTGGTTAGCGATGGAAGGTTAGCAAGCTAGCTAGCAGGCTAACGTTTGACTGCGGTTCGGTTACATAATGGAAAAGCACGGATATTTGACCCGATATTTGATCCGTTTCACGTTGGGTAAGGTGGCTTGCAGGAGGGGTAAATCGGGAAGAAATAAAAATGTATGGAAAGACAAATTACAAACTATTTACACGGGACACGAGACGGGACAAAACAAAAATACGTCTACACTGTTACGCCATCTTGGTGTCTGATCTGGAGAAGGGAACCAGAACATTTCAGCAGCATTAAAAAACACAGTGACCTCCATCAGTCTTAAATGGAAGAAGTTTGGAATCACCAACTTTTCCTAGAGCTGGGAGGTGACCAAGATCACTGTGACAGAGCTCCAGAGTTCCTCTATGGAGATTGGAGAACCTTCCAGAAGGACAACCATCTCTGCAGCACCAATCAGGCCTTTATGCTAGAGTCGTCAGATGGAAGCCACTTAGTAAAAGGCACATGGCACCCCGCTTGGAGTTTGCCAAAAGGCACCTAAAGGACTCTCAGACCATGAGAAACAAGATTCTCTGGTCTGATGAAACCAATATTGAACTCTTTGGCCTGAATGTCCAGCCTCAGGTCTGGAGGAAACCCGGCACCATCCCTACGGTGAAGGATGGTGGTGGCAGCATCATGCTGTGGAGATGTTTTTCAGAAGCAGGGACTGGGAGACTAGTCAGGATCGAGGCAAACCTCAGACTGGGGGCGAAGGTTCACAGGACAATGACCCTAAGCACACAGCCAAGACAACGCAGGAGTGGCTTCGGGACAAGACTCTGAAAGTCTTTGAGTGGCCCAGCCAGAGCCTGGACTTAAACCTGATCGAACATCTCTGGAGAGACCTGAAAATAGCTATGCAGCAACGCTCCCCATTCAACATGACAGAGATTGAGAGGATCTGCAGAGAAGAAGGGGAGAAACTCCCCAAATACAGGTGTACCAAGCTTGTAGCGTCCTACCCAAGAAGACAATGCTGTAATCGCTGCCAAAGGAGCTTCAACAAAGTACTGAGTAAAGGGTCTTAATATTTGCATAACACGTGTATGTGACCAATAACATTTGATTTTGATTTTAAAACTTATTTAAATGTGATGTTTGTGTATACATTTGCAAAAAAACCTGTTTTAGCTTTGTCATTATGGGGTATTGACGTTGATTGATTGACGTGTGCCAAAGAGCCAATTTCAGTATGCGCTGCTGGGGATATTTAAGAACAACCGAAAGCTGGTTTTAGCGTTTGGTTATGATATGGATTTGGACAGTGGAAGCGCAGCCTATCCAGCAGTGACGCACAGTCCCCATATGCACATGGAACAAGAGAGATGTGCTTTTTGTGCCTTTTAACCTCATATTTAAAAACATACAAAAGTCTCCCTTCCTCCTCTCAATGAAGGCAGTTTATTTTGTCCTACCCAATGCATTCGCCACGTGGTCAAGACTATCGATAAAGGGTTTGGCTCGTGAGATAGCTTTTAAATAAATCTTAAAATCGCCAAAGCTTAATACTAAAAGATGAAGTTTGGCATCAGTAAAACAGCGAGCGGACGTCCCTCTTAATCTATGTAGGCTATTACATTATTTACACAGCTCCTGTTATTATTTACACAGCTCCTGTTATTATTTACACAGCTCCTGTTATTATTTACACAGCTCCTGTTATTATTTACACAGCTCCTTTTATTATTTTACAATAGACATTAAAGGGGAAGTTCAGTATTTTACAACAATGTTAGATGGTTATCATGGATTACAGTTCCTCCTGGCCCATAAACTACTTTCAGGGTGAGGAACCATCTAACATGAAGTTGTAAAATACTGAACTTCCCCTTTAATGTCTATTGCCATATAGACCAGATTTTCATACTGAAACTCCAACATTGTAGAAGGCTGTTTTTGTGCTTTGCATTTAGGGTTGACTAGGTTACTTTCTAAATGTAATCAGTTAGTTACTAGTTACTTGTCCAAAATTGTAATCAGTAACGTAACTTTGGTATTACCCCAAACTCAGTAACGTAATCTGATTACATTCAGTTACTTTTAGATTACTTTCCCCTTAAGAGTCATTAGAAGAAGACAAACATGTATGTTACTGATTGATCAACATCTATTACAGGATAAATCAATGTTAAAGTTTACATAGCTGGTCATATATGGATGTTACATGTTACTTTATGGGTTGGTTATGGAGGCTTCTTCTAACCCATCGCTTTCTACTACATATAATAATATGATTAAAATATATTAACTTTGTCAACATAGTGACAAATCAAATTTCAACCATTACAACCATAACTGGTTCTAGCTAAACCCGATGGCATAGACACACACTGCAGACACTTTTTTTTGTCGATTTACATCACACTATTAAAATATATCACATGACCAAGGAGCTATTGAAATGAGAAAATTTGAAAAAATACGTGTGAGATGAAAATGGACGAACTAAAGGGTGTGCAATGTGGAGGCCCCCTGAGTGTGTGTAGGCCCCCTGAGTGTGTGTAGGCCCCCTGAGTGTGTGTAGGCCCCCTGAGTGTGTGTAGGCCCCCTGAGTGTGTGTAGGCCCCCTGAGTGTGTGTAGGCCCACTGAGTGTGTGTAGGCCCCCTGAGTGTGTGTAGGCCCCCTGAGTGTGTGTAGGCCCCGAGTGTGTGTAGGCCCACCGAGTGTGTGTAGGCCCACTGAGTGTGTGTAGGCCCCCTGAGTGTGTGTAGGCCCCCTGAGTGTGTGTAGGCCCACTGAGTGTGTGTAGGCCCACTGAGTGTGTGTAGGCCCCGAGTGTGTGTAGGCCCACCGAGTGTGTGTAGGCCCCCCGAGTGTGTGTAGGCCCCCCGAGTGTGTGTAGGCCCCCCGAGTGTGTGTAGGCCCCGAGTGTGTGTGTAGGCCCCCTGAGTGGACATTAGCAATATCCTCTCTGGCCGTTTACACAGGCAACCCAATTCTGATCACGCTCCCAATTATTGGCAAGATAGCTTATGTCAAAATACCAATTAGTGGAATACGATCAGAATTTGTCTGCCTGTGTAAACGCAGCATATATAAGGCGTCTTGCATGTTCCCCCGTATCATCTCTATTGCAACACTTCTAGCATAAACAGCAGTTTCAATCCAACACCGACAATTATCAGATAATAACGGAAGAACACAGGTTTATAGTTCTGGTTGGAATAACTTTTATTGATCTGTCTGTAAACAAGGTGATTTATCAATTTATGGCATTTTCCCCCCAAACATTTTGGAAAATGCATATTTAATCATTTTGACTGAATCCAAATGCATAAGGGAAAGAAAAGGACAAATTAGTGAGAAATGTTCAGTTCTGTACATATTTCACAAAGCCTTCAAAGGAAAGTGCCATAGTCCATGCTGGGGCAGAAGTTAAAAATCTAACTGACAGTAGAAACAGATCAGATCTATGTTATGGCACAGGATACAGTTCTTAGAACGTTTTCACAAGACAACGCACTAGTGTTCTTATTCCAACCAACACCATTTTCCATTAATTTCTTGTAAACACTTTGTGTTGTTTTTAATATACTGTTAAGTACTGCGCTGACAGTTGCTGATAGTAAGATCTTTGAGTAGAGCACAAGGAAATTCATTCGAAGAGTGTTGCCCAGCAGAGCTAGGTTTTAGTCATTCAATTAGAATACTCTCGTTACCAGACTGCAATTATCTGTTAACGACAAACTAGCAGTAAATCAATTAGGTTCAAAGTAATCTAAAAGGAGTGTTTTACAGCAATCTGAAGTAGTGTAACGACTTGGTCCTATGGAAAATAACTTGCCAAAACATGGTTTTCAGCAGCGTGAAATAAAATCGCAGGGGCTGGCAGATCAGAGATATGTGCCGGAGTTATTGCAAAGATGGAATGTCAATGGAGACTTCAAGACGCATTGACGGTTCATGGGAGGAATTAAAAATGAAAGAACCTGATCTTATCTGCAATTAATAAACAATATTTCTAAACCACATCAATGACTTAAGACCACATTCAAGTTACAAGCATTTGATGGAAGATGACAAAAAAACAAAAACAAAAAAAAGTGGCCTGACTGAGCTGAGGGGTTCCAAGAGGTGTATGTATAGAGGATCATGCATGAGGAAATCTTCACCTTAATTATGTATCAAAGACAACGCAGGAAACAGAGTGCTGAATGGAAATAACATTTCTGGATGGAATATGAAGGTTTGAGAAGGGAAGTTCTGTATACTAAAAGATATGAATGTTTGAGAAGGGAAGTTCTGTATACTAAAAGATATGAATGTTTGAGAAGGGAAGTTCTGTATACTAAAAGATATGAATATGAAGGTTTGGGAAGGGCAAGGAAAGGGAAGTTCTGTATACTAAAAGATAGGGATGCAACTTTCAAACCCTGCCATGCCAAGGAAAGATAGACTGCACCAGACGGTAATCTCTTCAACATGCTGAAAAGGCATCGTCCTATGCAAAACTATATGCACCATCAAACGATGCAGCCATTTAAGGTAAGCTTCCTCTGGTCATTTTCCAATAGCTAAGTATTTGTTTATACAAGCCAAGTCCAAATTTGGTATACAATTTAATTACATTTTTATTCATTTCTTTACACTTCTCTTTCGGTAAATATACATTTCAACCATTTCTGATGAACATCCTGTTAGTGTAGTGTCAGAAATAAAGTACATAGTGTTCATGTTCTGAGAAAGTATGGGGAGGAAACAGTAGAAAAAAAACATTAACAAAAATAACAATGAGTACATAAAAATGGAACTGGGAGAAAAGTAATAGTGTGTCTGCTAACTGATCCTCAAAGTACTGTCAACACAATGGAACTAGAGTAATACTGTGTCTGCTAACTGATCCTCAAAGTACTGTCAACACAATGGAACTAGAGTAATACTGTGTCTGCTAACTGATCCTCAAAGTACTGTCAACACAATGGAACTAGAGTAATAGTGTGTCTGCTAACTGATCCTCAAAGTACTGTCAACACAATGGAACTAGAGTAATACTGTGTCTGCTAACTGATCCTCAAAGTACTGTCAACACAATGGAACTAGAGTAATACTGTGTCTGCTAACTGATCCTCAAAGTACTGTCAACACAATGGAACTAGAGTAATACTGTGTCTGCTAACTGATCCTCAAAGTACTGTCAACACAATGGAACTAGAGTAATAGTGTGTCTGCTAACTGATCCTCAAAGTACTGTCAACACAATGGAACTAGAGTAAGTGTGTGTCTGCTAACTGATCCTCAAAGTACTGTCAACACAATGGAGGTGAGTAAGATGATTGGTAGAGGCTGCTTCAAGATCCAGACTTCCTCAGGTACTCAGCCATGGTAAATGCTTTCTTGTTGAGCTGTCCGCCATGGACCCCTTCCTTTCCCATGACTAAAACCAATGCTGGAGCACACAAGGAAACAAAAGGAAAAATGAACAAAAATTGAAAATAGTATTTTCCCCACTGAGAGTGGGGCTCAAGGTGACATGGGACGCTACCACCACCACCATTAGTAAAGTTTCCACAACATTTCACTGCTTGCAGGAGAAATCTTAACAGCAATAATTTATTCTTTTTGTCCCTCCATTTTAACTAAGCACGCTTGGTGACACTAGAACCCTGAATCCCTCAAGTATTTTGCCATTGAGTACGCCTTCTTATTCAATCCGCCTCCATGGACCCCTTCTTTCCCCATTACAAGAACCAAGACTGAAAGAGAAGAAAGGAAAAGGTTAGAGCAGTAAGAGGTTTAAGGAAAAGCAGTCAAGAAAGTTAGGAATTAAATGGAAGTGTTCAGCGGGCATAACTAAAGTTAGTTATGGCTACTTGTTTCACATTTGTGTTACAGGGAAGATTATGCTCAGAGGGAAATACCCATAAAACCTTTGCTAACTTATGGTATGATTTATCCTTTTTCTAGGAGTAAATAAAAGGGTTTACAATAAGCTTTACATTAAACCAAGTAGAGCCAGTAACTTTAGAGAAAAGCCTATCCTTCACTGAAGTCCACTGAATACTTGCATACAAGTTCAATACACACTTGCAAATGTGTTGAGGATAATTGTTTTAGAAGCTGCTCAACTGCACAGACACCAGGTAAAATCCACCCCCCAAAAAAAGGCATGTCAAAAAGATGTCTGCCCCTTAGGGGTGTAATTCAATGTGAGGCTCAGGCTTTTATAAATCTTGTTTATTAGACTACTTTTAGTGGGGTCATCATAGCCACTCTACAGAGTACCTGATTTACTTCTATGGGACCTTCCACCTGAAGAGTAATGGTTGAGGGATGTGTGTGTGGTAGGTTTTTAGAGCAACTTATTCACTGGCATCTGAGTCAGGGTTATTAGTGATGTTAGAAGCTAAAGTGCCACAGGGAGATTGGACAGCCACCTACCATCTCTTCATACTTGTCGCCGTCTTGCTCAAAAACATTTGAGACAGAATAAATGCACGTAGCATACAAAATGTGACTGACTGACTTAAATGGAAGTCCATGGACTGATAGTTTATCCAAATTTAGGCTACAGACCCGTATTGCTTGCATACAAGTCTCGCTTGCCAAAATGTGAAGACATAGTAGGCTACTGTCCAGGGAGACAAGAGGTCTAGGAATAATATAGGTGTTAAGACTACCCAAAGCACGCAGCTGAAATGTTAGGTGAGGTTGACAACCACCTCAATAGTTAAGGAGCAGCTTAAGAAAAGGAAAAGACCGTTCAGTAGTTGATTAGACTCAGGTGATGACAGACGGTCAGAGTAAGGGCTCAGACACACCAATAGCGTTAGCTGGCCAAGAGTACTAAGCGCCTCAAAGTAATTTGTGAGCAGAGTGCGCACTGATTTTACATGTAGAATCTGTGAAAAATATTGCCAGTTAGACATTACAGCGGGTGGTCCATAAAACACAGCGCACTGAATGATCCGCATACAAACAACAGCTCCACATTTGGTGCGATGTGCGCAAGCCTGAAGGACCACAGAGGCATATTGACTTAGCAGGTAAACCTTGGATCCGAGGAAGTAACAAACTTTGCCTCAATGGACACATCTTGCCGACCAGTGAGGAAATGTAACAGTTCTCCGATTTCTGTCTGAAACCCACAGCAATGTCATACCTTATATTGATGGAACAAATGCACACGTCCCTCTGCAATATCACATTCTGATGTATTTTATCATACAAAAAAAATAAAATGCATATACTACTACAGGAACACAGAATATATAGAGAATATATAAATCACCAACAAACCTGCAAGATGCTTTCAATGATTAAAGAAAACACTTGTTATAGGCCAAGATACATCCTACAAATGTTGCAGTCAATGACATTGTTTGTTTACCACTAGAAAAAGAGGTAACCTTTTACCTTTGCCGGCTTTGCCTACAGTAACGTTGTATGTGGGCTCTCCTCCTTGGCTCTTTGTCCTGATGTCCATTGTCCAGTCCCCTTCACTATGGAGGCTGTCTCTGATGACCGAGCACTTCTTCGAACCCAAGGTCATGCCGTTGGTGAAGAAGCTAATCCTGTCCTTTCCAATGAGGACATCAATTTCTTGAGGCTGAAAAAAAATAAAAAGTGGAGGTACACAGAGTTAATGCAGACTAAAAAGTTAGCATGTCAAGTTTTAAAAATGCGGGCACTACTAAAGGCTATGAAATGGGGAGCTCATCTGGGTAAAAGGGCGATGTCATCTCCCGAAAAAGAGCATAACAGAAGTCTTCTAATGCACAAGGGATCTTTTATTAATTTAAGAAAGCTGATGCGTTTCAACCTCAAGGTTCGACCTCAATCTGTCTTTGTCAAAGCTTGCTCTTATTGGTGGGTGTGGCACCACCCTGACCCTTTCATCACACAGCTGTGGTAATGGGTGGTCATGTTTGCCGATATTGACTGTTAATTTATACAAGTTTGAAGGGGAGTATGAATGGTACTTTTGAACCAGTGGCAGTCAGTGGCACAGAAGATTTATTTTTCATGGGCATGGCCTTATTTCTATTACAGCATATTGTATGACTGTCATATTCCATTCACCCAGTTCAATGTAACATGGATAGGTTTAGGCTCCTACATGAGGTTGCTACAACCTAGCCTATGAATTAAAGTTTACATCAAAGCTGCACACAGGTTGAATTTTGAGGTGACAGACAGGACGTCCTCTGGATGTTGTCATAATTACTGTCTAAGTCTATGGAAGGGGGTGAGAACTATGAGCCTCCTAGGTTTTGTATTAAAAAGCCAAAGTACCCAGAGGAGGACAGAAGCTAGCCGTCCTCCGGCTACACCGTGATGCTACCCTACAGAGTTATGTTGAGGCTACTGTAGACCTTAATTGGAAAACAGTGCGTTTTAATTAATTAGTTGGTTACATGGGAATATATTTAGTATAGGTTTATCAAAAAAAGTTGACATTTCACTAAGGATGGTCCTCCCTTTCCTCCTTCCTTTATTTAACTAGGCAAGTCAGTTAAGAAGAAATTCTTATTTACAACGAAGGCCTACATTGTTCTACAGGGTCAGTCATTGTAGTACAGCGTCCCTGGAGGAAATAAGGGTTGAGTGCCTTTCTCAATGTAAGTAGAACAGCACTTAGCTAGTTTAAATCTAAATTAAATAGCTAGCTGCAGACTAATCTAGGCAGTTAGCGAGCTTCCCATTGTGGGTGACATGGGGAGCAGCCATCTTGGGCAGCAACAAGCCAAGCTAAGGTCCTGACTTGAGAAAAACGTTTCAAGTATTCTTTCTTAACTAGCTAATGGTTAGATAACAATTACATTTACTTACCCAGCTAATGTGTCTAAGAAAGCCATATATTGGACTCAGTAAAAGGCTGAATATAGTTAGTTTCAGACCACGACTCATTCATTTAGCCAACTCGGCTAATCAGACTGCTAGCACACAACGCTAACTAACGTTGTTAGCAGCCGGCTACTCAAGTGTTTGAATAATTGGCATTAGAGTAGTTGTCTGGTTAAATTGACATCAGTTGAAGTTTAATATATCGTCAATTTGACGTTAGTTTGTTAACTTAACGACTTTTCTGGCCAAACGGGGAGAGGCGGTGGAGCTAGCTAGCTAGCTAGCTAACGGTAACTAACTGACGTTACTGTAGTTAAATTATCACAGGCAGCATTCATTCTGATTAGACAAATCTCCTCCACAATAAATGGCATACATGTTGTTTGTATGATCGGTTTCCATTTAATTTCTTACCGTTATGTTGTTAAAAGTACCACCGGCATGTGCTGCCCAAACGTATTTGGCGTCCGTATACCCGACAATGGCGGAATCCTGACAGCTACCATCCGCCATCAGGTTATCCACGTAGCTTTGCCAAGACATTTCTGAACGATAAAATATACAGCTCCCTAAACACTCGGAAATGTGGTTTGTAGGACGAGCCGCTGACGGTTGACGGTTAACGGCTGAACCGAGTGTCTCCGGTTGTAACTAACCCACTGAGACGTCGACAACACGCCTCGGCTCGGCCAGGAATCAGATCCCTCCGCTCTTTATACTTCAACGGGCGGAAGAATCACATGGAAGGGACGTGTGTCGCGCTCTTTAGAGTGGCGACGCACTGGATTATAGTCCTTATGTGATGTCTGTTGTATTCTTCTCGAAACTATATTGGGAGATAAATTGAGCAATTCATAGACAGGGCGGTTGCTTATGGCCCCCGGCCACTAGGGCTTATGGCCCCCGGCCACTAGGGCTTATGGCCCCCGGCCACTAGGGCTTATGGCCCCCGGCCACTAGGGCTTATGGCCCCCGGCCACTAGGGCTTATGGCCCCCGGCCACTAGGGTTTATGGCCCCCGGCCACTAGGGCTTATGGCCCCCGGCCACTAGGGGGCCCGACCCCACCACCCCCATTTTTTTAAATAAATAAATAAAAATCTTACTTTATACAGTATGTAGTGTATAAATATATACTATTCTTTTATTTTTTAGCAACTTACTTTTGAGAGTAAGAATACTTGAATACACCAGGTGCAATTTGTTATATCAGTCACTGATTTGTTTTATCAGTCACGGACAGTCACTCAATTAGCCATGTCAGGTAACAATTTTTAGACCAGTAGTTAGTTTAGCCAGCCATCTAAACTTGTATTAAACAAATATGTTTGGTATCCATTAGTGGGAGTTACAGGTTAGGTACTGTTTGGTGTAGCACAGAACATTATCGACCCACCTTAACTTGGCGGGTCCACCCCAAAGTGCTGCATGTCATGATGACAGACCCGTCTCGATCAAGGAAAGAAAATTTGAAGTAGACAAGATGGCGGCGTACACATTGTTGAATTACTTCATGGAACAAAACATCCTGCCGACAATGATATATTTGGGGCTCCCCAAGGGTGCAGTGGTCTAAGGCACTGCATCTCAGTGCTAGAGGTGTCACTACAGACAACCTGGTTCGATTCCAGGCTGTATCACAACTGGCTGTGATTGGTAGTCCCATAGGGCGGTGCGCAATTGGCCCAGCGTTGTCCGAGTTTGGCCGGTGTAGGCCGTCATTGTAAATAAGAATTTGTTCTTAACTGACTTGCCTTGTTAAATAAAGGTTCAATAAAATTATTACATTTATTTATATGAATAACGGAACCTTTTCTAATTTCATCTAAAAAAAACTCCCTAGTCCTTGCTGATGACAAGTATCCCATAACATTATGCAGTCATAATCATGCTTGAAGATATGAAGAGTGGTACTCAGTGATGTGTTGTGTTGGAATTGCCCCAAACATAACGCTTTGTATTCAGGACAAAAGTTAATTTCTTTGCCACATTTTTTGCAATATTACTTAACTGCCTTGTATTTGTATTCTGTTCAGGCTTCCTTCTTTTCACTCTGTCATTTAGGTTAGTATTGTGGAGTAACTACAATGTTGTTGATCCATCCTCAGTTTTCTCATATTACAACCATTCAACTCTGTAACTGTTTTAAAATCACCATTGGCCTCATGGTGAAATCCTTCCTCTCCGGCAACTGAGTTAGGAAGGACGCCTGTATCTTAGTTGTGACTGGGTGTATTGATACACCATCCAAAGTCTAATTAATAACTTCACCATGCTCAAATGCTGGGTGATGTTCAGTGTCTGATTTTTTTTTTTAACCAACTGGTGTCCTTCTTTGCGAGGCTTTGAAAAACCTCTCTGGTCTTTATGGTTGAATCTGTACTTGAAATTCACTGCTCGATTGAGGACCTTACAGATAATTGCATGTGTCGGGTACAGAGATGAGGTAGTCATAAAAAAAGAATGTTAACCACTATTATTGAACACAGAGTGAGTCCATGCAACTTATTATGTTATTTGTTAAGCACATGTTTACTACTTGCCATAACAAAGGGGTTGAATACGTATTGACTCAAGTCATTTCAGTTGTTTTTTTTCTAGTATATGTTTTTTTCAGTATTTTTCTGCCCTTTTCTCCCTAATTTCGATCTTGTCTCATCGCTGCAACTCCCCAACGGGCTCAGGAGACGACGGTCGAGTCATGCGTCCTCCAAAACATGACCTGCCAAACCGCGCTTAACACCCGCCCGCTTGACCCGGAAGCCAGCCGCACCAATGTGTTGGAGGAAACACCGCTCAACTGATGACCGAGGTCAGCCTGCAGGCGCCTGGCTGCCACAAGGAGTCGTTAGAGCACGATGAGCCAAGTAAACCCCCCCGGGCCAAACCCATCTCCTAACCCAGACGACGCTGGGCCAATTGTGCACCTCCCTATGGGACTCCCGATCACGGCTGATTGTGATACAGCCTGGGATCAAACCCGGGTCTGTAGTGTCATCTCTAGCACTGTGATGCAGTGCCTTAGACCGTTGCACCACTCGGGAGGCCCAGACATTTCAGTTTTACATTTTTTATGAATTTTCTACAAACAAAATTCCACTACTCAATTTTAAATTTAGGCTGCAACACAACAAAATGTGTAGAAATCCTCATCCAAATCAAGGTTAGTGATCGCTCTTCTGATGTCCCAAAGTTATTTTCGGTCATAGGAAATGATGGAGGAAACAGTAAATACAAAAACAATTAAGATCAGTGCAAACAAACACACAAAATAGCACAATTGGTCAGGAACCTGTAAAAAGGCTGATATTCCCTCCAATTAGATTATTACGTTTTGACTTTGTGGCTGTGTTATCTAGTGTAAATAGGGTCAAGTGACCAATGTAGAAATCGTAATTTCCTGGTTGCTTAAATTCTACACTGTTTCTGTCTATGTGAGAAAACAAGCACTGGATAGTGTAGAGAATCATTCTAAATCTAAATCGCTATGATTTTCCAATAACGAAAATATAGTTTTTACAGCTGATAGATAGATAGATAGATAGATAGATAGATAGATAGATAGATAGATAGATAGATAGATAGATAGATAGATAGATAGATACTTTATTGATCCCTGAGGAGAAATTTCTTAGTCAAGCAGCTACGAAAAAACACAGGGCAGGTGCAAAATGCCAGAACGAAAATACTCAAAAGACAGATACACGATACATAGCTGGTGAAGCTGGTGGACCTAAACCGAAAGCTCAAGCTCAAGTCTCCAAATGTTACAGGGAAATGGGAGGAGATTTGTTTTGAATATATCCTAGTGCTTTTGCAATTCACCTACCTTCCACATAGGGGAGAAATTCTGAGAAATTCTATGTAGCACCTTTAAATGGCCCTTATTTAAAGTTGCATCATCAGAAGATATGGTCTCTCAAGGCTCCGGGCTGCGGACCTTCGCTGGAGGTTCCGGGCTACGGACCTACGCTGGATGTCCCGTGCCAGACCTCCGGTGCAGACCTCCGGTGCGCCTTCCCAGTCCGGTACGTCCCGTGCCGGCTCCCCGCACCCGACCTCCAGTGTGTGTGCCTTGCCAGGTGCTTCCTGTGCCGGCTCCACGCACCCAACGTCAGGTGTGCCTCCCCAGTCCGGTACGTCCCGTGCCAGCCCTCTTACACCTTTTTCTTCCCAGCTGGTAGTTACAGTTTGGTCCCATCGCTGCAACTCCCTTACAGACTCGGGAGAGGCCAAGGTCCAGAGCCACGCGTCCGCCGAAAGCCAGCCAATGTGTCGGAGGAAACACCGTCCAGCTGGCGACCGAAGTCAGCTTGTAGGCGCCCGACCTGGCACAAGGAGTCGCTAGAGCGCGATGGGACAAGGAAATCCCGGCAGGCCAAACCCTCCGCTAACCCGGACAACGCTGGATCAATTGTGCGCCGCCTCATGGGTCTTCCGGTCACGGCCGGATGTGACACAGCTTGGGATCAAACCCGGGTCTGTAGTGACTTAGACCGCTGCGCCACTCGGGAGGCCCCCAAATTAAAATCTTGATATCAACCTGACCAGATTGTACGATTTGCTTCAGTTCTGACGTCATTGCTCCGAGACCTTAAAGTCGTTTTTTCCCTTGTTCCAGCTTTTGTGGAGCGATGGGTAACAATGCTTCGTGTGAGGCAGTTGTTGATGTGTGCAGAGAGTCCCTGGTTCGATCACAGGTTGGAGCAAGGAGAAGGAAGCAAAACTGTTACATCGGCACGTTCTGCGTTTGGCTTGTGAGGCAACGTCAACTGCGATGTAGGCTACGTCAACTGGGCACATCAAGCATGGCATCAAAAGAACAACAACAAGCTGTTGCTGTGTTGTTGCCGGTGTTATGTCTCCAGAAACCAACATGTCGCCATTGTTCCTATTGGTCAGTCACCGGGATCAGCTCGTAATACCAGCCAGACTACACGATAAAGGCTAAACATTTCTGACACTGCCAGAACTTTGTCGAAGTCTACAACCGACCCTGTCACACTGACCGAGCCAAGACTTCCGACAATCGTTTACGACCTAAGAATTTTCCCAAAACGTGGACATTTTGTCTGGGACAGCAAAATGGTGGCATAAGACGGCTAAAATCTGTGCGGGCCTTTAAGTGTGAACTGTAATTTTGTTTTTAGCCTATACCCAAATTTAATACAAAACGGCACGCCCCAATGAAAAGTATACAACATTTTTTTATTTTCTCTGTATTATGCAAAATAATAGTCCCTCTTCCCTCTTTCAAGTGAACTGGAAAGACGCTTACAACATTCCTGTTGGTGTGGTGGGAAAGGTCTGCAGTGAGACCTCTGTCAAACCACACCACATTACCTTGTAATTATAAACCATATAATTATTTAGTGGGTATGGTAGTTCTGCAAACAGGGTTGGGGGTCAATTCTGAATTGAGTTGTAATTACTCTTCAATTCCAATTAAATTATTTAATTTGAATTGAATTTCAATTAAAGAAAGTAGAATTAAATTCAATGAAATTCAAATGTTTAAATTATTCTACACGTCGCCATAGAAATGTTTATTTTGACATCATGTATGCTTACCAATTAGGGCTGCAAAGCTAACGGTAATTTACCAAACGTTACAAGAATCTTGGGTAATTAACTATGGCAATCTATGTTAACTTTGGTAATTTATACCTGAATAACTTTTAAACAATTTATTCATATATAGTATTCAAAAAAGTATATCTGTGTCCACCAGTTTCTAGTGGATAGACCATATGGTTAATGAGAAAATAGCCTAATTAATGAAAAAAGTATATAATCAGCAATGGCATTATTTTCCATTAACTCTGCAACTCTTCCAACTAATTACTTTTTTTCACAACTGCCACCAGTTTGGGGCCAAAATATTTACAACAAAGACATTGTGAATTTAAGTATGCTCCCTCTAATTCACTCTCTCTCCCACTCTACCTCCTCTCCCGGAGGACCTGAGCCTACCCGGAGGACCATGCTTCAGGACCACCTGTCCTGATGACTCCTAGCTGTCCCCAGTCCACCTGGTCGTGCTGCTGCACCGGTTTCAACTCCTCTGCCTGCGGTTATGGAACCCTGACCTGTTCATTGGACGTGCCACCCTGTCCCAGACCTGCTGTTTTCACCTCGCTCTCGCTCTATTGCACTGAAAAACCAAGTGACATTCACTGCTGATGTATTTACCTGTTGCAACCTCCACAACTACTTTTATTATTATTTGACCCTGCTGGTCATCTATGAACATTTGAACAACTTGGAGAAAGAACTGGCCTTAATGGCCATGAATTGTTATAATCTCCACCCGGCACAGCCAGAAGAGGAGTGGCCACCCCTCAGAGCCTGGTTCCTCTCTAGGTTTCTTCCTAGGTTTTGCCTTTCTAGGGAGTTTTTCCAGCCACCGTGCTTCTACATCTGCATTGCTTGCTGTTTGGGGTTTTAGGCTGGGTTTCTGTATAGCACTTTGTGACATCGGCTGATGTAAAAAGCGCTTTATAAATACATTTTGATTGATTTTGACATTTACAACATACATATTGACTGTCAGGCTCTGGCCATAGAGAAGCCTATTTGCTTCTCTATGTAGCCACGGTCAGAGTCTGACAGGTCCTTTCTTTCTGTTTCTGGTGGTGGTTTGTGTTGCATCCCTAATTAGAGGCAGCTGCAGTGCATTGTCTCTAATTAGGGATCCTACATAGGTTTGTATGTTTCACACTGGGGTGTGGGTCGTTATACACTGCTCAAAAAAATAAAGGGAACACTAAAATAACACATCCTAGATCTGAATGAATGAAATAATCTTATTAAATACTTTTTTCTTTACATAGTTGAATGTGCTGACAACAAAATCACACAAAAATGATCAATGGAAATCAAATTGATCAACCCATGGAGGTCTGGATTTGGAGTCACACTCAAAATTAAAGTGGAAAACCACACTACAGGCTGATCCAACTTTGATGTAATGTCCTTAAAACAAGTCAAAATGAGGCTCAGTAGTGTGTGTGGCCTCCACGTGCCTGTATGACCTCCCTACAACGCCTGGGCATGCTCCTGATGAGGTGGCGGATGGTCTCCTGAGGGATCTCCTCCCAGACCTGGACTAAAGCATCCGCCAACTCCTGGACAGTCTGTGGTGCAACGTGGCGTTGGTGGATGGAGCGAGACATGATGTCCCAGATGTGCTCAATTGGATTCAGGTCTGGGGAACGGGCGGGCCAGTCCACAGCATCAATGCCTTCCTCTTGCAGGAACTGCTGACACACTCCAGCCACATGAGGTCTAGCATTGTCTTGCATTAGGAGGAACCCAGGGCCAACCGCACCAGCATATGGTCTCACAAGGGGTCTGAGGATCTCATCTCGGTACCTAATGGCAGTCAGGCTACCTCTGGCGAGCACATGGAGGGCTGTGCGGCCCCCCAAAGAAATGCCACCCCACACCATGACTGACCCACCGCCAAACCGGTCATGCTGGAGGATGTTGTCTATTCCATTTGCACAACAGCATGTGAAATGTATTGTCAATCAGTGTTGCTTCCTACGTGGACAGTTTGATTTCACAGAAGTGTGATTGACTTGGAGTTACATTGTGTTGTTTAAGTGTTCCCTTAATTTTTTTGAGTAGTATATTTCAAAAGTCATCGGTGAAGTACGTGTGCTTTACTACGTTTGTCAATCGTGTTTTTTTTTGTTGTTGTATAGTTCGTTCATTTGACATTGAATAATCAGTAAATAAAAATGTGGAACTACAATCCCTGCGCTGCGTCTTGGTCGCTCCATGCACCCAACCGTGACAGACCTTGTGTATGCGTCCTGTCGTGACACTGACATAGTAAAATAAATGAGTGTGTAAAATAAATATAAAGCATATTTCAAACTGAAACCCTCCTATTAAACAGCAATGGTATTCAAGTTTATGGTTTATATTTAGGATAATGTTTTACAGCTTTGTCATTCAATTTTGTATTTAAATGTTGATTATTTGATATATTTTACATGTTGTAAGGCCACACAGAGGGCCAGAGATAATTACAGACACCTGTGATAATCTGAAGTACCCCAAAAAAGCCACTAGATGTCATTTGATAAAGGTCCCCCAAAAAACTTGAATGTTACCAAAATTCTGGTAGTTTTCTGGCAAACTTTGAAAGTTTCCAGTAATATACTCTCCCTTTGCAACCCTAATACCAATACCATGTAGCATAAAATGCTATTTTAAATCATTACAGTGGTCTGGAAATATTCTAAGATCATGTTGTAGGTTGTTAATAATATTTAAGAATTCCTGTAATGTTTTTTAATATCAGAAAGAATGAAAACAATCCCAGAATGCATCAGATCAAACACTGCAGCATTGAGATCCTGTTAAATTACACATTGCAATTCCTAATTCTATGTACTTTCGTATGAAAGGGAACAATATAACAAAGAAATAACATGATACTTTTGTCCTGAATACAAAGTACTATGTTTAGGGCAAATCCAATACAACACACTACTGAGTACCATAGTGGTGGCTGCATCATGTTATGGGTATGCTTGTAATCGTTAAGGACTTGAGTTTTTCGGATTAACGGAATGGAGCTAAGCAAAGACAAAATCCTAGTGGAAAACCTGTTTCAGTCTGCTTTCCAACAGATACTGGGAGCTGAATTCACCTTTCAGCAGGACAATAACCTAAAACACAAGGCCAAACATCTATGGCAAAACCTGAAAATGGTTGTCTAGCAATGATCAACAACCAACTTGACAGAACTTCAAGAATTTTGTACAATCCAGGTGTGCAAAGCTCTTAGAGACTTACCCAGAAAGACTCTAGCATGTAGGTGATTCTAACATGTATTGACTCAGGGGTATGAATACTTATGTAAATGCGATATTTCTGTATTTCATTTTCAATAAATTTGCAAACATTTCTAAAACATAATCACATCTATACACTGAGTCAATGAAACTGAACATTGGTTACATAACTGAAAGTATAATACGAAAGTCCAAAAAACATGCCTCTGTACAAAAGCTTTAACTCACAGCAAATGTTCTTTCACCCTTGTCAGCCTGTTAAGGAAGAGTCATAGCATAGCTACTTCAGAGCAGAACTACTGCACACTGGTCTTTGGATGTTAAATCCTGTGTTGTGTCCGTTTGTATTGAGAACATCCCTGCCTTTCTCACTTCAACAGCAATTGTCTGCTGAATCAACATTCTGATGACTTCAATTACTTTATTTGCTGTTGTTTTGGACGTCATGGTTACCAAGGACCCTCTTCCTTTACTTCCCATCTGCTTCCTGCTCTTCTCAATGCATCACTAACATGCTCTTGTAGGCAGACATCATATTTGCTTAGCAACAATATAAACTCAAGAAACTTGCCATGATTGACGGCCATGTTTTCCAAGTTATATGCAGCTTCATGTCTGTGTCCTCTGTAGCTAAGCCCACATTTACCAATAACTTTAACTACATCAATCACACGTTCCATGACCTGCCTCCTCTTTCTGACCTGGTCTCGTTGAACTGACATTTGCTTATCACTCAGAAGGGTACGGATGTCTGCTTTGCTGGCTCTGAGGAAAAAGGCTTCTGCACTTTCTCTATGGGTCTTGCTTCTCTCATGTTCCTGTACTCTCTGATGGGCATGTTTCCAGGCCTGCATACCTCCTTTGACAAATGCAATTTCATTGGCTGAAGGTTTTGCGAACGCAAGACATACTGAGCAGAACAAGGAGTGAGCTACTTCATTGTATGTCAGCCATTTTCTGTTTGTGCCATCTTTGGAGTGGAATACATTGGGAATGACTCTTTGAGGGGTTTGTTTTGGGTGGTACTGAAAAAATAAGTCAAAATCCTTGGACTGAGGAAGGCAAAATAATCACATGGATTTTCAGTGCTTTCAATGTCCCTTTCTATTTACCCTGCACTGACCTCTCTCTCTCTCTCTCTCTCTCTCTCTCTCTCTCTCTCTCTCTCCACATCTGGTTGCTCTGCAGAATGAGATTAACATTGTAAATAACCTCAACATAAACTTGTATTACTTGTACAGTCATCGATTGTTTGCCCTCTGATTACAGTCCTACTGATAATCTCATAAATAAAGCATATATTAATCTAAAATCATATCCTACATGTTTAGGTTTGTGCTCTTAAGTTGTACCTGAAGGTTCCTGTTCTGAGTCTGACTCTGAACTGACCACCATCTCCAGTTCTGCAGAATCACCTGTGTCACATCTGTTCCTGCTACGCCCTCTGGTGCTCATCCGGTGACTTCTTGACCTGCAGTTACTCCCCCTGTACTCTCTCTCTCTCTCTCTCTCTCTCTCTCTCTCTCTCTCTCTCTCTCTCTCTCTCTCTCTCTCTCTCTCTCTCTCTCTCTCTCTCTCTCTCTCTCTCTCTCTCTCTCTCTCTCTCTCTCTCTCTCTCTCTCTCTCTCTCTCTCTCTCTCTCTCTCCCTCCCTCTCTCTCCCTCTCCCTCTCTGTGTGATTGTGTGGTTGGAGACAGGTGTGCTGGAGTCAGAGCAGATCCCCACCAGCTACAACTCGTTCCATAATCAAGACCTCTACAAATACTTGGTCCTGCCACTTCCACTCTGCCAGATCCTAATCTCTGCTTAGTCACTTCATGGTTCTTGCCATTTTTGATTATTCAAGATCCTGTTACTCTGCTTTGCATGTTTCCCTGCCTGACACCATTGATCCTCTCATTGTAGTGACCTCTCTGTCTCTGTCTCCTGTTCCACATCTCACCACCCAACTACCTTGCTCTGGATTTCACTCACCACCACTACCTTGGATTCCCCTCCGGACCATTACCCTGTTATACTCAGCTACTCCAACCTCAGTCTCCACCTTTTAGTTTTTCCACAACCCCTCTGAACTTCCCCGGATCTGCACTCCATATCTCTCTGTGTTACAATAAATATTTTGGTTTCCTCATCTGCACTTGGGTTCCTCTGAGTCGTTCCGCCTAACAACCTGAAGCTCTAGTTCTGCTGCTGCTTCCTTCTCCACCTTTACAAAGAAAACACTTATCAGACTCACTATCATTAGTGTATCAGTAGGTTATATTAATACACCTCTGTCAGAGTGTGTGTGTTTTAGCTAGTGTTTTTGACTGACTTGGTCCCTTCCTGGCGAACATGTCTCTTATTTTGCAGCATTTAGCTGCGTCTGTGGCAAGGGCCTTTCTCTTTTTATTCTCTCCCTCTCTGCTCCACCTTTCCTTTCTGACCGTCCATTTCTCCGTGCGACTTGTCTAAAATGTTATCGGTAGAGAAGCAGGTAGACGGTTGCTATGCGTCTAAAATGTTATCGGTAGTGAAGCAGGTAGACTGTTGCTATGTGCGTCGTGGAGAGGCCTGATTACTGGCGGTCATTACTGGAGCGCGTACCCTCGTATGGATGTAAATGTGTAAAGAACATCCCCTTTGTGCTATATGGATGTAAATGTATAAAGAACATCCCCTTTGTGCTAAATGGATGTGTATATAACAAAACTGCTAAGACTGTTATATACACATTCTGAATCACATATTCCCTTTGATATGTAATGCTTTTATGTTCCTCTAGTGACCAAGAACACATTATCTATCTAAGTAACTACCTGATGCAACACCAGAAATATGTCAGCGATGTTAAGCAGACTACGCAGGGCTACGCAGTGTTTTGATCAGAGAATTGCAGTCATAAGACGTTGCATATTACTTCTGTGTTTCACCTAAAGAACTACAATATTACTTCTGTGTTTCACCTAAAGAACTACAATATTACTTCTGTGTTTCACCTAAAGAACTACAATTTTACAGCCCACTCGGAAAATGAGATCTCATGGTGCCATTAGAGCAGAAGCTGGGTAATATTAATACAGTAATCTCAGACTAATAAAACATCAATCATCATGATGTGCTCTAAATTAATGTCTATGTAAATATCTTTAGGCACAGGCTCTAACTTGCCAGATCCTAATGCAAATTACACTACATGACCAAAAGTATGTGGACACCTGCTCGTCGAACATCCGCCAAACCCATATTCGTCCGTTGGACTGCCAGATGGTGAAGCGTGATTCATCACTCCAGAGAACGCATTTCTTCTGCTCCAGAGGCCAATGGCGGTTAGCTTTACACCCCTCCAGCCTACGCTTGGCATTGTGGAAAAGTAGAACCCTATAATGATGCAACGTTGAAAGTCACTGAGCTCTTCAGTAAGGCCATTCTACTGCCAATGTTTGTCTATGGAGGTTGCATGGCTGTTTGCTCGATTTTATACATCTGTCAGCAATGGGTGTGGCTGAAATAGCCAAATCCACTAATTTGAAGGGGTGTCCACATACTTTTGTATAGATAGTGTATTCAGCGTGGGATTCACAGCCATCTGTAGTTCTATTGAACTGACTGAATATTTTAAGTTTTGCATACATTGGTGTGCAGAATGAGAGCTGGTTCAACACAAAGATACCCTCGGGGGTCCATGGCAGGGTTTTATTTGGGATTTTTCTGCTCCCTTCAATTGTGTTATTCACCCATCCCTTGAGGGGAACGGATAGTAAAGAGTGCAGTACCCCGCCCCCCTTTCAAATAATACAAGTGGTCTAAAAATAAATAAGACAAATGGTCTAAAAATGTAGTAAGTATGTCACGAGAGAGTGTGTGTGAGAGAGAGAGAGAGACATCTTTATTCTTTTGGAACTTCTGAGTTTAATGTTTACTGTACATTTGTATTGTTTACTATCTACTTCACATCCTTTGTCAATGTTAACATATGCTTCCCATGCCAATAAAGCCCTTAAATTGAAATCGAATTGAATTGAGAGAAAGGAAATTGTCAATCATCAGCTACGTAAATATTGTTGCGTTCGCTGCCCACGACGCAGTGCAATTGTACGTAACCAAATATGTTATATTATATTGACAAGATAGTCGAGTGACTGCTTTAACAATGGAAATACATGTCATTGAAGATGGAAGACAGGCGGGGAGAGACGAGATCATTCTAGCTAATGAGAGAGCAGATACGACTGTGAACAAGAGTCTCAACTCCGATATAAAGTATTTATTTTTCTAAGTTGCCGAAATCCCACTGGCGTCTACTTATATCAGTGCATTCGTAAAAATATATCCATTACGGAATTTATATTCTATCAAATAAGCCTCGCGTAGCAATTTAGCAATTACATTTTTAGTTGACCAAATTCGGCACTGTCGTTGACCTCCGTACAGCAATGACTCATAGGTATTCTTATTTCCCCGGACAGATTTTGGTCGGAGTAAACGCTCTCGCTTCGCCTAACTAGCTAGTCATCATCTTGACAAGGATGAGGTAGGCGCAGCTCGCAATGTCAGCTCCGTGAAGTGTGAAACACAGACGGTGTGTTACATTTACCTTTTAAACGGCGTTAGTAACTGAATAATGTTTTAACTCGCGAGTCAAGAGGGGACAGTAGACTTGTTCCGCATGATGTCCTACATCCTTGTTCCAACGTAGTGGAGTGTTGTAGCTAGCTAGCTAGTTAGCTAGCCGCCGTTAGCTGCCTGAGTGGAGGGCGCGGGCCCGGCCCCGCCTCGGACTAAAGTAGCTCTTTCTGTCGGGGAGATCTATCCGCGACAGCGGCCAGACGACAACTACGGAGTCGGGACATTACTTACTGGGCAGGCCGGTTCGGACGGATCAACGCTTTGGATCAGTTAGCTAGCTACTTCTGTTGGCTAGCGCCGCATTGGTGGACTTGAGAGGGTCGGTCTTCAATTATGAACTCGTAAAACGCAACAGGAGACGAGACGAGAGGAGGAAGGATGACATCCTCATCTTGATAATAGAAGCACTGACATCGATGTAAATACCCTGTTTCAGATAGCCATTTGTCAGCTGATACTAGCTCATTCGCGTTTGACGCGGGGTATTTAGACTCGAGTTGTAAACGCAGACTCTCGACATGTCTAAAATGCCGGCTAAAAAGAAGAGCTGTTTTCAGATCACTAGTGTGACACAGGCTCAGGTGGCGGCCAGCAGTGCCACGGACGACACCGAAAGCCTGGACGACCCAGACGAATCCCGGACCGAAGACGTGTCGTCGGAAATATTCGATGTGTCCCGGGCCGACTATGAGCCGGAGGTATGTGATCGAAGTTCATCTGAGGAAACCCTAAACCATGTAGGGGAGCAAGAGGCACCTGGCGTTATGGCCCCGCCACATAGTAACGTTATACCTCAAGTTTGGCAGCTACCTACAATGACTGGTCCCCCAAATGGGGGGTTTGCTATTCGAAAGGTGGGAGTGTCGGGCTCTCCTCATGTTACCCAGCAAACTCTGGAAACTGGTTCCTCAAGCGTCCTCCCTAGTATCACTCAGTCCAGGCTCATGCAACAGCCTGCCCCAGCGACCAGTGGGGGTGTTACCAACGTGTCAGTGAGCACATCCCAGCCAGTAGTGACTAGTTCAACCCCTACTTCTACTACGACGTCGACAACAAGTTGCAGTTCACGCTTCAGGGTCATCAAACTTGATCATGGTACTGGAGAGCCTTTTAGAAGGGGCCGATGGACTTGCACAGAGTTCTATGAGAAAGACTCTGAGGGTAACACAGTGGTTAACAGGACTGCGGATAACATTAGGCCTTCCAATGCGTTGGACCCCAGCGCCGACAGGGACAGCGGGCTGGGGTTGACAGGTGGTTCGGTGGTCGCACCGGCGACTCTCTCAGTCCAGGGCCTAGACTCTATAGCGGACGCTGCTACACATAATGCCTCGCACATTCACCTAGTGGACACACTGCAGCATGAGCTCCACCACCACAACTACAACATGGGGCAGCCTGGAACAGCCACTATCCCAGTTCAGCAGCCAGTGCCGGGCGCTATCCAACCCGCTACCCCCCAGAACCTCCTTGTGGCATTCAACGGTCTGCCTCAAACTGGCATCCACATACAGAAATCTCATAGCATGCCCCCGGCAGCCCAGACCCAGCCGCTGGCCTACCCTCTCCAGCAGAAGCAACCCATGCTACAGCAGCTTCCACTGGGACACCACCTGTCCAACCAGCCCCAGAACCAGGTGGACTACTACCAACAGCAACAGCCTGTCATGGAGGCAGTGGCCTCGGCTGGCCAGACCCTTTCCGTGGCCAGCGTCTCCGTGGGACAACCTATGGGTCAGGGCCCGTGTCCGGTCATGACTCCCGCCTCCGGGGCTCCGATGCTGGGCCAGGTAGGGGAGTTGGCAGCGGCTGGGGGAGGAGTCCCTTTACCCCTCAGTCAGCCAGCTCCAGGCCTGATGGGTGCAGGTATGGAAGGCTCTACTCTGCAGCAGCCTGTGGGTCAGTACTCACCCACAGGGATGCCTCAGCCCCTCTGTCTCCACTCCGTGCCACCCAGTGTCCAAAACGTGCCTACCGCCGTAGTAGCCGTGACCACCAATACCGCTGCAGCAGTCCCTGCTACCATGCCAAACCTGACCGCCACCTTGTTGCCCGGGCAACAGGTCCACAACGGCGGGGGGGCGCAGGGACTCCTGGCTGCCGGGTTTGGCCAGGTAGAGGAGGGAGGTAGGAAGGTGGAGGCCCAGCCTCCTGCCGTCTCTGAGAAAAACCTGATGAAGACCCCAGAGGGCCTGCAGCTGACCGCCAACCCCTCTGTGAACAGCCTTTTTGGAATACCCATACAAATGGACTGGGACGAGGACAGGTAAGCCCCCACCACCATCGTTCACCCTGTCACAGTTCACAATTGATCATATAGAAGGGAATAACATTCAGATACATGACTACCAGCCACCCAAGCCATAGACTGTTCACGGACCAACAGGCTCTGAGACCACTTCTACCCTCAAGCCATAAGACTGCTAAATAGTCTGTTAATGGTACCCCAACTATCTGTACTGACTTATCTTGCACTGACCCTACGAACACTCACTAGAATATATACTGTATATACACACTCACACGCACTACATTGACACTCCCACACGAAACCCACACCCGTTCAAATACACTCCATACTCCCACGCACACACGCATACCGACACAACACAAACGCACACATTACACACCTGCACACACACACATTCACACTCATTATTTTCTGCAGCTACTCTGTTCTTTATTTTACTTGTATTATTATCTGTAATAATATACCTGGTCACTTTACCGTGCCTACATGTACATATTTACATCTAATACTTTCTACCTCTGCACATTGATCTGGTACTGGTACTACCTGTATATGGGATCATAGGCAAGCATTTCACCATAAAGTCTACACCAGTTGTATTTATGTGACAAATCAAATTTGATTTGATCAGCTATAGTGAAACAATAGCTCAATCTCCTTGGTTGAGGTATAAATCATTTTGGTACTGTTTCTCTGTAAGAATTACAATTGGCAGGTTTTTATAGCAGTGTGGAAAAACATTGCAGCTGTAGAGTGGTTTTTATACAGTGCAAATGGTGTGGGGGCTGTAAGTGTGTGTTCACATGGGGGAGGGAGTTTGAACTTGCATTGCCGCATGTTGCAGCCAGTCAGCTCCCTGGACATGTATTTTTATTACATTTTTGATTTTACCTTTATTTTACTAGGCAAGTCAGTTAAGAACAAATTCTTATTTACAATGACGGGCTAGGAACAGTGGGTTAACTGCCTTGTTCAGGGGCAGAGCGACAGAATACTGAATACTTTCTGTACTGTATGTAGGAGTTTGTTAGACCGACTGGAGAAGAAGAGGGATCAGGAGATCTCGTCACCATTAAAGTGGCATTCCAGTCTCCTTTACACCTCATTTAACACATGATTTACTTAACTAAAGCCACATCTCAATAGGTGTTCCATGTATGTCATGACATAGTGGGGGGGGGTCTTTAAGTCTCGTATGTAGGGTTGCACATTTTGGGGAATATTCAGAGGTGGAAACTTTAGTTGAGAATTAATGTGAATATATGGGAATTAATGGAAATATATGCAAATTAATATTAATTCCATTTAAATGTAGATGTTTTATGCATTGGATATATTTACCATATCAAATGGAGACAAACATAAACCTTTTACTTTATCATAAGTAGACATAATTGCAAATGATTAAATCCTTCCAATAGAAAAAAAACAATTTAGTTACGAATTTAACTTTAATTAAATGAGTTGACTCTTCACATGGGATGATTTCACTGAACAACAAAAGAAAGGGAATATTGAATGATCCCCAATGATCCATCACATCTCCCAAAAATATCTGTAAAATCTGTAAAATGATAGTCTAGAAACTAAAGCTTTGGTTGTCTTCCTCTCAGGCTTCCATGTCTTCTCCCTGGACCTCCTCAATGTCCACCTCTTGAACATCAGACTCTGAGGCCTCATCTTCACTGTCACTTTCCAACCTTGTTGAAGATGGCTCGTTGTCAGGCTCAAAAAGCCTAAAATTTGCCCGGATGGCCACCAATTTTTCAACCCTTGTATTGGTCAGCCTGTTGCGTGCTTTGGTGTGTGTGTTCCCAAACAAGGACCAGTTGCGCTCTGAGGCGGATGATGTTGGTGGGATTTTGAGGATGTTGGAGGCAACAGGGGAAAGAGCCTCAGATCCACAAAGTCCCTTCCACCAGGTGGCTGATGAGATATGTTGGCACGACTGCTATATAGCATCTCCATCCCAAAGCCCTTGCTTGGAAGTGTACTTCACCAAACTGCCAAGAACCTTGCCCTCATCCAGACCAAGGTGGCGAGACACGGTAGTGATGACACCATAGGCCTTGTTGATCTCTGCACCGGACAGAGTGTATGGGCTTCAGGGCAGTACGGATTTCTTCTCTTACATCTGCAAGCAGAGTCTGAACATCAGACAGGATGGCATTGTCTCCCTAAATCCGTGCAATGGCTATTGCTATAGGTTTCAGGAGTTTCAGGCTGCCTACCACTCTCTCCCAAAATACATCATCCAGTAGGATCCTCTTGATGTGGCTGTGATATGGCCATTTCTTGGAGTGACTCCTTCCCCTCACAGGAGACTGTCAAACATGATGACAACACCAACCCAATGGGTGTTGCTGGGCAGCTTCAATGTGATGCTCTTATTCTTCTCACATTGCTTGGTGAGGTAGATTGCTGCTATAACTTGATGATCCTTCACGTACCTAACCATTTCCTTGGCTCTCTTGTAGAGTGTATCCATTGTCTTCAGTGCCATGATGTCCTTGAGGAGCAGATTCAATGCATGAGCAGCACAGCCAATGGGTGTGATGTGAGGATAGGACTCCTCCACTTTAGACCAAGCAGCCTTCATGTTTGCAGCATTGTCTGTCACCAGTGGAAATACCTTCTGTGGTCCAAGGTCATTGATGACTGCCTTCAGCTCAACTGCAATGTGTCTGTTGTCTTTTGTGTCTATGCTCTTGTAGAATACTGGTTGACGGGTGGAGATGATGTAGTTAATTATTCCATGCCCATGAACATTCGACCACCCATCAGAGATGATTGCAATACAGTCTGCTTTATCTATGATTTGCTTGACCTTCACTTGAACTCTGAACTCTGCATCCAGCAAATGAGTAGATAAAGCATGTCTGGTTGGAGGGGTGTATGCTGGGCGAAGAACATTCAGAAATCTCTTCCAATACACATTGTTTGTGAGCATCAGAGGTGAACCAGTTGCATACACAGCTCGAGCAAGACATTCATCAGCATTTCTCTGACTACGTTCCTCCATTGAGTCAAAAAACCTTCTGATTCCAGGAGGACCATGAGCTGTTGCTATGGATAAGGTGTCTGATTTCATCATTTTCACCTCCAATAGAAGTAGAGGGACTTTTGTCAGAGGTTGCTTGTTGTGAGCGCTGAGGGAACTTCATGCACTTGGCCAGATGATTCTGCATCTTTGTTGCGTTCTTCATATATGATTTGGCACAGTATTTGCAAATGTACATAGCTTTTCCTTCTACGTTAGCTGTAGTGAAATGTCTCCACACATCAGATAGTTCCTGTGGCATTTTCCTGAAATAAATAGTTAAGCAGTTTGATTAAACAACTCCTTTGTAAGATACATGTCTTAAAATGAAACATGTGGGAACAGGTGAATTAACACTCCTCAGTTAGCAGGCTCAAGCAAGCTAAAACCCACATGGTAGCAAAAATTAACTAGCAGAAATTGTTAAGCTAGAAATGATTTAAACACACTATTGTGCAAGATCTTGAGAATCAGCTGTACATGTGATGGAAGAGTGCACTGTGCATGCAGTTCCATTGAATTGGGGATAGTTTAACAAAAATATGCCACAAGACCTAGAATTGCCTTATGTGTATCCCACAAAAAAGTTTCACTGTTATAAGCTAACTTTTTTGATGAATTTCAGCAAAAGTCCCCAAATTCCCGGGCTTAACTTCCCATGGAAAATGTCTGCACAAATTCTGGAAATTTACCTGAAAGTTTCTGACTCTCTGCAACCCTACTCGTATGATTGTTCTTAGTTTGTGGCTGGACAGAACATCTGGGATTTCCCCCCGCAACTGTCCCAAATGACACCCTATTCCCTACATTGTGCACTCCTTTTGATCAGAGATCTAGCCCTGGTCAAACGTAGTGTACTATAGGGTGTCATTTTGGACGTAGCCTAGCTATACAGGGAGGGGAGGGAGGGAGGGAGCAGGGGGGTCACACAGAAAGCAATAATGTTTGGTGTTTCTCACTAGGCCGACTCTTGAAAGAGAGCTTGTGTAGCCCACTACAGGAAAACACAGATGACCACCACCTCCAGTTTAAAAACAACTGGGTCAGAAAGCAGTCAGCATATTCACTCCTTACTGGTGTGCAGTAGTAGTGTGTACTTGTTGCTTTGATGTATTCTTGGCCTGTTTTCAGTTGTTGACAGTCTCAATACAATGTTGCTAAGTTGATCTAGGCTAATCTCCAGCATTCCTCGTTCCCTTGCCATCACACATGAAGTCAATTTCTAAGTTGATGACCTCTGTAACAAACTTGAAATATAATATTTTTAGCCGGCTTCTACACTAGATGCTAGATATTCCTTTTGTCTTAGAGTCCTCTCTAATGACGTGGAAACTCACCGCCCCCTTGCGGTTGAAGGCTCTGTTGTACTTTGACATTTTTCAAACTTTGCGATGTCTTCAGTCCAGACAAACAATATTTCTCCTGCCTTGAATGATAAGGTCATATTTTGGGGCGGCAGGTAGCCTTGTGGTTAGAGCGTTGGGCCAGTAACCGAAAGGTCGCTGGTTTGAATACCCGAGCCGACAAGATGAAAAACTTGTCTGTGTCCTTGAGCAAGGCACTTAACCCTAATTTTCTCCAGGGGCTGACCCTGTAGGTAGGCTGTCATTTGTAAATAAGAATTTGTTCTTCACTGACTTGCCTAGTTAAATAAAAAAAATTAGCAGTCTCTGACGAGAGACAGGCTCTCCTCCATCTTGTGTTACAAACACTAATCCTGTCCATTCAGTAGCGGGGCAAGACTCCGTGAAGATGACGTACGGCACAATGAAATGCGTCACTATGTAAACGGGTCAGCTTTAGAGTTAAGAAATCAGCATTTTCCGAACGCAGACCATCAAAAAAATCTGTGTTTTTAAACCATTTGACCTGCGATTTAAATTAAGTCACTTGAGTGATCAGGGGAGTGTAACTAGGACTGACCCCATGTATTGAGTGATCAGGGGAGTGTAACTAGGACTGACCCCATGTATTGAGTGATCAGGGGAGTGTAACTAGGACTGACCCCATGTATTGAGTGATCAGGGGAGTGTAACTAGGACTGACCCCATGTATTGAGTGATCAGGGGAGTGTAACTAGGACTGACCCCATGTATTGAGTGATCAGGGGAGTGTAACTAGGACCCCATTTCTAATCGACTGGTCGATTGTGTCGTTGGTCGACCCAGGTTTCTTTAGTTAATGGTACACATGACACCTGTCTGATTCGCTCCTGTCTGAGTGAACTAATCCATTGCGGAGGGCATGGGGATATCACTGTCGCTTTTGAGCTACTGAAATTGTGTATGCTTATCAATGTGGTGGAGGCAGCAGCGGAGTTAGGAGACGAGAAAACAGCCCTTGCCTTAATTGGCTAAGAAAAGTGAGCAGAGAGGAAACCCCATCTTAATTAGGTCTATAATCAATAGCCTAACTGTTAAATGTGCCTGACTTCATAAATCATCCATATATATGTATCTATAGATAAATAAGACATCCTGCTTCTGTTGTCTGTGTTTGTTTAATAGCCTACTGATTCTGTGAGCACCGAGCCTCATGCAACCATATGTCAAATTCAGCTGTTCTTAATATTTGCTATGCTGTGTTATAGGCTTTCCCCCCCCTTTAGAGGAGCCTCTCTGGTCTTACTTAAAAGACTTACTCCAAGACTCTTCTAGAGCTGGCTGCCCGGCCAAACTAAGAAATCAGGGGACAAGGGCCTTGGTCAGGGAGGTGACCAAGAACCCGATGGCCTTTATGATAGAGTGACCAGACAGAAGCCACTCTTCAGTAAAATGCACATGACAGCCCACTAAGTTTGCCAGAAGGCACCTAAAGACTCTCAGACCATGAGAAACAAGATTATCTGGTCTGATAAAACCACCTAGCGTCACGTCTGGAGGAACCTGGCACCATCCCTACGGTGAAGCGTGGTGGCAGCACAATGCTGTAGGGATGTTTTTCAGCAGAAGGGACTGGGAGACTAGTCAAGATCGAGGCAATGATGAACAGAGCAAAGTACAGAGATCCTTGATGAAAACCTGCTCCAGAGCACTCAGGATCTCCGACTGGGGCGACGTTTCACCTACCAACAGGACAACAACCCTAAGCACACACCGCAGGAGTGGCTTTGGGACAAGTCTCAATGTCCTTGAGTGGCCCGGACTTGAACCCATTCTAACATCTCTGGAGAGACCTGAAAATAGCTGTGCAGCAACGCTCCCCATCCAACCTGGCAGAGCTGGAGAGGATTTGGAGAGAAGAATGGGAGAAACTCCCCAAATACATTTACGCCATTTAGCAGATGCTCTCATCCAGTTAGTTTGTGCAACACATGGTAATACTTTTATATTTTTCGTACTGGTCCCCCGTGGGAATTGAACCCACAACCCTGGCATTGCAAGCGCCATGCTCTACCATCTGAGCTACACGGGACTGTACAGGTGTGCCAAGCTTGTAGCGTCATACCCAAGAAGGCTCAAGGTTGTAATCTCTGCCCAAGGTGCTTCAACAAAGTATTGAGTAAAGGGACTGAATACTTACCTAAATATGATATTTCCGGGTTTTTAAAAAATAAATTTGCAAAAAAATGGAAAAACCTGTTTTTGCTTTGTCATTATGGGGTGTTGTGTGTCGATTGAGGGGGAAAAAATCTATGGTATCAATTTTAGAAAAAGTCTAACGTAACAAAATTTGGAAAAAGTCAAGGGGTCTGAATACTTTCCGAAGGCACTGTATTTATTAAATATAAGAATCTGATAAAGAATCCTATTTGTGTGCAATCAATTAGCTTAATTTCTCAGATCAAATTATATTTCAACAAAATAATGTTGTAGGAATGCTAATCTTTCTAACTCCAGAAATGATTTCATAACTGAGAAGGCGGGTGTCATGACATGGAACGACCCTATTCTGACACAGGAGCCTTACGTTACAGATACTAACCCTTGACTGAAAACAGTCATTTTAGTGTAGATATGCAGTTTAAACCATAACACAGAATTTTAGTGCATATGTTCATCTGTACAGATTCGATTGAGAGGTGTCACTCACACTTCCTTTTCATAAGCTAAAACTTTCAGTTCCTGAGCTGAGAGGAAACAGTAAAGTGCCTTGAATCTCTTGGTAATTTCCATATACATGTTTTATAGACAAATATAGACCAGGCATCCTATGTAGCAGCACAGGCGTTTGTATTTTGAAGGCTCTGGTTCTGCCCTTTGTTGATTTTATGAGTAATTTGTCTTTAAAAAAGTTTGCACATGTAGGCTACTCAGTTTATCAGTTTTGCCATTTCTAAGCTGCTGTGTTTAAAACTGCAATGATTCACGCCTTGCAACAAAGTGACTGACTATCTTCTTTTAGCTGTTGTAAGTGAAGCAATCAGCCACTTGTCCCAGGCTTGTGAGAATGAAATATCTCTCTTCAAATGATTAGAGTGGTGGTCTCATGATAGCAGCAGTACTATCGGGCAGCCAAGTGGTCTTTCCACCACGCCCCCATTCTGCAGATAACGTCAACGTGGTGTGTCCGACGTCAGTCACTACGCTAGTTGTCACATTGTTGTTGTTTCTCTCGCTCTCTCTCGCTCTCTCTCTCTCTCGCTCTCTCTCTCTCTCTCTCTCTCTCTCTCTCTCAAAATATCTGCCTGAAACATCATCAACATTCTTAATTGTTCTGGGTGCGGTGGGCTGCGTAACTTGTCTACCAACAGTGCTCAGAATAACAGATCACACTTAAATTATGGTAATTCATCTTAACTGTACATTTGAAACTCGAGGAAGCAACGGTGTGCGTCCTTCTTACCGAATTACTATGCAAACTTTTCCTCAGCTAACAAGATGAGTAATGAACCACAAAATCACTAGCCTGTCAATCTACTATCCCCCATAGTAGAACAGTTTACCTATTCTGTTGGTCAGTTTGTTGAGAAAGAACGGGTCTCTTCCAAGCCCTCTGGGACAGATGAGGGATGACATTTAGCTTACAATTTTGGATACTGAACAAAAAAATAAAATAAATAAATAAATAAATAAATAAATAAATAAAATATATATATATATATATATATATATATATAAACCTGCAACACTTTCAAAGATTTTACTCAGATAAAAAAAATCAGTCAATTGAAATGAATTCATTATGCTGTAATCTATGGATTTCACATGAAATCCATAGATTATGAATAGAGATATTGATCTGTTGGTCACAGATAACTTAAAAAAGTAAGGGTGGTGGATGAGAACCAGTCAGTATCTTGTGTGACCTCCGTTTGCTTCATGCAGCGTGACATATCTCCTTCAGCTAGAGTTGAACAGGCTGTTGATCGTGGCCTGTGGAATGTCCCACTCCTCTTCCAATAGCTGTGCGAAGTTTACTGGATATTGGCGGGAACTGGAACACGCTGTTGATCCAGAGCATCCCAAACATGTTCAATGGGTGATATGTCTGAGCATGCAGGCCTTGGAAGAACTGGAACATTTTCAGCTTCCATGAATTGTGTACAGATCCTTGCGACGTGGGGCCGTGCATTATCATGCTGAAACATGAGGTGATGGCGGCGGATGAACGGGCACCAGGAACCTGTCACGGTATCTCTCTGCATATAAATTGCCATCGATAAAATGCAAAATGTGTTCTCTATCCGTAGCTTATGCCTGCCCATACCATAACCCCAACGTCACCATCAGCAAACCGCTCGTCCACACAACGCCATACCTCTGCCATCTACCCGGTACAGTTGAAACCGGGATTCATTCATTAGGAGCACACTTCTCCAGCATGCCAGTGGCCATCGAAGGTGAGCATTTGCCCACTGAAGTCGGTTACGACGCCGAACTGCAGTCAGGTCAAGACCCTGGTGAGGATGACGAGCACGCAGATAAGCTTCAGACGATCCCTCTGGTGAAGACGCCGGATGTGGAAGTCCTGGGCTGGTGTGTTTTGTGAGTTTGGTTTGAAGTACTGCCAACTTCTCTAAAACTAAGTTGGAGGCAGTTTATAGAAGAGAAGTTAACATTTCATTCTCTGGTGGACATTCCTGCAGTCAGCTTGCCAATTGCATTCTCTCTCAACTTTAGACATCTGTAGCGTTGTGTTGTGACACAACTGCACGTTTTAGTGGCCTTTTAATTGTCCCCAGCACAAGGTGCACCTGTGTAATGAGGTACTGCACAATGAAAGAAAGTGGATTTGAAAACCAATAGAACGAGAGAATTGGGCTACAGGTTTCAATAACCTATTGTCTTTTTAAAATAATAGCCTCCGGACATGGTCGGATTTTGGCTGGGCTACTTTGTAGCAAGGTAAGACATGCCTCATAATATGTAGTTAAACGTTTAGGTTTCAAACTGTTAAGTATATTATTTCAAAATGCATACTGTCTCCAGCACTTGAATGGAGCCTGGGAAACGAGCAGTTGAGAAATAAAAAATTTATTTTTAATCGTGGCCATCAAAACAACCTCTGCTACCCATTTACAATGTACAGGTAACTGTAGGTGCTTCCACACAGGTGTGGCTCCTGGGTTAATTAAGCAATTAACATCCCATCATGCATAAGGTCATGAATAAAAGTTCCCAGTTGAAGGAGGAGGGTCTCAAAGGAGCATATGGGGTTTAATGTGTGTGTGTGTGCATCTGAGTCACCAATTTAAGACTTCTGGGAGATTCTGGAGCGGTGCCTGGGACAGCGTTTTCCACCACCATTAACAAAACACCAAATTATGGAATTTCTTCAGACACTTGTAGAATCTAGGCTCATTGACACATTGTTCTGGCGCCTTGTGGTGGCCCAACGCCCTATCAAAACACTGTGTTTCCTTTATTCTGGCACTACCTGTACATGAAGACATAAGCCTACATCCAGTCCCATACGCTTTACTTTGTTACCATTCAGCAGGCAGGGGGCCCGTTTGGCTAAAACAGGTGACCAGAATTAGCCTACAACCGGAAATCTCCTGCATTGATCTGAACTCCCTTTAACGGTTTGTGTTTTAAGTCTCCGCTGCCTTCCTCGAGTCCCAGCTTCCTTTAGTGCTATTCTAAAGAAATGTGTATTGTTCCTCGCGGACCAACTCTGCCGATCCCTGTGTTTTTTTTTAGATTATTCCTCAGTCATCACCTCTGCTCCAGGTACGGAGGCCCTTCATTGTCTGGAGAGAAAGGCCACGTCAGCCCTGGCTTCAGGCCCTACGGCAGCTCCGCTACAGTACACTAGTTAAACAGCTCCTTCATGGGGATGTACTGTTACTGTGTGTCACAAAGGCCTATTTATGCACAGTATTTAGGTGAGTGGTGTTTAAGTGATCAGGTAACTGCCAAAATAATGGAAATACAAAGTATATGGAAAAGGCTTTGTCTAAAATGTAATAAAATGATCTGTGACATTGCTATATAGCCTACAAGGACAGACCACAACCGTTTTTATAAGTGCGCCCCTACACACGTTTCACAAATGTAGCTTGTTATTGTTGGCCAATCAAAGTGCCACTAGCGTCAGAGGCTCCATGTGTAGCAAGTGAAGTGGGAGATTTTCTAAATGATGCCAAATTAAAATGAGGGAATAAGTTGGCTTAACGAGGAGTAGGCTAACCTGTAGGCTGTTTCATATGAATGGAGTTGTTGCTCCCCGTCCTTGTCTACAACATAGCCTCAATTAGCCTTGCTACTTTAGCTAGCTTACTTAGCTGGCTACTGTAGCTAGCTAGCCTTCCTTTCCAGACACACAGACTGTCACATACACACTGGCCCCTGCTCCTCTCTCGGCCCTCCCCCACCCTTATGCTGAAACAAGCAGAGAGCAGCACGCGGCTCTCTTGTGCAAGCAAGTCTCCATTGAAGCCCCCCCACCCCCACCCAAAAAAAGGTATTTAAAACACATGTATTTCGTAGGGCTGGGCGGTGATATATTGCCAAAATATCACATCACACTATTTTTCAAATGTATGACTATTTTATGTTTTTTGAATAATAACAGATTTACATTTGCTTTAAATAGATAGGTACTTTATTGATCCCCGAGGGGAAATTTCTTCGTCAAGCTGCTACGAAAAAACACAGGGCAGGTGCAAAAAGCCAAAATGAAAATACTCAAAAGGCAGATACATGATACAAAGAGCGGCAGTATGGAGAAGTATAAAAATACAAGAAGTCTGGAGCGCAAAAAGGCATTGCATAGTATTACAAAAAATGATAGAAATATTGCAAGTTGATATAGATAAATAAGGAGTATTTGCATGGTTAACTATACTATACAGGTCGATGGCAGAGAAATACTTAAATAGCTAAAAATGCGTATGATATGAGCGAGGGTAATAATAGTTTACTTATTAGACAGACTGGTTAAATGAACAGGTAAGTGAATATTTTGCATGGTTAAATTAACTGTACAGGTAAATATACAGTAACATTTACAGATAAGTGAATATTTGCATGGTTACATTAACTGTACAGGTAAATGACAGGAAGAGATACTTAAATAGCTAAATGTGTGTATGATATAATTTAGGGTAATAATAGTAATTCCCTTAAAATACAGTCCTTTATGAATAGTGTGTGACCCTAGGGTGGCAACACATACATTCTAAGTGATTTCAATGGGTCTTCCTCCATTCTGATTTGAATACTGTTCTATTCAACCAAACATTCAAATTATGGAAGTTAAAGTAAAAACCCAAACCGGTCTGTGCATCAGTACTGGTGTATATAGTAAAATACGGTATAAAGCCCAGCCCTAGTATTTCCACCATAAGGAGGGGGTCAAGGCCCCCTTTTACTCAGAGATTTGTGAATTTTAACAACACCTCTAACTGCCATTTCCTGCTAGGGCAATAAATTGCCTTTTATGCTAACAAATAAATATATTATTTTCACATGTTGGTGCAGCCCGTCCACATGTTGGTGCAGCCCGTCCACAAGGTGGTGCAGCCCGTCCACATGTTGGTGCAGCCCGTCCACATGTTGGTGCAGCCCGTCCACATGTTGGTGCAGCCCGTCCACATGTTGGTGCAGCCCGTCCACAAGGTGGTGCAGCCCGTCCACATGTTGGTGCAGCCCGTCCACATGTTGGTGCAGCCCGTCCACATGTTGGTGCAGCCCGTCCACATGTTGGTGCAGCCCGTCCACATGTTGGTGCAGCCCGTCCACATGTTGGTGCAGCCCGTCCACATGTTGGTGCAGCCCGTCCACATGTTGGTGCAGCCCGTCCACATGTTGGTGCAGCCCGTCCACATGTTGGTGCAGCCCGTCCACATGTTGGTGCAGCCCGTCCACAAGGTGGTGCAGCCCGTCCACATGTTGGTGCAGCCCGTCCACAAGGTGGTGCAGCCCGTCCACAAGGTGGTGCAGCCCGTCCACAAGGTGGTGCAGCCCGTCCACAAGGTGGTGCAGCCCGTCCACATGTTGGTGCAGCCCGTCCACATGTTGGTGCAGCCCGTCCACAAGGTGGTGCAGCCCGTCCACAAGGTGGTGCAGCCCGTCCACAAGGTGGTGCAGCCCGTCCACATGTTGGTGCAGCCCGTCCACAAGGTGGTGCAGCCCGTCCACAAGGTGGTGCAGCCCGTCCACAAGGTGGTGCAGCCCGTCCACAAGGTGGTGCAGCCCGTCCACAAGGTGGTGCAGCCCGTCCACATGTTGGTGCAGCCCGTCCACAAGGTGGTGCAGCCCGTCCACATGTTGGTGCAGCCCGTCCACAAGGTGGTGCAGCCCGTCCACATGTTGGTGCAGCCCGTCCACATGTTGGTGCAGCCCGTCCACATGTTGGTGCAGCCCGTCCACAAGGTGGTGCAGCCCGTCCACATGTTGGTGCAGCCCGTCCACAAGGTGGTGCAGCCCGTCCACATGTTGGTGCAGCCCGTCCACAAGGTGGTGCAGCCCGTCCACATGTTGGTGCAGCCCGTCCACATGTTGGTGCAGCCCGTCCACAAGGTGGTGCAGCCCGTCCACAAGGTGGTGCAGCCCGTCCACAAGGTGGTGCAGCCCGTCCACAAGGTGGTGCAGCCCGTCCACAAGGTGGTGCAGCCCGTCCACAAGGTGGTGCAGCCCGTCCACAAGGTGGTGCAGCCCGTCCACAAGGTGGTGCAGCCCGTCCACATGTTGGTGCAGCCCGTCCACAAGGTGGTGCAGCCCGTCCACATGTTGGTGCAGCCCGTCCACAAGGTGGTGCAGCCCGTCCACATGTTGGTGCAGCCCGTCCACAAGGTGGTGCAGCCCGTCCACAAGGTGGTGCAGCCCGTCCACAAGGTGGTGCAGCCCGTCCACAAGGTGGTGCAGCCCGTCCACAAGGTGGTGCAGCCCGTCCACAAGGTGGTGCAGCCCGTCCACAAGGTGGTGCAGCCCGTCCACAAGGTGGTGCAGCCCGTCCACAAGGTGGTGCAGCCCGTCCACATTACATTTTTTGTGGAGAACCTTGCTTTATTTTTGCCCGTTACCGGTATGTTTAAATACAGGAATATGGGAAACAGGACAGCCTATAGGACAAGCAACCACAGTTCCTCGAAAGTCAGTTCCCCAACTTTCTCCGTAGTCTCGTTTTCTGTCACCTCTGTGTCCTGACAGAACAGGGGAACATTCCCCAAAGAGCGGCCATGTTAATGAATGTACAGAGCGGTTGGCATTGGGCCTCCTCTTACTCTCCAGCACCCAAACCAAACGTGCCGCAGGGGGACTGAATCAAAATAGTCCTAACGTACTTCTGCCCGGGCTCTGATGGATGGGAGAGAAAAAAATGGTAGTCTTCACAAAGCCACTATGGCTTTTCACATGCTCAGTGAATTAGTGAGGTTGCGCCGAGGTCCAACAGACCTGCAACCCGACCAACCAGCCACCAGGCTCACTCACTGATCACAGCAGCTCCCGACCAACCAGCCACCAGGCTCACTCACTGATCACAGCAGCTCCCGACCAACCAGCCACCAGGCTCACTCACTGATCACAGCAGCTCCCGACCAACCAGCCACCAGGCTCACTCACTGATCACAGCAGCTCCCGACCAACCAGCCACCAGGCTCACTCACTGATCACAGCAGCTCCCGACCAACCAGCCACCAGGCTCACTCACTGATCACAGCAGCTCCCGACCAACCAGCCACCAGGCTCACTCACTGATCACAGCAGCTCCCGACCAACCAGCCACCAGGCTCACTCACTGATCACAGCAGCTCCCGACCAACCAGCCACCAGGCTCACTCACTGATCACAGCAGCTCCCGACCAACCAGCCACCAGGCTCACTCACTGATCTCAGCAGCTCTCGTGGCGTGTGTGTGCGCAAGGATGAACGCAGCCAACGTTTGACCCAGATAGAAATGATTGACATCAACAAGGAATAATGGCTGAAAAGGTTATTTTAGTCGAACGGGTAGTTTTGCTTGAGGGCAGTATTTGTGTTTGATCAGATTTTCCATGAAATGTACCGGTCATCTTTATACATTGGGTGGGTAACCCACTAGGGCGTCCACCCACGCAGCCAGCGCCATCAATAAACCAATGATATTGGCCAAATGAGCCATGTACTTGTCCGTAGCCCTTTACACTCGTACCCGCAAAAGGGTTGAACATTTTTTATTTGGGCAGTAATAAGCGCCTTAATTGGAATGTAGTGGCTGTACAGTAACATGTGATGTCAGAGCTCTGGCTCTCTGCTTCACAGCGCTGTATGGGTTTTGAACTTGAGCACTGCGCGCAACAGGAAGTTGCCACCATCCCTCCCAGGAATCTTTTTGCTATCTGAGTGAAGGAAATGCTATAAATTTAAGATGTATTTTGAAAGATGAGATGTTTAGGATTATAATAAATACCAGTGATGTAATGCAAACAAGCCATCTTTTATGATCACTTATTTCAATAAATATATTATATTTACATAAAGCAAGAGATCAATGTAGACAGAGCTAAGAGTCTCACTGTTATTTATGAACTAATTCTGCTTTGAAAGTTGATAAACTTGTAACCTCACTCTGCGTTTCTGAAAAAGGTCACTGTTGGTCTACACCTGTTGTGTATGAATGGTCTGTGAATGTTTTGGTACACCTACTGGAAAGCTGTTTGTCTCCACCCGTTCAGGATCGTTCACACGCTCTTAAGCCTGAGCCCCACCCAGCTCTTTAAGGATTCACAGTGTAGTAAACAACCAAAGATTTCAAGACTAAAGGTGGTGAAAGTCGTAGTAAAAATACACTTTATCTAGTCGTTGATCTACATCCTAATCTGACTTTGGTGCCGGTCATGTTGTTCTTCACATTACTGTCTCTGGTAAACACACACTATATCATATATATATATATATATATATATATGTATGTTTATTTGTCGAAAGCACAGGATACAGAAGGTGTAAATGGTACAGTGAAATGGTTACTTGCATAGTGGAGTCTTTTGTTTAGACATAATAATCATAATCTCAACTCTAATGGCGTGTTCAAAACAAACTCAGACTTGGAAAATTTGATTTTGAACGGTCATCCAACTAGGTATTCCACCTCGGGAACTCGCACCGCTATGTCACTCTAAGTAACATAATAAAAAAATCCCCATCAAAATCCGTCAGATTAAGCTAGAGCTATCTGTTTTTTTGCATCAATCCGCCTATGTCACACTTCCTCATCTGCGGTGAAAGGTGGTAGAGTTAGTGGTGTTTGTCAGACCATGAGACCACCAAAATGTATTTAAAAAAAATATATGTATTTAACTAGGCAAGTCAGTTAAGAACAAATTCTTATTTACAATGACAGCCTACCTACAGGGTCAGCACCTGGAGCAAATTAGGGTTAAGTACCTTACTCAAGGACACATCGACAGGTTTTTCACCTTGTCGGCTCGGGTATTCAACCCAGCGACCTTTCAGTTACTGGCTCAACGCTCTAACCGCTAGGCTACCTGTAGCGCCCTAACGGTTTGGGCTACAAAATATATGGAAATATGAAGGTAGTTTTGTGCCTACCCAAAAAAGTGGTTAAATATGTGTAAAAAATGTCCTGAACTTCATCTAATTTTTTGCCATTTCTGAATGTTATTCAGTGCGTTTGTCTGGACTAATAGTACTAACAGCCCCTCAAACTCCTCAATGTTATCGGATGAAGCTCTGCACTTTGTGACATTTTATTGATATCGGGCTATTGTTGTATGTTTCAATTAAGCTCTATGAAAAGTGTCCCCTTCATATCATAGACCCTACTGCCTTCATATCATAGACCCTACTGCCTTCATATCATAGACCCTACTGCCTTCATATCATAGACCCTACTGCCTTCATATCATAGACCCTACTGCCTTCATATCATAGACCCTACTGCCTTCATATCATAGACCCTACTGCCTTCATATCATAGACCCTACTGCCTGGGCCGGCAGTATAATAGCCACACTACACTGAACCTTCACCAACATTTCTAACCTGTATTAGGGTAATATCAAAAGTAAATCAAGCCATTTGTTTATAGGGAAAATACGAGCAGGATATTATATTGCGGCAAACGCAACATTAGTTGAAATTTAATTTGGCCAAAGAAAATGTCTCAACAGAATGAAACAAAACTTTTGCGAAGTGGTTCAACCTTTTTACAAAAGTTTATAACCGGCTATATTGCAGAAATTACCAAGAAAGGCTAGTGCCTACCATACCCAACAGACGACAGCAATGGGCTGATATTTATTTTACAACAGGCCTACTTATAACTTATCTTAAACTAAATATGGAGCACACCATTAAAAATACTGTACATATCAAACCTAAGAAATGTCTCAACAGAATAAAACTGTTTGAATATTTAAAGAACTGGTTTGGATCAATAAATAGGCCTAAAATAATGATATTGATAATAAAACTATTATAAATATGAAAAAATAAATCAATTCAAAAATTGCATCCGGTCTGAATGAGTGGCAGAGCCTGCATTTGGCCGCACCAACGGTCTTATCGTTGTCCACTTCAATATTAAAACTTCTAGGAACTTTAGGCATAGTCTCTAAATTTCATTTTACCTCAGTGAAAAAGGCATCTATTTTCACAATCAACAGTAGCTTGGGGGGGTGGGCCATTACCCTTCTCCTTAGATGTCCCTCATTAAAAGTGTACCTTGTGGCCGTAAAGGCCCCATAGTCAGGACATAGGCAGTGATCTGAACCATCTGAGATCAACCCCCTATCAACACAGCGGTTGGCAAAATATAATTTTCTCAACACTTTTACAGTTTTAGCCTCAGTTGCCTGCACTGCTTTCAAAAGAGTTAAGACTGGGGGTTAAATAAGTACACTGTTGTTTCTCTCCACAGGCACTTTGTTCAAAGTTTTATTTGAATATTTGTGAATTGTGTCCTGTTCTGTTTGCTACCTTGAACTGGTGACAGCCAATTTACTGAAACGATTTTAGGCATAGCTTCTATCCTCCTAACTAGTTAGATATTCACACAGGATATTCTACCGCTAAGAAATGTTACAATACAAGCCTTGCTTTCTCTTGTCTTTCCTCTCTGACTCTCTCTCTTCTTTCTCCCTGTTTTCTGCTTTGGTTGGCACAGGAACCCCTCCAGTGCGTTCTACCAGGCTTTCCAGTCTGGCAGCAGGCTGTGGGCCCACAGTGATAGGTACTGTACTGGACTGGACTGGATGGGACAGGCCTGCCTGTGTGTGTTTATGGTGCAGCGCATTGCAACTCAGCAGCAGCAGTGAGCTTTCCTTTGTGGATGTGCATGGATGGAAACAGAGCATGGCAGCGGGGAAGTGTTGGCCAGCCTAACCTCTCACACTCAGCCAATAGGCCTACATTAATAGCTGCCGCCTCAGTAACCCACTAAAGCCCATAAATAAGCAGTTGTTCCCTTAAGGGCAAACCACTTTTAGTCATAATATGAAGTCATCAATAGGAATAATCGGATGATTAAATGGAACATGACACATCCAATACCTTTCCCTAACACTCCAACTTACAAAGCAGATGGTTTGCCAATATATTATGACCTCTCACCTCCCCCTTTCGGAGGACTAGATGGACGGTGCATTCAGGAGGAAGGACGTCCTTGAGAAGCCTCTATACAAATGAAAAGGGAACCATATGAAACTATATCTGAGGGGAGACCAGTCGGGAAATGAAAGTGTGCTGTTTAAGCAACGCTCAGCTGACAGACACCACGGAGGAAAACTGTACACATAGGCAGTAATTTCATACACCCAACCTCCTCCAGCCAAAATGCTGTGTGCCTGAAACCCACTCGCACTAAAGCATTGATTGATTGACTGACTTAAAAAGCACTGACTGAGTGCCTTCTAACTGGGACGCTGCAGTAATATCATGTACTTCTTTCATGCAGATTTATGTTTGGAGACTTAACTGTTACTGCAAGCACCTGGAATGTACTATCTATCTATAGTTGGTTTCCAGCACCAGCACCACTGCGGAATGGCAAGGGCGTTGCGCTCGGTGCCATCAGCCCCACTTCCTGCTTCACTTACTATTTTAGAGGTGCTGTATGTAGGGCGTTCTGTGAGTACACACTTCCACGAGGCCCGTCTCCATGGCAGAAGCGCAAACAGGCCAGGCTTTGTGCGCAAGTCATCTGTAGATCTCAATGGTGCCCCCTAGTGCCCTGAGTCTGTATTTCATGTCAGTTATTCAACGTCATTTTGAAACGGATTGGGCTCTCTCAACATTATACCATAGAGAATGTTCAGATGTCTCAACATCATGCTACACCATTTCCTCCTGATGTTGTTTACTGTAAAACTGGATGGATTGCCAAATAAATGTTGTTTACTGTAAAACTGGATGGATTGCCAAAGAGCCAATCCTCTTGCATGAAGAAATACTAGTGTTTATATCCTTTCACATTCCGTCACTTTCCTTCTAGTTACGAAAGGAATCTGCTTGTAGTCACGCATGTTTGTGAAATACCTTTTCTTCTAGCCGCAGGTAAGTACACTCAAAGATGTCAAGGTAGTCAAGCCCACCTGCAGTTACTGAACATGTGGACTGGCCTCACCTTTTAAGCTTTGAGCTGGTTTTATCATATGCCAAGCTGAGCCAGAGGCCCCAACTGGGCTTCCCTCTGTCACTGAAGCACTGATCCCAGTGATTGCATGAGGCAACAGTGGCCAGGGGCAAGGTATGACAACTATCCCAGGTTTCTGGTTAGTTTCTCCCGCCTCAGTCCCCATCAATGTGCTTCGTGACTGTCCACTCTTCGGCAGTTAATGCATCTTTGATTCACATTCTTCTCTTGAACCCTTGAGATTCGGAACCGTCTCCGTCGTTCTGCTTGGAACAACAAATCCCAATTCGAACTCGGTTCAGTGATTTTTGTACAAAGTCAACTTTACAGAGTTGTGCAAGATGGATGACAGCAGCTTTTTCTTTGATGTCAGCCCAACCCTTAGCCCTGTGGGCTCTGACGAACAGAGGTGTTTTTACACTGTTTACCCAGGTAGAGCCGGATAAGTACCTTTTTATACTAGGTACTCTACTTGTTTGAAGTCCAAGGCTTTAGCAAAGAGGTGGCTTTAACTAGAAACTACTGGCTAAGAGAAGATCACATGTTAAAAGGGGCTTGGTTAAACTGGAGCTTGTTACACTACCTGACCACACATTGTTTTGCCTTCAACCTCAAAAAAATCACAACTTTCAGGAGTAATTTAGCTTGTTGGACAATTTGCATAGGACTTTTAGACACTCAAGCTGCCGTTTTGGCTTCGGTAGATAGTGCTCTTATTTTTCTTTGTCTGTTGAGGAGTCCAAGGATTATGCAAATTGAAGGATTTGACAATTTTTCTTATTTCTCCTTAAGAAGCATAGGCTTAAAGTAGCTTAATTTGAGAGGGCAGATCTATGATCAGCTAGTTTGTGGCAGCTCTGACCTGGGCTGAATACCACATGTTCTGGTCCAGCACAAGCCCCAGTTAACACTGCAATAACCAACTCATCAAGATCTCTGGTTTACAATGCAATTAGTTTAATCAGCTGTGTTTGCTAGGGTTGGGGGGAAAGTGTGACAGCTCTCCGGCCCCCTGGGACTGAGTTAGACTGACTCTACCATCCGTCCACCATAGCCCTGCCAGTGTCTACCAGTGGCTGGCTTTATCAAACATGGAAAAACTACACCCATGTACTACATTCTATGTTCTCCTGTAAATAAGGCCTGTGTTCTCTCGCGTTTTGTCATTTTTCAAGCCGTCTTTAATTAAAATGAATAAACAAACTCCACTTCAGGTCGTCCCAGTGTCTGAATCCAGAACGCTGGCATTAAAGGTATACGCCCAGTTAGGCAGTTTGGTGTACACTAGCGCCTAATGCTTATTACTGGTTGTTTTGATATTATTCATGCACTACTAACCTAGTTTTAATATTTGCTACCTTGGCGACCACAGTTAAAAAAAATTCCTAGGCCTATTTCAAATGATCAGGCTAGTCCATGATTGCATTCATGCATTTGATTAACACTTTGAAGTGATTTTAGTTTTTGGTCTCTTACTGGCACGGTACCAGTCTGGAGGTATCTGGGCTTGGGGCCGCCACAAAACTTCACCACAAAACACTTTACAGAGTGAGAGATCAGTTGGGTCAGACGTATTGAAAACTCAAAGCAGGCAGGAAACCAATAGGAGGGACTGTGTGCACGCCAGGAACGGACCTAATTAAAGACACATTTAAACAGTGTAGGGTGAAGTTTTGCCTCTTTCTCTAAGGTTTTTCTGCCTTACATAACTCCTGGCTTCAAATGCTATTTTAAATCTTTCAAATACTTTTAGCGTTTGCTTTAGCATGCCTGAAGGGCCAGGTGGGCGGGGTTTATACTTTCAAGACTTTTCAATTTGTCCATTGCAACAGGCAAGCTCAATCAAGCACGGATATAGTATTTGAAATGATTTCAAGTAGTATTTGAACCCAGGTCTGGTGTAGTGCACTGAGCTTGCCTCTTGCCTGTGTGCGCACATAGTGTTTTATATGTTTAAGGGGGAGTGTGCCTACTGCCTTCTTTCGTGTTTTGTGTCTTACTCAGCCTTCGTTATCCATCATCCTCTTGTCAGCGAGATCAAAGTGGAGGTTTGTGGTACAAATGATGTCACTGTACCGGCTGAAGGGAGAACATTCCTTCCTGGAGGAGCCTGTTGATGGTAATCTGCTGAATTGGATGGTGGAAGTATGTTCATCGACACTTATTTTGAGGGAACCTCGTTAGAGGCCGAGACATCAGAAAGAAGCAGCTGTCCGATACATAGCTTTCTGAAATGTTAATCACAACGTTGTTGTTATTATTATTATAACCATTAGAATGGCACCAAATGTCAACCCATGCAATCAGTCTTTGCTGATAATGGTAACCACATCCATATCTGGTGGTGAATACACATGGATGTCAACTGTTTTTTTTTTTTTATTTCACCTTTATTTAACCAGGTAGGTCAGTTGAGAACAAGTTCTCATTTGCAACTGCGACCTGGCCAAGACAAAGCTGTAAAATGTCTTTGATGATTTATGGGAGATTTGGACTATGATATGAAAGTTCTAGCCTTTATGTAAAGGTTGTGAGCCTGGAGCATCAAGTGAACAGCTTGGAAGGTAATGGTTACGTAAAGTTTTGGTTGTAAGGTTCACTGAGTGGACAAAACATTAGGATCACCTGCTCTTTCCATGACTTAGACTGAATCCAGGTGAATCCAGGTGAAAGATATGATCCCTTATTGATGTCACTTGTTAAATCCACTTCAATCAGTGTAGATGAAGGGGAGGAGTCAGGTTAAAGAAGGATTTTTAAGACTTGAGACAATTGAGACATGGATTGTGTATGTGTGCCATTCAGAGGGTGAATGGGCAAGACAAAAAAACGTAAGTACCTTTGAATGGGGTATGGTAGTAGGTGCCAGGTGCACTGGTTTGAATGTGCCAAGAACTACAACGCTGCTGTGTTTTTCACACTATACAATTTGTGGGAATCATTGGCTTGTTGGCTGTTCTGAGGGCAAAAGGGGGTGAAACTTAACATTAGGAAGGTGTTCCTAATATTCTGTACACCGTATAGTATCACAATGCCTTATGTCATGAAACCAGACAAATCCTTTGTTGGGTGTGGGGAGGGGTGACCCTTCCCCAGCCTTTTATTTGAACCAGCGTTTTAGTGCATAGTCAGCCTAACCCACTCCAAAATAAACACAAGCAATACATGTTACCGGTAATAAAAAGCAAGGTGATTGCGAATCCATTCCATCTGACTACTTCTCTGCATTGAGTCATTCGCACTTGGATAAATGCCATTGACCCCGGTAAGTGGCGTGATAACTGTTGTGCATCTAGACGGACTTTGTGACTTTGCGTCTGTTTGATTGACATGGTTATGAATATCTGCACGTGCATCAAAGCGACTGCGGGAGGTATGAAATATATCCCTGCCTACTTGTCAACCCATGTCTTCCTGACGTGCAGTTTGTAATGCATGTCTCCTTGAATGTAGCCCAGTGTTACCAAAACCCTTTAGTGCTGCCTAGTGATACCTAGTCATTCAGTGCTCTTGCAGCGTTCTGTCGCTCAACCATGTGCTACACACTATCCTACAAACTACTGGTTCTTCTCTTAGTTATTCAGTATCATTGGTCCATTAGTGTTGCTCGTTTTCAATAGTGGAGTGTGTTTTGATGAGGACGGTGTCTAGCTGTCATTTGGATTTATGTTCCTAAATTAGGTTTAAATGTGGTCTCAGTGGGATGTTTCGAATAGGTTTTGCTCACACGTTTGAATGTAGACTACATTTTCTGAATCAAATCTAATTGTATTTGTCACACGTGCCGAATACAACCGGTGTAGACTTCACAGTGAAATGCTTACTTACAAGCTCTAAGATATATACAGGAAGTACCAGTACCAGATCAATGTGGCGCTATATACAGGAAGTACCAGATCAATGTGGCGCTATATACAGGAAGTACCAGATCAATGTGGCGCTATATACAGGAAGTACCAGATCAATGTGGCGCTATATACAGGAAGTACCAGATCAATGTGGCGCTATATACAGGAAGTACCAGATCAATGTGGCGCTAAATACAGGAAGTACCAGTACCAGATCAATGTGGCGCTATATACAGGAAGTACCTGTACCAGATCACTGTGGAGCTATATACAGGAAGCACCAGTACCAGATCAATGTGGCGCTATATACAGGAAGTACCTGTACCAGATCAATGTGGCGCTATATACAGGAAGTACCAGATCAATGTGGAACTACAGTTGAAGTCGGAAGTTTACATACACTTTAGCCAAATACATTTAAACTCAGTTTTTCACAATTCCTGACATTTAATCCTAGTAAAAATTCCCTGTTTTAGGTCAGTTAGGATCACCACTTTATTTTAAGAATGTGAAATGTCAGAATAATAGTAGTGTTTTATTTCAGCTTTTATTTCTTTCATCACATTCCCAGTGGGTCAGAAGTTTACATACTCAAGTAGTATTTGGTAGCATTGCCTTTAAATTGTTTAACTTGGGTCAAACGTTTCGAGTAGCCTTCCACAAGCTTCCCACAATAAGTTGGGTGAATTTTGGCCCATTCCTCCTGACAGAACTGGTGTAACTGAGTCAGGTTTGTAGGCCTCCTTGCTCGCACAAGCTTTTTCAGTTCTGCCCACAAATGTTCTATAGGATTGAGGTCAGGGCTTTGTGATGGCCACTCCAATACCTTGACTTTGTTGTCCTTAAGCCATTTTGCCACAACTTTGGAAGTATGCTTGGGGTCATTGTCCATTTTGAAGACCCATTTGCGACCAAGCTTTAACTTCCTGACTGATGTCTTGAGATGATGCTTCAATATATCCACATAATTTTCCTTCCTCATGATGCCATCTATTTTGTGAAGTGGACCAGTCCCTCCTGCAGCAAAGCACCCCCACAACATGATGCTGTCACCCCCGTGCTTCATGGTTGGGATGGTGTTCTTCAGCTTGCAAGCCTCCCCCTTTTTCCTCCAAACATAACGATGGTCATTATGGCCAAACAGTTCTATTTTTGTTTCATCAGACCAGAGGACATTTCTCCAAAAAGTACATTCTTTGTCCCCATGTGCAGTTGCAAACCGTAGTCTGGCTTTTTTATGGCGGTTTTGGAGCAGTGGCTTCTTCCTTGCTGAGCGGCCTTTCAGGTTATGTCGATATAGGACTCGTTTTACTGTGGATATAGATACTTTTGTACCTGTTTCCTCCAGCATCTTCACAAGGTCCTTTGCTGTTGTTCTGGGATTGATTCGCACTAAAGTACGTTCGTCTCTCATCCTGAGCGGTATGACGGCTGCGTGGTCCCATGGTGTTTATACTTGCGTACTATTGTTTGTACAGATGAACGTGGTACCTTCAGGTGTTTGGAAATTGCTCCCAAGGATGAACCAGACTTGTGGATGTCTTGTGGATTTCTTTTGATTGATTTTCCCATGATGTCGAGCAAAGAGGCACTGAGTTTGAAGGTAGAATTACATCCACAGGTACACCTCCAATTGACTCACATTATGTCAATTAGCCTATCAGAAGCTTTTAAAGCCATGACATTTTTTTGAATTTTCCAAGCTGTTTAAAGGCACAGTCAATTTATTGTATGTAAACTTCTGACCCACTGGAATTGTGATATAGTGAATTATAAGTGAAATAATCTGTAAACAACTGTTGGAAGAATGACTTGTGTCATGCACAAAGTAGATGTCCTAACCGACTTGACAAAACTATAGTTTGTTAACATGAAATCTGTGGAGTGGTTGAAAAATGAGTTTTAATAACTTCAACCTAAGTGTATGTAAACTTCCGACTTCGACTGTATGTATTTACTATATTTAAACACACAGGCAAGAACCTAACTGTATGTATTTACTATATTTAAACACACAGGCAAGAACCTAACTGTATGTATTTACTATATTTAAACACACAGGCAAGAACCTAACTGTATGTATTTACTATATTTAAACACACAGGCAAGAGTCTTGTGAAGTGTGTGTGTGTGTGGAGTCTTGTGAAGTGTGTGTGTGTGGAGTCTTGTGAAGTGTGCATAGAGTCAATGCAGATAGTCTGGGTAGCCAAGTTATTAAGAATTTAAAACTGAAATATGACATTTACATAAGTATTCAGACCCTTTACTCAGTACTTTGTTGAAGCACCTTTGGCAGCGATTACAGCCTTGAGTCTTCTTGGGTATGACGCTACAAGCTTGGCACACCTGTATTTGGGGGGTTTCTCCCATTCTTCTCTGTAGATCCTCTCAAGTTCTGTCAGGTTGGATGAGGAGCATCGGTGTACAGCTATTTTCAGGTCTCTCTAAAGATGTTAGATCGGGTTCAAGTCCGGGCTCTGGCTGGGCCACTCAAGGACATTTAAAGACATGTCCCGAAGCCACTCCTGCGTTGTCTTGGCTGTGTGCCCCAGTCTGAGGTCCTGAGCACTCTGGAGCAGGTTTTCATCAAGAATCTCTATGTACTTGGTCCATTCCTCTTTGCCTAAATCCTGACTAGTCTCCCAGTCCCTGCCTCTGAAAAACATCCCCACAGCATGATGCTGACACCACCATACTTCACCATAGGGGTGGTGCCATGTTTCCTCCAGACGTGACGCTTGGCATTCAGGCCAAAGAGTTCAATCTTGGTTTCATCAGACCAGAGAATCTTGTTTCTCATGGTCTGAGAGTCTTTAGGTGCCTTTTGACAAACTCCAAGCGGGCTTTCATGTGCCTTTTACTGAGGAGTGGCTTCCGTCTGACCATTCTACCATAATGCCCTGATTGGTGGAGTGCTGCAGAGATGGTTGTCCTTCTGGAAGTTTTTCCCATCTCCACAGAGGAACTCTGGAGCTCTGTCAGTGACCATCGGGTTCTTGGTCACCTCCCTGATCAAGGCCCTTCTCCCCCGATTGCTCAGTTTGGACAGGCGGCCAGCTCTAGGAAGAGTCTTGGTGGTTCCAAACTTCTTCCATTTAAGTATTATGGAGGCCACTGTGTTCTTGGGGACCTTCCATGCTGTAGGTGGACTACCCTTCTCCAGATCTGTGCCTCGACACAATCCTGTCTCGGAGCGTTACGGACAATTCCTTCGACCTCATGGCTTGGTTTTTGCTCTGACATGCACTGTCAACTGTGGGATCTTATATAGACAGGTGTGTGCCTTTCCAAATCATGTCCAGGTGGACTCAAATCAAGTTGTAGAAACATCTCAAGGATGATCAATTGAAACAAGATGCATCTGAACTGAATTTAGAGTCTCATAGCAAAGGGTCTGAATACTTATGTAAATAAGGTATTTCTGTTTTATATTTTTAATACATTTGCAAACATGTCTAAAAACCTGTTTGTCATTATGGGGGGTGTGTGTGTGTAGATTGCAAAATATATATATATATATATTTGATCTATTTTAGAATAAGGCTGTAACGTAACAATGTGGAAAAAGTGAAAGGGTCTGAATACTTTCCGAAGACTCTGTGTATATAATCTCAGTGGAGGCTGCTGAGGGGAAGATGGCTCGTAATAATGGTTGGAACTGATGATTTCTCTCCATTCATTACCACGAGCATGTTCTCCCCAATTTAGGATAATTAATTAACCAACCTGAGATATATATTATTATTATTATTATTTTTTTTTTTAGGAACTCAGTCAGGGTCTCAACTTACTGTTGAGAGTTAGAATAATACAAGGTGCCATTTTTAAATCTGGTTGTGCATCAGCAGTCACTCAATTAGCCTGTCTGCCAAAAAGTGATTGTTAAGTAAGTCTAAACTTGTAGTAAGCATGGTTGAATTACCTACCGGGCCCATTGATCATCAGTTATCATCTTAAAGACTGCCTCCACCATATGTTAAATGGTTATGATGATAACCTCCACCATATGTTAATTTCTTGCAACTCTACACATTTTAACTTTCAAACGTAGAGGATGTGGTACGCAGACCCAGGAAGTACAGTGTAGACTTTGTTAATGTTGTACATTTGAAATACTGTCATGTGAAAACTATGATATTTAGGCGATATCGCCCAGCCCTAGTGTGAAGTGCTTTTGAGATTGAGTCATCTGTGGATCTGGGTCTTGGATGATGGTGTTGTGTGCCATGACCAGCTTTCAAAGCACTTCATTATTACAGATGTGAGTAACGGGCCGATGAAAGGTCACAGTGCAGAATGATTACACCTGACGTTGAATGGATGGATGCAATTTATTTGACAGATTTAAAATATATGGTTGCTATGGAGAGTACGACAATACAATAAGGATAAAAAACAAAGTGGAGACGGTTCCATTCTGGTCGTCATAACTGAAGAACGGGTCACACCATGTGTTGGCTGCAGTTCTGGCCGTTTCTGTTGCACATTCAACTCGTGATTGTGAAGCACAGTATATCATTATTGGATCCCTTTTATAAAGATGAGCAAAAAAATACAAATACTGTAAAAAATAATATTTTATACTAATACAATTGCGCAGAGATCAAATCATCTTAAAAGATACGGCTCAATTATTGGATCCCCGGTTTTCAATAGGCTACTCCAGCTCCCTCCCCTTTTTGAGGCTAACGAGATTATTTGGAAGACACATCGGTGTTTATGGCCAAAGACCTCTATTTTCGTCATGACCGTAATAATGATTGGTTGAATAATTCACCTGTGATTGGTCTTAATTGTAATATTTTCCTCTCTTCTTTTTACAGTGCCTCTGGAGCCAGTGTTGTTGCCATTGATGATAAAATAGAACAGGCCATGGTAAGGGTTTTTTATTTAATCATATTCTGTAAACGGTCTTGTTGAAATGGAACTACTGTATTGGTAAGGGAAGAATCTCAACTCATTTCCTCAAGTACCGCTGGTTTAGGTCTCTCCTTGGTATTTAACAGCAAAAATTAACTCAATCTCCTAGGTCCCCTGCACTGAGCTGGTCACTGTGTAGATGACAAGGTCGTAAACGATTCTTATGGTTGAATTTTGGTTGCGATATCATAGTGTGCATGTTAGAGACCATCATTTAGCCTCCAGGGTTTGCTTTGTTCAGTTACTGTACATAGGCCCGTTTTCTGTTCTGTCCTCTCGTAATGGCTGTTAGCGAGCTAAAGTTTTCTCTCTCCTCAGGACCTGGTGAAGAGCCACCTGATGTACGCGGTGCGGGAGGAGGTGGAGGTGCTGAAGGAGCAGATCAAGGAGTTGTTTGAGAGGAACTCTCAGCTGGAGCAGGAGAACGCCGTGCTGAAATCCCTGGCCAACAGCGACCAGCTGTCTCAGCTCTCTGTCCGGCCGACCAACACAAACTCTTCCTGCAGCACACCTCCCCAGCAAGGGGTGGGCCAAGGCCAGCCACAACTACAACTACAGACTCCACCACAGGCCCAGCTTAAAACACAGCCTCCAATTCAGATGTTTCAACTCCAGACCCAGCATCTCCAACCCCAGCTCCAGTCCCAGCAACTTCAACTCCAGCCTCAAGTGCTGCTTCAGCTCCAGTCCCAGCATCTGCAGCCTTGGCCTCAACAACCCCAGCTCGACGCCAGCCAGCCCCCGCCTTCGCAGCAACCGCAGCCCAACGTCAACTCCGTTTGAAGTGCATCCTCCCTCCCTATCTCTCTCTCTCCGCGACAGGAAAAGTAGAACACATACTCCAATTCTAAATTAGCATACGAAGCAAAAAACAATATAGTCTTGTTCGCCACCAGCTTGACCACCACAACCAAGAGCAGTGTGTCTGTGTGTCTGTGTGTGTGTGTGTGTGTGTGTGTGTACTGTATGCCGGCCGTTCTGCCTTCCCAGTGTTAATGCAATCATCGAGCGAGAGAGAGTATGAGAGAGCGAGAAAGGGGGACTTTTCTTGTGGGGCGCCATGCTGGATCTTGGGCAGATTGAGTGCTGGGTCAGAGCCTGTGGACTAGATGTCCCCCCCCACGGGCCGAGGCTTTGTCCAACCCCCACCCAGGGGCAACTCACAGAGTGAGTGATGCAGCTCACGAGGACGAATCAGAGCGTCCCAGAGATATTTTTTTTTAAAGAGAATTGAGTCGGGAAGGGGTTTATTTTTAGCCTTGCAGTTTCATGTTGTAAGTAAGAAGCGGGAGAGATATATTTTCGGAGCGGCGTTGCCGTTTCGTCTTCGACATAAAGTCCAATCCACGCATCAGTCTAAATTTCTACCTGTAATGTTTATTTATTACTGGGCTGCTATTTTCATAAAGGAACAATTTCACACACACACAAAAAAAACAAAAAAAAAGTGAGCCTTTATTTTTTTTTTCATTATTCATTTATTTTCTCATCAGTGTTTTAAAATGATTGGCCGTACATCCAGTGGACAGTTTGTCACATTAACCAGTTGAATATAGAGGCAATAATAAAGAAGCTGTGACAGACATGTCTAACACTAAACGGGCTGTTTTACAGTGGAATTGTTCATCCACATCAGTTAAGATCTAGTTTGAATGTACATGTTCTATAGAGTGTCAAGTATTATGTGCATAGCAACGTTTGTACAGGTGAACACCAACTCTCGTTACAGGAAATCTGAACATGAATCTGCGGTAGGCTATTTTGACGAAGACAACTTCCAATCCAATTGCTAGTTTCTTTGTATGTTTATTGCCATACTTCCCGGCCCTAATGTCTTCTCGTGCATTTGTTTCCGGGATGGGGTTAAAAAAAATGCTGTGAAATCGTTCAAAACCTACTTTGTAACCAAAGATGCAAAGCTGTGTAATTCGATTATTATTTTGCACATTTCTATGTATTTTTACTACTTCTTCTTCTTCTTCTTCACAACCAAATCTTTTTGTTGCTGTTCAGCATGTTCTGCATGATTCTGTAATCTTCAAACTACTTCCTTACCTCATGTTTATTCAGCACTCTTATTGTAACATCTGTGAACAATGTAAATGGAATGAGACATCGGAGACACAGAGCTAGGGTTTTGATTGGGCGACACAAACTGGTGTTACAGACACTAGCTGCAAAAAAATGAAGTGAGCCATGTTTTGTTCATTTAAATGGTGTTTGAATTTCATATGCCAATAGTTTTGTTACATTGCAAATTTGTATCTATTTAAATAAATGCAATATTCAGATTAACATTTTTGTGTGGAAACCTGAGTATGTTTTGTGAAAGGACTTCCCATTAGAAACTACAGGAGACTTGAGAAATTACTTAAATCATTTAAATTGGCATACTTTGTGTGTAATTAGTCTCTAGAATGTACCTAATTACTTTGATTCTAGCAAACGTCACACACTTAACCAGAGAGGAGTAAACGGCCCAATCCCAAATTATCCCCTAAACCCTGCACCTAGGCGTTAAGAGAAATGAACAGGTGTAATCTAACTGGTTTTAGCTCCACTTTGCCCTCTGATAGGCTAGGTGAGAGTTTCACCATATTGCTTATACAATAAAATATCTCAGATCTCCTGCATAGACTGGTTGGCTGACAGCGTCACATGTGTGTGCATCTATGTGGCTGGAAGGCGTGTGTTGTGATTCTGAACGGTCAGATGGCTAGCAACACTGACAAGAAGCTGCCATGCTGGGAATCCTAGGTGGCTCATGTCTTGTTCTTGATACCATGTTTTGAGGTGTTTGAACTGATGTCATGTCTATGCTAAAATTAGCTAACTAACCAAAGGCTGTAATTATATATTTAAAGGAGACAAGTGCTCATTGTGGAAATGTATTTACGTTTTAAATAAAAATGTGGTAACTAAATATATTTGACATGTTAATAGTCTAAGCCAACCCCTGTCTGTTTTGCCCCATAGTTGAGCACACATCAGTTTTGTTGCTAAACAACCAAGCCGTGTATTTATTGGGCGCAGGGTTTAGGGAGGTTTTGGGATTAGCCTACAACTTCCTTCCTACAAGACTGGTTTGCCAGCCTGTCGAGAGCGACTTGTTCCTTACTGAATGATTCTGTCTGAAAAGATGCCCAATCCCAAATCAGCCCTTGGCTCCTCTGCCATTACCTGTGTCCTGTCCAGAACGAACCCTCCTAGGGAAAGCAGCATCCCCATGTCATATCTTCATCTGAGTCTTTGTCCTCCTCCTCTTCCTGCACTTCGGCTATCTTGGCACAGGTCTTCTTCCTCCTGAAGTAACCTCGCAGCCTCTTCCAGAAGGACTTCTTGGTGGGGTTAGGTGCAGCATCCTCGGCCAGCTCAGCTCTCACCTCCTGGAGATGGGTGTGTCCTCTGGGATTCTGGCGATGGTCTGTTCCGAGGCAGCGGAGTCCAGTAATTGGGCCGACCTGCCCGGCACTTACCGGACCCCTTTCTCACCTTCTCCAGCGATGGATGGTACCCTCTCGTGGTGGATAACAATGCAAATATTCTAAAATCCGCATAAACACGTGCATTTTCCCACCAGAGATGTCTCCACCAAATTGATTTGTTGCCGATAAAAGGCTGTGTGATAAAAGGCTGTGTGATGACAGTGCACATGAAAATAACGCTTGCCGGTATATTCCTGTGTACCAAATAAAATATACAAGTTAAATGGGTTTCCATTGTATTTTCAATTTTACCGATACGTGAGGATGGTTGGGGGGTTGTCCGAAAGTTGGAGAATTTTGAATGATTTTAAAAACCTGAAATCATGTTTTCCTGCAATCTAGAGCCATAATCATTATGCTTAATTCTATGTCAAAAATATGTTTATTTTTACTGCATATCTAAGCCTTCCTCCTGACTGGTGGTTCTTTTTTTAAAGAAACTAAATACACATATCTATTAAATCTGGATATAAGATTGAAAGGAATGAGTCTTATTCAGTACAGTAATAATTTGCTTTTTTAAAGTCTACCAAACTTTCCAGCAGGGATAGTTAGACAAGCTAACTTGATTTATAGACTGAAATGTCTTCTTGGTAGCTAGTTATGAGGTTGGGAGATTGGGAACCTATCTGGGCTAGCTAAAGCTAGTTATGAGATTGGGAACCAATCTGGGCTAGCTAAAGCTAGTTATGAGGTTGGGAGATTGGGAACCTATCTGGGCTAGCTAAAGCTAGTTATGAGGTTGGGAGATTGGGAACCTATCTGGGCTAGCTAAAGCTAGTTATGAGGTTGGGAGATTGGGAACCTATCTGGGCTAGCTAAAGCTAGTTATGAGGTTGGGAGATTGGGAACCTATCTGGGCTAGCTAAAGCTAGTTATGAGGTTGGGAGATTGGGCTAGCTAAAGCCAACTTCATATAATTGCTAGGTGGCTAGTATTATTAGAGAGAAACAAAATGTGTTGTTTCACAAAAAAGAAACTAACGACAAATCTGAGGGGGCACGTGCCCCTGTACCTCCTATGGGCATGACGCCTCTGGATACCTACATTATGGACAAAAGAGCAAGTTCATTTTTATTTGTCAAATGGCAGCCAAGCATCGTTCATCATGTCACCATAGTAAGACCCACGATAGGATATGTATTGGAAAAGAGCATCAAGCTCATCACTGTGAACTTTCACCCCCTTGTGAAGTTTCATCTGTAGCCTGATAAACTGCATGCTTTCCTGAGTCGTACAACCACTTATTTAAAAAAAATGTTTTACAGCTAACTTCTGGCATTTCAACACATTTTTCCATGGGGCAGAGAAGAATTAGCAGTTTTATGCTATTATGTCATGAGGCTGAGAGAACTTTGCAGTTAAACCTATTTCCTGCTATTCGACACATTTTGGCATTAGGTTGAGAAAGTTTTTAAGCTAATTTCTTGCAATTCGACATATTTTACCATTGATTATGACGCGTTCATATGCTATCCCCCTCCCTGATAATCCGGCCCTGAGTGGGAGGAATATACATATCACGACTCTTTACTTTGATATGATGGTTATATCAATATTTGCACAATCGTTTCCACTGATATTTCTTGCATAATTAATTTAACCGACACAAAGATCCCACCTTCTCTAGCGTACTCTGTTTTGTTGACATTTAGAAAGTTCACCGACAAATTAGCTTCCATCAGGCCTGTACTTTACTCACATCTAAACGTTGGATGGAAACCTGGTTAGTTTTCTACTTGGGTATGAAAAGGTAGCAAAAAAAACAGGTACTTCCTATAATCAGATAGCTTTTACCACGTTACATCAATCCTGTTCTTTTACACCTGTGAGGGGAATCAGAGGTGAAGTGAACTGTGGTTAAGGATTGTATTGGGCAAAAATACTTGAGCACTTAATTTTTCAACATAAACCACGTTTCCATCCACAGTTTTTATGAGAGTAAAGTCATACCGTATTAAAAAAAAAAAGAAGTGAAGAGTCAGTGCAATTTTATGAATGCAGACAGAATGTTTGTTCGACACGGTGGGATCATTTTGTCTGTAAAATTAATTATGTGAGAAATGGCATGTGGAAACGCCTTCATGCACAAATATTGATATAACATCCATCATATACTGTATCTAAGTAAACTTGGAGTCACACACTGACATGGTGTGGTCCTCCCACTACGACTCGAGAAACCATGCACTTTATTAAGCTGCAGATAAAATCAACTTATGAACTTCACAGGGAGGTGAAAGTGCACTGTGATCTGGATGCTCCTTTCCAATAAATGGAGGGTCTTATTCTAGTGATCGATGTTTTGACAAATACAAAACACATTCTGGTTTTTCCTCCCTAATGTCATGATGTAGACTAGCCTACCTGTACAGTCTACCCCCCATGATGTAGACTAGCCTACCTGTACAGTCTACCCCCCATGATGTAGACTAGCCTACCTGTACAGCCTACCCCCCATGATGTAGACTAGCCTACCTGTACAGTCTACCCCCCATGATGTAGACTAGCCTACCTGTACAGTCTACCCCCCATGATGTAGACTAGCCTACCTGTACAGCCTACCCCCCATGATGTAGACTAGCCTACCTGTACAGTCTACCCCCCATGATGTAGACTAGCCTACCTGTACAGCCTACCCCCCATGATGTAGACTAGCCTACCTGTACAGCCTACCCCCCATGATGTAGACTAGCCTACCTGTACAGTCTACCCCCCATGATGTAGACTAGCCTACCTGTACAGCCTACCCCCCATGATGTAGACTAGCCTACCTGTACAGTCTACCCCCCATGATGTAGACTAGCCTACCTGTACAGCCTACCCCCCATGATGTAGACTAGCCTACCTGTACAGCCTACCCCCCATGATGTAGACTAGCCTACCTGTACAGTCTACCCCCCATGATGTAGACTAGCCTACCTGTACAGCCTAACCCCATGATGTAGACTAGCCTACCTGTACAGTCTACCCCCCATGATGTAGACTAGCCTACCTGTACAGCCTACCCCCCATGATGTAGACTAGCCTACCTGTACAGTCTACCCCCCATGATGTAGACTAGCCTACCTGTACAGCCTAACCCCATGATGTAGACTAGCCTACCTGTACCTCTAACCCCAGTGTCGGCCAGCTGTTGGCTGGAGAGCACGAGCCAAGACCAGAGAAGACATTTCCTATTTAACGCAACAGTTTGTGACAACTAAATCTGTAGAGTTGAACATGCAATGGAAACAATTAACTTTTGATTTTTATTCGGTACATGAAAATTTATGCGAAAAAGTACGCACCACTGATTTTTATCTGCAATAAATCAATTTGTTGGGAAAACACCACTGGTGGGAAAATGTATATTTTCTTTATGCCGATTTTAGAATATTCACATGAAAATCTGTTGAGAATGGGATGGAACTAGCTACAGAGACGGGAAACAATGTGACATTTCTTAATTTGAAACAAACAGTATTTTAAAAATGAGGCGTAAAAAATAAAATACATAACTTACACTAAACAAAACCTTTTCTACTGGAACAAAGCAACATCCTATTGAAAAACATTCTTCCAATGACCTTCAGTCCAACTCCCACAGCTGCACCCCTTGTGAGAAAAAGCTTTTTCCTTTATGTCCTGACAAATGTTGAAGCTCCTGAAAGTATACTGAACAAAAATACAAACGGAACATGTAAAGTGTTGGTCCCATGAGCTGAAATAAAAGATCACGTGCACAAATTTGGCAGTACGTAAAACCGCCGACCACGTGTGACCTCCATATCTTCACCTTTGGGATTGTCCGAGACCAGCCCCCCCTGGACAGCTGATGAAGCTGAGGAGTATCTGTCTGTAATAAAGCAATTTTTGTGGAGAAAAACTAATTCCGATTGGCTGGGCCTGGCTCCCCAGTGGGTGGGCCTATGCCCTCCCAGGTCCACCACCCATGTGAAATCCATAGATTAGGGCCTAATTTATTTAAATTTACTGATACGAACTGCAACTCAGTAAAATCGTTGAAATTGTTAAAAGTTGCATTTATATTTTTGTTCAGTATACATTAAGAATAATGATAGTGTCCAATCATAGTACAAAAAAAATAAGAGATCTTCCACGATAAATGCACCCGTATATAGTTCTCACATTGTACTTGTATGCCTTTTTCTGTTCTCCCATGAGGAGAGTCAGCTTAAGATCAGCACAGGGACCTTTTGAATGGTTCCAGCTCATCAGATAAGTGGGGGTGGGGGGGGGGTCAGTGTGCGTGTCGGTCTATGAGTGGGACACAAAGGTTTCCTTCGTATCATTGGCTTAACCCACGGTGACGAATCGGCTGCCTTTGCTGGTCTGCGCAGTGGCGACGCGCTGGTCTTTCAGGATGCGGAATCGCTCATTCAAAGTCATCGCCGTCTGCTGTGACAACAGTTTGGACAGAGAAAGCTTGTCAGAAAACAATTAATTCACTTCACACAACTGGGTCATGTTGACTAGGCACAAAATGGAGGCAAACTGGCCGACACAGGGAGGCACTATCTGAACAACGACAAATGTTTGCATTGCACGTTTTAAAAACAGTTTCACATTTTGATACAGCGTACCCTAATGAATACGACCCTGAATTCAACCATTTACAGGGTGAAACCTTGCTTTTGAACCACTTGGTAGTTATACTCTTGACTATTTAGTTCAAAACAACCATTCATATAATGTATAGTAATGCTCACCAGGATCTGAGCCACCGCGGCTGCGTTTACGCCGGAATTCTGATCGTTTCGCACTAATCAGTCTTTTGACCAATCAGATTAGCTCTTTTGCAAATTGGGCAAAAGCTCAGAATTGGGCTTCCTGTGTAAACGCAGCCTCTGTGTGATTGTTCTCACCTGTTTCCCCACGCTGTTGATGTCAAACTGCAGAGGGACCCCTTTAGGTGGCAACGGTTCCTCCACCTTCACTGGCGCAGGGCTGATGGGTACCGAGGGGTGCAGGGACCAAGCACTGGGAGGCCTGGGGGAACACAGAAGAAAATACATGGTGAGTGGCTGTTTATCTAGGCCCGGGAGTATTTCCTGACTATGTGAACTGACCAGGTAAAACTCCGCCCCTTCATTATGATCAGGTCATATGTTATGGAGAAACTACTGGTCCTGCCTCTGTACTGATAGTGTTCTGCTCATAATGGGACTCACTCAGGCTGTGTCATGGTGGCAGTAGGGTTGTCGATGGAAACGGTCAGGATGCCACTGCTGTTCATTGCCATGCGCCATCTGGTGGACAGACAGGCAAACAGACAGACAACATGGCGTAAAACAACCTGTGGATAATGACAGGCAGAGATAACATTTGTGACCCGATTCAGGAAACTAGGCGTATGTCGCAAGTCACGACAACACAGGAGAGCAGTTTGAACGTAAACATTTTTTTTTTTATAAAAGTGTTTATTGGCAGAAATGCCTTCTGGAACATGTTAACTTTCATGAGTCTTAATACCAAACGTGTATCATCTGTAAATACGAATAAAGTTGTTAAAATTAGGAGCCTAGTCGGTTTAGCCACAGAAAGACAGGAACCTTCCTGTTAGCCATGATTGGCTGAGATAATGAGTGAGCTGGACATGCCGAGAGATGAGTTTCAGATTGGTCTGCGGTGTAGCATCTAGTGTCTATAAAATGAGCTGCTCGAAATACCCCGAGTCAGTACAAGGTAAACACAGACACTTACACACATTGAGTACCTGCTGGAGAAATACCCCCTGAGTCAGTACAAGGTAAACACAGACACTTACACACATTGAGTACCTGCTGGAGAAATACCCCGAGTCAGTACAAGGTAAACATAGACACTTACACACATTGAGTACCTGCTGGAGAAATACCCCCTGAGTCAGTACAAGGTAAACATAGACACTTACACACATTGAGTACCTGCTGGAGAAATACCCCCTGAGTCAGTACAAGGTAAACACAGACACTTACACACATTGAGTACCTGCTGGAGAAATACCCCGAGTCAGTACAAGGTAAACATAGACACTTACACACATTGAGTACCTGCTGGAGAAATACCCCCTGAGTCAGTACAAGGTAAACATAGACACTTACACACATTGAGTACCTGCTGGAGAAATACCCCCTGAGTCAGTACAAGGTAAACACAGACACTTACACATTGAGTACCTGCTGGAGAAATACCCCCTGAGTCAGTACAAGGTAAACACAGACACTTACACACATTGAGTACCTGCTGGAGAAATACCCCGAGTCAGTACAAGGTAAACACAGACACTTAGACACATTGCTCTGATGCCTACTCCACATCTTGAATAGGGATACATTAAAACATCTGTTGTAGTTAGGTTCTTGCCTGTGTGTTTAAATATAGTAAATACATACAGTTGAAGTCGGAAGTTTACATACACTTAGGTTGAAGTTATTAAAACTCATTTTTCAAACACTCCACAGATTTCATGTTAACAAACTATAGTTTTGTCAAGTCGGTTAGGACATCTACTTTGTGCATGACACAAGTCATTCTTCCAACAATTGTTTACAGATTATTTCACTTATAATTCACTATATCACAATTCCAGTGGGTCAGACGTTTACATACACTAAGTTGACTGTGCCTTTAAACAGCTTGGAAAATTCCAGAAAATGATGTCATGGTTTAGAAGCTTCTGATAGGCTAATTGACAATTTTAGTCAATTGGAGGTGTACCTGTGGATGTATTTCTACCTTCAAACTCAGTGCCTCTTTGCTCGACATAATGGGAAAATCAAAAGAAATCAGCCAAGACCTCAGGAAATGTTTTTTTATAGACCTCCACAAGTCTGGTTCATCCTTGGGAGCAATTTCCAAACACCTGAAGGTACCACATTCATCTGTACAAACAATAGTACGCAAGTATAAACACTATGGGACCACGCAGCCGTCATACCACTCAGGAAGGAGACGTGTTCTGTCTCCAAGAGATGAAAAGTGCAACACAATCCCAGAACAACAGCAAAGGACCTTGTGAAGATGCTGGAGGAAACAGGTACAAAAGTATCTATATCCACAGTAAAACGAGTCCTATATCGACATAACCTGAAAGGCCGCTCAGCAAGGAAGAAGCCACTGCTCCAAAACCGCCATAAAAAAGCCAGACTACGGTTTGTAACTGCACATGGGGACAAAGATCATACTTTTTTGGAGAAATGTCCTCTGGTCTGATGAAACAAAAATAGAACTGTTTGGCCATAATGACCATCGTTATGTTTGGAGGAAAAAGGGGGAGGCTTGCAAGCTGAAGAACACCATCCCAACCGTGAAGCACGGGGGTGGCAGCATCATGTTGTGGGGGTGCTTTGCTGCAGGAGGGACTGGTGCACTTCACAAAATAGATGGCATCATGAGGAAGGAAAATTATGTGGATATATTGAAGCAACATCTCAAGACATCAGTCAGGAAGTTAAAGCTTGGTCGCAAATGGGTCTTCCAAATGGACAATGACCCCAAGCATACTTCCAAAGTTGTGGCTAAATGGCTTAAGGATAACAAAGTCAAGGTATTGGAGTGGCCATCACAAAGCCCTGACCTCAATCCTATAGAACATTTGTGGGCAGAACTGAAAAAGCGTGTGCGAGCAAGGAGGCCTACAAACCTGACTCAGTTACACCAGTTCTGTCAGGAGGAATGGGCCAAAATTCACCCAACTTATTGTGGGAAGCTTGTGGAAGGCTACCTGAAACGTCTGACCCAGGTTAAACAATTTAAAGGCAATGCTACCAAATACTAATTGAGTGTATGTAAACATCTGACCCACTGGGAATGTGATGAAAGAAATAAAAGCTGAAATAAATCATTCTCTCTGCTATTATTCTGACATTTCACATTCTTAAAATAAAGTGGTGATCCTAACTGACCTAAGACAGGGAATTTTTACTAGGATTAAATGTCAGTAATTGTGAAAAGCTGAGATTAAATGTTTTGGCTAAAGTGTATGTAAACGTCCAACTTCAACTGTATTTGGCAACTTTTACTTCACTACATTCCTAAAGAAAATTATGTACTTTTTACTCCATACATTTTCTCTGACACCCAAAAGTACTCGTTACATTTTGACAGGAAAATTGTCCAATTCACACATTTATCAAGAGAACATCCCTGCTGCATCTGATCTGGCAGACTCACTAAACACAAATGCTTATTTGAAAATTATGTCAGAGTGTTGGAGTGTTCCCCCGGCTATCCGTCAATATATACAAATTAAATTGTGCCGTCTGGTTTAACATAAGGAATTTTAAATGATTGATACTTTTACTCAAATATGACTATTTGGTACTTTTTCCACAACTGGATGTGGATGGGGGTTGTAGCATTTCTTTCACATAACCCATCAATTTTGACAAGTGTGTCTGGGTAAGCCTCATCTAATATTTTTATCTGGCTAACACTTAGTGTTAATCTTTACTACACTCCTCACCCCTCCAGGCCTGGTTTAACACATGACCTCACATGTGGATCCTTAAAGAGATGGGTGGGGCTAAGGCTTAAGAGGGTGTGAACCATGATGAATGAGTGGAGACAAAGGAGAGCTCTCCAGTAGGTACCAAAACATTCAGCCCTTTTCTCAAAAGTGAGTTTACAAGTTTATCAACTTTCAAACCAGAATTACTTTCCCATTGTTCCTCAATGTTGTGTATGAAATACCATTGTGTAGCTCAGTCTGCTTTTTTTTAAAATACAAAAATAAAATGTTAATGTTGCTACATAAGACCGAATCCAGGTGGAGTCACATTTGTGGTCTTCAAGAATGATGAGTGCACTATATTCCAGTCTGTCAGAGGTGACAGTCAATGTGTTCCACATTAGGGCTGCACGATATGGGGGAAAAAAACTCTAATTGAGATTTTTGTACCAAATAGTGATTTTACTAGTGATTATAGATCAAAACCCTTGGGTAAACTGTTGAAATAGAATGATCATAATTTTACAGTTGGAACTTGGGATGCAGTTTTGTTTGGCTTGACAACAACTGAATAAGTAGTGGAAGAGATGGTTGTGATAGTAGGAACTAAAAAGGTTGGTCAGTGTTCCCCATGGGACACTAATTCGATTTAAAAAAGGTACATTTAGACAAAGATTCTAGATTCTCGTCTTATCCTCTCTGATTAAGAACAAGATGTTGCTCTCCACCACTGGAACCAGTCTGTATTTGCCCCATCTCAGTGGACCTAGCAATTAGCATTATGGGGAAATAAATGTTTTAGGCACATTTGCAGCTTGCTTGCTAAGACAAACTAGCGAACTAACACCTCACACAAATAGTATAGAAAACATGTGGATTTATAATAAAAAGCAAAGTGGAAAGCTGCGTCGTTATTGTTTTTAAAAAAATGTGTCGACTACATGCTGTTTGGTCAATGGATGCAGAGTGAATCTCAAGCATTAGGAGCTGCCTGCTTGAGTGACAGGGGGCAGGGCTTGGTGCGTGTGGGATCGGGAAGAGACCAGAAGAGGAGACAGAACTCCATCAACTCGATCAATAAATCAAGTAAAAAAATATATAAAAACAGGCATTACAGACAGCTAAGTGGCACTTCAAAATATCGCAGCCTTTTGCAATATGGATTTTCACAGCCCTAATCCACACACAGGTCAAATACTCACTGGCGAGATCTAACTGGACTAGCAGGTTGAGAGGTTGGAGCTGGCTTCTGCACCTGGGCGTGAACCTGCAGTATGGAAGAACGTACAGGTGAGACAACTTTTCATGCACTGGGACTGTTGTAAAAAAAAGTCTACCTACCATCAGACACCAAGGGCAAAGAGAGAGCATACCTTAAGGCCCCTGTGGAAGAGAAACGTGGCCTGGCGGGCTTCTCTCTGGGTTTGATGGACAGGGGGCAAGGGCCTGCAAGGAGACAAGATGGATGGTTGGTTGAGACAGGAACAGAGATTAAAAAGTTCCATGATGCTCTTTGTGCAATGTAGTTGGAGAGCACTTGGAAAGACTTAACAGGAGACTGATACTGTCAGACAGAGCCAGTCCCAATTACTTCCCTTCCCTATTGTCTTGAAGTTAACCCTTCGATGTGTGCAGATTTTACAGGCCTAGATAGGTATACGGTGTGTATATGGGGCAGGGTTTCCGTTAGCAGGTAATAGCCGGCTTTTGTCCCACCAAAAAAGAATCGAAAAGCCCATAAATAAAATTGGCGCCAGCCAACACGAAGAAGAAAAAATCCCATTGCGAATTCATGCTTTTTAGCGAATTCATGCTTTTTAGCCAATTCACTGATGGAAATATAAGTCTTTGTAAATTCATTTCACTGGTCATTGTTAACTTGCATAATCTAGTGGAATTAAATTGCTGTATGTTGGGCTCCGAGCGGCTCAGCGGTCTAAAACACTGCATCTCAGTGCAAGAGGCGTCACTACAGTCCCTGGTTCAAATCCAGGCTGCATCACATCCGGCCGTGATTGGGAGTCCCATAGGGCGGCGCACAATTGGCCCAGCGTCGTCTGGGTTTGGCCGTCATTGTAAATAAGAATTTGTTCTTAACTGACTTGCCTAGTTAAATAAAGGTTAACTATCACACGGGTAGGGCCTACAGCATACAGAGCCTTCGAGTTGAAAATCTGTCAGACAGCGTAAGAGCCGCTGGCATCTTGTGGTCCTTTCAAGACTAGGAACTCGAGAAAAAAAAAAACGAGGTCAAATCATGACGTCAGTGATCTTCATGTTGTAAAGTTGGAGCTCTAGAAAGAGGCTAGAGTTCCCGAGTTGGATGACCGATTAAAACAATTTCCCCATTTCAGTCGGAGCTCGTTTTTCCCCCCAGTTGTCTTGAACACACTGAAGTCGGAGCTCACCAATTTGTTTTGAACGCGGCAACAGAATGCAGGCTTCATCAGCGCCTCACAAACCACTTTCTAATGAACTGGAGGCAAAAAATATATACTTAACTTGAACGTTTTAATACATAATGAGACATGTCTTACCTTGCCTCAAAATGTAATCTCTGTCACATGAAACCGTTCACATCTGCAGTTCACTTTGGAAAACAGTGTTTTGCCACTAATTGCATAATGGAACGAACATTCGCACGAAGCCTACTGTCTTGTGCTCATTGCTACGCATATGTGAAGAAATAATAGTTATTTTAAACTAAACGTTCTGATCTGTTGCATCAGACTGATTGCTTTTTTTGGTACATTTTTTCAACTGTTTTAGCCAAGGCCTAATGGCTGTATGAATTGTGGATCCATCATTCCCCAACTGTCCATAGTCTGTTAGGAATAGGCTATTTATTTCTCGACAAGCTATTAATCGTCTTGTTGGCTGAGGAAAAGCAAATGTGGACGGTTATTCTAACATGTTTAAAGGGCACATCAGAATTCGGTAAGAAGGAATGCACATTGTTGCATTCTCGACTTGCAAGTTTTGTTAATATGAATGACCATATTCTAAATGTAATTCCTGTCATTCTGAGCACTGCGGGTGGACGCCGTAATCAGGTTACGCACCCAATGCACATGGGTCTGGTACATTTTCTAAAATGTCCTGTAAATTCAAATGTTGCCGGAAACCCTGATATGGCGCTTCCACCACATTACTTAAATTATACAGATCTGCAAACATTGAAGGGTTAGGGACAACAGTAAGGGGCAGGATTTGGACCGGCTGACAGTGTGACGTGGTTATATTTCATGGTGGGTGGTATTCCAGGAGTAAATGCTGCAATTGTCATTTTGTTACCGTCCTCGCAGCTGAACGGGTCTCGTCTGTGCCGTCGTGTTGGGGCCTCTCTGTACGTCTGAGTGTCTGTACGGCCTCCTCTGGCCTTCCGTCTGTCTGAATTGGGATGATTGGATAAAAGGCTGCGATTGATTGTTGAAGGGCCGCGATTGGTTGTTGAAGGGCCGCGGTTGGTTGTTGAAGGGCCGCGGTTGGTTGTTGAAGGGCCGCGGTTGGTTGTTGAAGGGCCGCGGTTGGTTGTTGAAGGGCCGTGACTTCTGAGAGGGAAAGCGTAAATAAAGATGGTGAGCAGAGGAGTGAGGGCTCCGTTGGAAACTAACTCTCCCCTCCTCTTTGATCCCAACAAGGGTTGCGTTCATTAGGCTTGAAACAGAGGAAAACGGTCCAAAACCGAGTGCAACATTTTTGCTACAGTGTGCACTAATGTCCCAGATGTACAAGACCTTAGTACCTGGTTGACAGTCGGTCGGTTGAGCGGACTGATGCCTTTCTGTAACGCTGCAGTCTTCCGGGCCGCCAGTCCAGTGATGACCCCTTGACCCCGGCGTCGACCAACCAGAGGGGGAATTTTCCGGCCTCTTCCAACACCCGCTCTCGTCACCCCGCCTCTTGCTACACCACCTCCTGGAAATGAGACGTGTGGACAATCCAAATGTGACGTCTTGGACAGGCCTAACTAGTTCATCAGCATTATAAGTGGAGCTTATAACAACAATGCTACTGTACACACCTCTTTGGGTCTGTCCTCTTGGTCTCAGTCCAGCTGGTTTCCCTTGGACGAAGCCCTTTCCCTGGGGTAGAGGCCTGCGGTTCCCTGGGCCAGGCCTCCGGGCTTGCTGCTCCCTCTTGTTCAGACGAATGATATCATCTAGGGAAGTAGTAGATTATAAAATTGACTTGTCAGTGAGCTCTTTTTTTCCGAGTAAAGGTACAATCTAAATGGCAGTCTTGTGAGGTAAAGGTTGGAGGTCTGGGCTGACTTTGTTCAGTACAGTTCAAGTCAGACCTGAAACACATGAAGTGACTGTCTGTAGCTAACGTTGCTAGGCTAGCTGGCCCGGTCGCATTGAATAAAAACAGCTCGCTAACAAACTCACCAGACTAGCAAGACGAGCTTTTACAGTTTCAAGTGTTCTGTGGAAATGTATGTAAACTAAATAATATCTCACTATAAAACAATGCATATTATGACCTTATGACCGTTTAGCTAGCTAGCTGGCTAACGTTAGCTACAACGACCAAACTCGAGGTTCTGGTCACCGGCCTTACCTAAAGACATGTCAACCTTGTCGGGCTCCTGGGAGGCGCTGCCCCGTACCCTGGAAACGCTGCTCATACTGTCCAAATGTACACTATTTTACAGACTAAATGACAAACTAGTGTTTCAACTCCAAACTATAGCAGCCTAGCTATCTACATAAAGTTCAACCCCTCCTCACTCTGTAAACGTCTAATAGACGCGCACGAAGACAGCAAAGGCTGTTGGGATGTGTAGTTTTGATTCCAGTAGTACCAAAATACCTCCTGTTACAAAACTGTGTATATATATATATATGTATATAGAGTATAAACAGTATATAAAGACGCCTCAGTTTAGCAGGTTTTTGAAATACTGGGGAAGGGATTCAACACGCTCAGCATTCAACACCATAGTACCCTTCAAGCTCATCATTAAGCTTGAGGCCCTGGGTCTGAACCCCGCCCTGTGCAACTGGGTCCTGGACTTCCTGACTGGTCGCCCCCAGGTGGTGAAGGTAGGAAACAACACCTTCACTTCGCTGATCCTCAACACTGGGGCCCCACAAGGGTGCATGCTCAGCCCACTCCTGTACTCCCAGTTCACCCATGACTGCGTGGCCAAGCACGCCTCCAACTCAATCATCAAGTTTGCAGACGACACAACGGTAGTAGGCTTGATTACCAACAATGACGAGACAGCCTACAGGGAGGAGGTGAGGGCTCTGGGAGTGTGGTGCCAGGAAAACAACCTCTCACTCAACGTAAAAAAAATCAAAGGAGATGATCATGGACTTCAGGAAACAGCAGAAGGTGCCACATCGATGGGACCGCAGTGGAGAAGGTGGGGTAACTTCAATTTCCTCGGCGTACACATCACTGATAAACTGAAATGGTCCACCCACACAGACAGTGTGGCGAAGAAGACGCAACAGAGCCTCTTCAACCTCAGGAGGCTAAAGAAATTTGACTTAACACCTAAAACCTTCATAAACCTTTACAGATGCACAATTGAAAGCATCCTGTCAGGCTGTATCACCGCCTGGTACGGAAACTGCACCGCCCACAACCGCAAGGCTCTCCAGAGGTTGGTGGTCTGTCCAACGCATCACCGGGGGCAAACTACCTGCCCTCCAGGACTCGTACAGCACCCGATGTCACAGGAAGGCCAAAAAGATAATCAAGGACACCCGAGCCACTGCCTGTTCACCCTGCTGTCATCCAGAAGGTGAGGTCAGTACAGGAGCATCAAAGCTGGGACTGAGAGACTGAAAAATAGCTTCTACCTCAAGGCCATCAGACTGTTAAACAGCCATCACTAGCACATCAGAGGCTGCTGCCTAAAGGCACAGACTAGAAAACACTGGTCACTTTAAGGTACGAAACACTAGTCACTTTAATAATGTTTACATATATAGCATTACTCATCTCAGATGTATAAACTGTATTCTATTCTATTATACTGTATCTTAGTCACTTAATAATGTTCATATATATTGCATTACTCATCTCATATATCTATTCTACTGTATCTTAGTCCATGCCACTCTAAAATCACTCGTCCATATGTGTACAGTGGCGCTTGAAGGTTTGTGAACCCTTTAGAATTTTCTATATTTCTGCATAAATAAATATGACCTAAAACATTATCAAATTTTCACACAGGTCCTGAAAGTAGATAAAGAACCCAGTTAAACAAATGAGACAAAGATATTATACTTGGTCATTTATTTATTGAGGAAAACGATCCAATATTACATATCTGAGTGGCAAAAGTATGTGAACCTCTAGGATCAGCAGTTAATTTGAAGGTGAAATTAGAGTCAGGTGTTTTCAATCAATGGGAAGACAATCAGGTGTGAGTAGGAACCCTGTTTTATTTAAACAACAGGGATCTCTCAAAGTCTGATCTTCATAACACATGTTTGTGGAAGTGTACCATGGCACGAACAAAGGAGATTTCTGGGGATCGCAGAAAAAGAGTTGTTGATGTTCAGAATGGAAAAGGTTACAAATCCATCTCTAAAGAGTTTGGACTCCACCAATCCACAGTCAGACAGATTGTGTACAAATGGAGGGAATTGAAGACCATTGTTACCCTCCCCAGGAGTGGTCGACCCACAAAGATCACTCCAAGAGCAAGGCGTGTAATAGTCTGCGAGGTCACAAAGGAACCCAGGGTAACTTCTAAGCAACTAAAGGCCTCTCTCACATTGGCTGATGTCAATGTTCATGAGACTACCATCAGGAGAACACTGAACAACAATGGTGTGCATGGCAGGGTTGCAAGGAGAAAGACACTCCTCTCCAAAAAGAACATTGCTGCCCATCTGCAGTTTGCTCCAGGTCACCTGGACAAGCCAGAAGGCCATTGGAAAAAAAACACTGCATTCCAGCATAAGAACATTATTCCATCTGTGAAACATGGTGGTGGTAGTATCATGGTTTGGGCCTGTTTTGCTGCATCTGGGCCAGGACGGCTTGCCATCATTGATGGAACAATGAATTCTGAATTATACCAGCGAATTCTAAAGGAAAATGTCAGGACATCTGTCCGTGAACTGAATCTCAAGAGACCGTGGGTCAGGCAGCAAGACATCGACCCTAAACACACAAGTCGTTCTACCAAAGAATGGTTACAGAAGAATAAAGTTAGTGTTTTGGAAAGTCAAAGTCCTGACCTTAATCTGATCTAAATGTTGTGGAAGGACCAGAAGAGAGTTCATGTGAGGAAACCCACCAACATCCCAGAGTTGAAGCTGATCTGTACGGAGGAACGGGCTAAAGTTCCTCCAAGCCGATGTGCAGGACTGATCAACAGTTACCGGAAACGTTTAGTTGCAGTTATTGCTGCACAAGGGAGTCACACCAGATACTGAACGCAAAGGTTCACATACTTTTGCCACTCATAGATATGTAATATTGGATCATTTTCCTCAATAAATAAATGACCAAGTATAATATTTTTGTCTCATTTGTTTAATTGGATTCTCTTTATCTACTTTTAGGACTTCTGTGGAAATCTGATGATGTTTTAGGTCATATTTATTTATGCAGAAATATAGACAATTCTAAAGGGTTCACAAACTTTAGAGCAGCACTGTATATAGGCCTAATTAATGAATTCCTTACTTAGATATCTGTGTATTGGGTATATGTTATGTAATTGTTAGTTGTTAATTGTTAATTGTTAGTTGTTATTGTAATTGTTACTTGTTAGATATTACTGCCCTGTCGGAACTAGAATCACAAGCATTTCGCTACACCCGCGATAACATCTGCTAAACACGTGTATGAGCCCAATACAATTGATTTGATAAACGAGGGATGCTAGCCAAATGAGCCACATTTACGTGTCCTTAACAAATTACAAAAACACTATTCCTTGTGGTTCGATGTGTAGAACATGCCAAACTTTATAATCTATTTTTGGGGGGTTTTAGGCTACTTTCCTAAAACAATAATTGTCCACCTCATGGTTCAGCTGTCAGAGATTTAAGCACTAAATGTATCAGGGCTTTGCATGCAGAGGCCTATAGGCTTAGGTGTCCACTGTATGATATATATATATATTTATTAAAATATTAATATCATACAGTGGATACACACTACCGGTCAAATGTTTTAGAACACCTACTCATTCAAGGGTTTTTGTCTTAAAGTAATGATGGACTGTCGTTTCTCTTTGCTTATTTGAGCTGTTCTTGACATAATATGGACTTGGTCTTTTACCAAATAGGGCTATCTTCTGTATACCACCCCTACCTTGTCACAACACAACTGATTGGTGAAAACACATTAACAAGGAAAGAAATTACACAAATTAACTTTTAAGAAGATGCACCTGTTAATTGAAATGCATTCCAGGTGACTACCTCATGAAGCTGGTTGAGAGAATGTGAAGAGTGTGCAAAGCTGTCATCAAGGCAAAAGGTAGCTATTCAAATTTGTTAAACATTTTTATGGTTACTATATGATTCCATATGTGTCATTTCATAGTTTTGATGTCTTCACTATTATTCTAAAATGTAGAAAATAGTAAAAATAAAGAAAAAGCCTTGAATGAGTAGGTATGTCCAAACTCTTGACTGGTACTGTAAGTCTGTATTGCTGTCATTGCATGCTTCATACATGGTCTGAAGGAAGGTGGCACTCTCATCATACACCTTCCAGCCACCCAAGCCATAGACTGTTCACTATCCTACCGTCTGGAAAATGCTACTGGACCAACAGGCTCTGAGACAGCTTCTACCCCCAAACCATAAGACGGCTAAATAGCTGGGCCGGCTCTATGGTGTGGGTAAAGCCGGGTATACACCCCCCAGATATAATTGTTTTTGTTTCTCCATAAACATAACAAATGGTATGCCCGGTTTTGCCAATGTAGCGTTGCCGGACCTGCCAGTAGCGCAGACCGGGACAGAGGCTATGCGCTCATGATCTGAGGATGGATGCATTAATATAATATTTAGTAGTTAAAATCCCAAAATGCATTCTGATTGGGCACCTAGCCATGCAATCCATAAGGCAGGGTTCCCCAACTGGCGGCCCGCGGGCCAAATCTGGCATGCCAGCAATAGTATTTGGCCCTCCAAAGCCCCTCATTTTAATTATGAATATTGTTTTTCATAAAATAAATATATATTAATAAAGAAATCTTCTAAAACTTTTGACCGGTAGTGTGTATACAGTGGGGAGAACAAGTATTTGATACACTGCCGATTTTGCAGGTTTTCCTACTTACAAAGCATGTAGAAGTCTGTAATTTTTATCATAGGTACACTTCAACTGTGAGAGACGGAATCTAAAACAAAAATCCAGAAAATCACATTGTATGATTTTTAAATAATTAATTTGCATTTTATTGCATGACATAAGTATTTGATCACCTACCAACCAGTAAGAATTCCGGCTCTCACAGACCTGTTAGTTTTTCTTTAAGAAGCCCTCCTGTTCTCCACTCATTACCTGTATTAACAACACCTGTTTGAACTTGTTACCTGTATAAAAGACACCTGTCCACACACTCAATCAAACGGACTCCACACACTCAATCAAACAGCTGTGTAAGGACATCAGGGATGAAATTGTAGACCTGCACAAGGCTGGGATGGGCTACAGGACAATAGGCAAGCAGCTTGGTGAGAAGGCAACAACTGTTGGCGCAATTATTCGAAAATGGAAGAAGTTCAAGATGACGGTCAATCTCCCTTGGTCTGGGGCACCATGCAAGATCTCACCTCGTGGGGCATCAATGATCATGAGGAAGGTGAGGGATCAGCCCAGAACTACACGGCAGGACCTGGTCAATGACCTGAAGAGAGCTGGGACCACAGTCTCAAAGAAAACCGTTAGTAACACACTGCGCCGTCATGGATTAAAATCCTGCAGCGCACGCAAGGTCCCCCTGCTCAAGCCAGCGCATGTTCAGGCCCGTCTGAAGTTTGCCAATGACCATCTGGATGGTCCAGAGGAGGAATGGGAGAAGGTCATGTGGTCTGATGAGACAAAAATAGAGCTTTTTGGTCTAAACTCCACTCGCCGTGTTTGGAGGAAGAAGAAGGATGAGTACAACCCCAAGAACACCATCCCAACCGTGAAGCATGGAGGTGGAAACATCATTCTTTGGGGATGCTTTTCTGCAAAGGGGACAGGACGACTGCACCGTATTGAGGGGAGGATGGTTGGGGCCATGTATCGCGAGATCTTGGCCAACAACCTCCTTCCCTCAGTAAGAGCATTGAAGATGGGTCGTGGCTGGGTCTTCCAGCATGACAACGATCCGAAACACACAGCCAGGGCAACTAAGGAGTGGCTCCGTAAGAAGCATCTCAAGGTCCTGGAGTGGCCTAGCCAGTCTCCAGACCTGAACCCAATAGAACATTTTTGGAGGGAGCTGAAAGTCCGTATTGCCCAGCGACAGCCCCGAAACCTGAAGGATCTGGAGAAGGTCTGTATGGAGGAGTGGCCCAAAATCCCTCCTGCAGTGTGTGCAAACCTGGTCAAGAACTACAGGAAACGTATGATCTCTGTAATTGCAAACAAAGGTTTCTGTACCAAATATTAAGTTCTGCTTTTCTGATGTATCAAATACTTATGTCATGCAATAAAATGCAAATGAATTACTTAAAAATCATACAATGTGATTTTCTGGATTTTGATTTTAGATTCCATCACTCACAGTTGAAGAGTACCTATGATAAAAATTACAGACTTCTACATGCTTTGTAAGTGGGAAAACCTGCAAAATCTGCAGTGTATCAAATACTTGTCTCCCCACTGTATACTGTATATACAGTATATATACAGTTGAAGTCGGAGGTTTACATACACCTTGGCCAAATACATTTAAACTCAGTTTTTCACAATTCCTGACATTTAATCCTAGTAAAAAGTCCCAGTCTTATGTCAGTTAGGATCACCACTTTATTTTAAGAATGTGAAATGTCAGAATAATAGTAGAGAGAATGTTTTATTTCAGCTTTTATTTCTTTCATCACATTCCCAGTGGGTCAGAAGTTTACATACACTCAATTAGTATTTGGTAGCATCGCCTTAAATTGTTTAACTTGGGTCAAACGTTTCAGGTAGCCTTCCACAAGCTTCCCACAATAAGTTGGGTGAATTTTGGCCCATTCCTCCTAACAGAACTGGTGTAACTGAGTCAGGTTTGTAGGCCTCCTTGCTCGCACACGCTTTTTCAGTTCTGCCCACAAATTTTCTATAGGATTGAGGTCAGGGCTTTGTGATGGCCACTCCAATACCTTGACTTTGTTATCCTTAAGCCATTTTGCCACAACTTTGGAAGTATGCTTGGGGTCATTGTCCATTTGGAAGACCCATTTGCGACCAAGTTTTAACTTCCTGACGGATGTCTTGAGATGTTGCTTCAATATATCCACATCATTTTCCTCATGATGCCATCTATTTTATGAAGTGCACCAGTCCTTCCTGCAGCAAAGCACCCCCACAACATGATGCTTCTACCCCCGTGCTTCACGGGTTGGGATGGTGTTCTTCGGCTTGCAAGCCTGCCCCTTTTTCCTCCAGGATGGTCATTATGGCCAAACAGTTCTATTTTTGTTAGATAGATAGATAGATAGATAGATAGATAGATAGATAGATAGATAGATAGATAGATAGATAGATAGATAGATAGATAGATAGATAGATAGATAGATAGATAGATAGATAGATAGATAGATAGATAGATAGATAGATAGATAGATAGATAGATAGATAGATAGATAGATAGATAGTTTACTTAATAGACATACTGGTTAAATGAACAGGTAAGTGAATATATGCATGGTTACATTAACTGTACAGGTAAATGACAGGAAGAGATACTTAAATAGCTAAATGTGTGTATGATATAATTTGGGGTAATAATAGTAATTCCCTTAAAATACAGTCCTTAGAACAGGGTTTAATTACAGACAACTGCACATATTGCACATTCAATATACTAAAAGCAATGTCAGGCTCTGGCCATAGAGAAGCCTATTTGCTTCTCTATGTATCCATGGTCAGAGTCTGACAGGTCTATTATTTCTGTTTCTGGTGGTGGTTTGCGTTGGATCCCTAATTAGAGGCAGCTGCATAACCAGGTCAGAGTCTGATAGGTACAGGACGGCAGGCAGGCTCAGGGTCAGGGCAGGCAGAGGTTCATAACCAGGTCAGAGTCTGATAGGTACAGGACGGCAGGCAGGCTCAGGGTCAGGGCAGGCAGAGGTTCATAACCAGGTCAGAGTCTGATAGGTACAGGACGGCAGGCAGGCTCAGGGTCAGGACAGGCAGAGGTTCGTAACTAGGTCAGGGTCAGGCAGGCAGAATAGTCAGAACCGAGAAAACTAGGAAACAGAACTTTAGAAACAGGAAGACGGGAAAACACGCTGGTAAGACCTGACAAGACAAGACAAACTGTCAACAGACAAACAGAGAACACAGCTATAAGTACACTGGGGATAATGGGGAAGATGGAGACACCTGGTGGTGGGGGGAGACAAGTACAAAGACAGGTCCTATACTGCTGTTTTCTACTGGCATCGCTGACTACTTTTAAGTGGTGGTTCCTACTTTACACACGTTAACTAACCTGCATTAAGTTGGCGGAAACTCTAACCTGTGGTCTGTATGTTCAGGCATAACATTGCGTTCCTATTTCACCCACATGAACTATACCTGCGTTTAAGTGGCAGACATGTACTCTAATATGTAACATTTAGTGATGTCAGACCATCTCTCTATTATTTTGTCTGTGTGGACAAGGATCAGTTATGACGTCTCCAAGGTGTCCTTTTCTCCAATTCTGCCAATAGCACTTACTAGTATTGGAAAAGGTCCAGTCCAGGTACACTGGGGGCGGTTTTATATGAAGATGATAAAATAGATGTTTAAGTCTGTGCAGACTAAAGCTGTTCATATTAAATCAGTCAAGTGCACCTGCTTGGCAACACCAAATAAAAAACAAAACTATAAATTAAAGGGATGTATCGTGTAGTATAATAGGTAGTTCGGGCATTGTTCCATGTGCTTAAGAGGATAGGTCTGGTAGAGTGCAAACAAGTGACGTCGGCCCAGATTTGTTTGTGCTGTCTTGCCAACTCCTATGGTCACTATCACGCCGGCAGCGTGGTCTTGACATTCAAACGAAGTAAATAACAGGAAGAGTACTTCACGGAAATTCCTGAGAAGTGGCAATAATAAAATGTCCTGGTGACGAGAAACGAAACGATGTCATCATGGTCCCTTTTAGTTGTTCTGTCAGTTTACCACCTTTTTTTTTTTTAAACCTTTATTTTACTAGGCAAGTCAGTTAAGAACAAATTCTTATTTACAATGACGGCCTAGGAACAGTGGGTTAACTGCCTTGTTCAAGGGCAGAACGACAGATTTTTACCTTGTCAGCTCGGGGATTCGATCCTGCAACCTTCCAGTTACAGGCCTAACACTCTAACCACTAGGCTACCTGCCGCCCTATGTAACAACACAGGTTGTTCTGTCAGTTTACCACCTATGTAACAGCACAGGATGTTCTGTCAGTTTACCACCTATGTAACAGCACAGGTTGTTCTGTCAGTTTACCACCTATGTAACAGCACAGGTTGTTCTGTCAGTTTACCACCTATGTAACAGCACAGGTTGTTCTGTCAGTTTACCACCTATGTAACAGCACAGGTTGTTCTGTCAGTTTACCACCTATGTAACAGCACAGGTTGTTCTGTCAGTTTACCACCTATGTAACAGCACAGGATGTTCTGTCAGTTTACCACCTATGTAACAGCACAGGTTGTTCTGTCAGTTTACCACCTATGTAACAGCACAGGATGTTCTGTCAGTTTACCACCTATGTAACAGCACAGGTTGTTCTGTCAGTTTACCACCTATGTAACAGCACAGGTTGTTCTGTCAGTTTACCACCTATGTAACAGCACAGGTTGTTCTGTCAGTTTACCACCTATGTAACAGCACAGGATGTTCTGTCAGTTTACCACCTATGTAACAGCACAGGTTGTTCTGTCAGTTTACCACCTATGTAACAGCACAGGATGTTCTGTCAGTTTACCACCTATGTAACAGCACAGGTTGTTCTGTCAGTTTACCACCTATGTAACAGCACAGGTTGTTCTGTCAGTTTACCACCTATGTAACAGCACAGGTTGTTCTGTCAGTTTACCACCTATGTAACAGCACAGGATGTTCTGTCAGTTTACCACCTATGTAACAGCACAAGTTGTTCTGTCAGTTTACCACCTATGTAACAGCACAGGTTGTTCTGTCAGTTTACCACTTATGTAACAGCACAGGTTGTTCTGTCAGTTTACCACCTATGTAACAGCACAGGTTGTTCTGTCAGTTTACCACCTATGTAACAGCACAGGTTGTTCTGTCAGTTTACCACCTATGTAACAGCACAGGTTGTTCTGTCAGTTTACCACTTATGTAACAGCACAGGTTGTTCTGTCAGTTTAACACCTATGTAACAGCACAGGTTGTTCTGTCAGTTTACCACCTATGTAACAGCACAGGTTGTTCTGTCAGTTTACCACCTATGTAACAGCACAGGTTGTTCTGTCAGTTTACCACCTATGTAACAGCACAGGTTGTTCTGTCAGTTTACCACCTATGTAACAGCACAGGTTGTTCTGTCAGTTTACCACCTATGTAACAGCACAGGTTGTTCTGTCAGTTTACCACCTATGTAACAGCACAGGTTGTTCTGTCAGTTTACCACCTATGTAACAGCACAGGTTGTTCTGTCAGTTTACCACTTATGTAACAGCACAGGTTGTTCTGTCAGTTTACCACCTATGTAACAGCACAGGTTGTTCTGTCAGTTTACCACCTATGTAACAGCACAGGTTGTTCTGTCAGTTTACCACCTATGTAACAGCACAGGTTGTTCTGTCAGTTTACCACCTATGTAACAGCACAGGATGTTCTGTCAGTTTACCACCTATGTAACAGCACAGGTTGTTCTGTCAGTTTACCACCTATGTAACAGCACAGGTTGTTCTGTCAGTTTACCACCTATGTAACAGCACAGGTTGTTCTGTCAGTTTACCACTTATGTAACAGCACAGGTTGTTCTGTCAGTTTACCACCTATGTAACAGCACAGGTTGTTCTGTCAGTTTACCACCTATGTAACAGCACAGGTTGTTCTGTCAGTTTACCACCTATGTAACAGCACAGGTTGTTCTGTCAGTTTACCACCTATGTAACAGCACAGGTTGTTCTGTCAGTTTACCACCTATGTAACAGCACAGGTTGTTATGTCAGTTTACCACCTATGTAACAGCACAGGTTGTTCTGTCAGTTTACCACCTATGTAACAGCACAAGTTGTTCTGTCAGTTTACCACCTATGTAACAGCACAGGTTGTTCTGTCAGTTTACCACCTATGTAACAGCACAGGTTGTTCTGTCAGTTTACCACCTATGTAACAGCACAGGTTGTTCTGTCAGTTTACCACCTATGTAACAGCACAGGTTGTTCTGTCAGTTTACCACCTATGTAACAGCACAGGTTGTTCTGTCAGTTTACCACCTATGTAACAGCACAGGTTGTTCTGTCAGTTTACCACCTATGTAACAGCACAGGTTGTTCTGTCAGTTTACCACCTATGTAACAGCACAGGTTGTTCTGTCAGTTTACCACCTATGTAACAGCACAGGTTGTTCTGTCAGTTTACCACCTATGTAACAGCACAGGTTGTTCTGTCAGTTTACCACCTATGTAACAGCACAGGTTGCTTCAAGTTCTGGACGTATCAACATCAACATGTAAAAAGGGTTATGAGGATTTATGAGTTTACCACATCAGTCACCGGCTTCATTAACAAGTACATCAAACGACGTCTTCCCCACAGTGACCATACGTGCATATCCCAACCAGAAGCCATGGATAACAGGCAACATCCGCTCTGAGCTAAGGGCTAGAGTTGCCGCTTTCAAGGAGCGGGACAATAATACGGACGTTTATAAGAAATCCTGCAACGCCCTCCGACGAACCATCAAACAGGCAAAGCATCAATACAGGACCTAGATCGAATCTTACTACACTGGCTCTGATGTGTGCAAAGCTGTCATCAAGGCAAAGGGTGGCTACTTTGAAGAATCTCAAATATAAAATAAAATATATTTTGATTTGTTTAACACTTGTTTGGTTACTACATGATTCCATATGTGTTATGTCATAGTGTTGATGTCTTCACTTTTATTCTACAATGTAAATAATAGTGCGAAATAAGAAAAACCCTTGAATGATTAATATTCCAAACTTTTGGCCCCCAGTGTATATGTTTCAAGCAGACCACCATAGTCCCTGTGCTAAAGAACACCAAGGTAACCTGCCTAGTCCCTGTGCCCAAGGACACCAAGGTAACCTGCCTAGTCCCTGTGCCCAAGGTTATTTCACATAGGGCACCTTTCCTTTGCCTGTCTCATGTGTTGGTATTACATTTTCACAGCCTGTGTCAAAAAAAGTTTTTCTTCAGTGCATCCCTTGCTAAAAAGTCCAAGTCCACCTAGGATCATAGCCACCCTCTCCACAAAGGTAGTGTTTGAGGTCTCATGCTCTCAATATTACGTTAAAGGCCAACTCCTTCATTCAGTAAATATCACCAAGTGGACCTTTATTGATAGATGAGGAGACTTTACAAAGGGGCGGTAGTTAATAAACTCTTTTCTGTCACTTGTCTTGAACAGATGAGAGACATGCTGTACATAAATCCCAAATAGATCAATTATTAGATAAGTACCATCATGGAAAAAAGGTTAAATGTGACATTGATAATCACTTTTATCAAGTTGATGCTGAGGAATGAGTTTATGATGCTTAAGACTAGCTTTAGCCAATATTACTTCCAGAATATTACAGGAAAGCAAGAGACACATGCAGTGCCTTCGGAAAGTATTCAAACCCCTTCAACATTTTGTAATGTTACAGCCTTATTAAAAAAAAGGGCCTTGGTCAGGGAGGTGACCAAGAACCCGATGGTCACTCTGACAGTGGTCTAGAGTTCCTCTGTAGATATGGGAGAACCTTCCAGAAGGACAACCATCTCTGCAGCACTCCACCAATCAGGGCTTTATGGTAGAGTGGCAAGACGGTACTCCTCAGTAAAAGGCACATGACAGCCCACTTGGAGTTTGCCAAAAGGCACCTAAAGAGTCTCAAACCATGAGAAACAAGATTTTCTGGTCTGATGAAACCAAGATTGAACTCTTTGGCCGGAATACCAAGCGTCACATCTGGAGGAAACCTGGCACCATCCCTATGGTGAAGCATGGTGGTGGCAGCAACATGCCGTGAGGATGTTTTTCAACGGTAGGGACTGGGAGAATAGTCAGGATCAAGGGAAAGATGAACGGAGCAAAGTACAGAGAGATTCTTGATGAAAACCTGCTCCAGAGCGCTTAGGACCTCAGACTGGGGCGAAGGTTCACAGGACAACGACCCTAAGCACACAGCCAAGACCACGCAGGAAACTTCGGGACAAGTCTCTGAATGTCCTTGAGTGTCCCAGCCAAAGCCCGGACTTGAACCCGATCGAACATCTCTGGAGAGACCTGAAAATATCTGTGCATTGACACAGCTGAGAGAGTCCTGGGAAGCGTCACTGCACAGCTATTTTCAGATCTCTCCAGAGATGTTCGATCGGGTTCAAGTGAAAACTTATGTAAATGTAATATTTCTGGTTTTTTATATATATACATTTGCAAGAATTTCAAAAAAACTGTTTTAGCTTAGTCATTATGGGGTACTGTGTGTAGATTTATCAGGATTCTTTGTTTTAATCCATTTTAAAATAAGGCTGTAACGTAACAAAATGTGGAAAAAGTCAAGGCGTCTGAATACTTTCCGAATGTACCGTATGTTGTATGACTCTGACAGGACTCTCTCAGCTGCAGTTTGCACTGTATGTTGTATGACTCTGACAGGACTCCCTCAGCTGCAGTTTGCACTGTATATTATATGACTCTGACAGGACTCCCTCAGCTGCAGTTTGCACTGTATATTGTATGACTCTGACAGGACTCCCTCAGCTGCAGTTTGCACTGTATATTGTATGACTCTGACAGGACTCCCTCAGCTGCAGTTTGCACTGTATATTGTATGACTCTGACAGGACTCCCTCAGCTGCAGTTTGCACTGTATATTGTATGACTCTGACAGGACTCCCTCAGCTGCAGTTTGCAGTGTCCTTCGGCGTTCTCCTGCAGAAAAGTGAAGTACAAAATAAAGTGAAGGAGAAAAAGGTTTCCTGAATAGAACCCTGGATAGTTTGTGAGACAACATTGACAGCCATCCAACAATGGTCACCAACTGACACCCAGTTTGGCTCATTACATTCTCAATGCATGGGGACAGATGCACAATAGTTCTACACCTATAGTTTTCACTAGTGTCCTCTTCCAACCAATGGGATTCATCTACTCACTAACAGCACTGTGTATGTATGACATTCAGTATAGCCTGTTTGAACCAGGCTGAACACTGCGCTCACCATTGGTCTGGTTTAACCAGGCAAGGTATGGCTTTATCACAATGCCAGAAATGCCAGACCTTATGTAAGAACCTCTTATCAAGTCTAGAGCGAAGTGACTTGCCTAGATAAATAAATGTTGACTGGACTGAATAAATACAATTTTACATAAATAAATAAAATAAACTTAATAATAGCCTAAAGGAGGGTCTTACGCCAGGTTAATTTCAGCCTGCAGACTAATTGGCTAAAAGTCGTAGTCTGGCGCTGCACCACAGGATTAAGACCTAGTGATTTAATTGCACCACATGCAGTCAGGTCCAAAATGAGGATTGGCAACCAAGCCTTTTTCCTACATTGGGAGGAATATTAGACCATGGATCATTTTGGAATTCAAACTAATTAAAAAACCTGTGGTTTGAATTGAAGAGGGCAGTCAATAAACGCAGACGAAGGATGTCAAGGATGTACAAAGATTATGTTTGGAGAATGGTCTAAGATCGCTCCCAATGTGCTATGCAATTTCATAAAACATTTTAGAAATATGCTCAGCGCTGTTATCCTAGCAAGTATTGAAAGGTAAACAGTAAAAATGTGAGAGCGAGAGAGAGAAAGAGAGAGAGATTCCTTTCGGCGCTTAGCTCTCCAGCTCATAAAGACCTAGAGGAGAGAGCAGCACTCTCAGTCTTCACTACAGCTGTTGAAGAGGTTTGAACCAAACAGACAAAGTACAGAAGTACGGACTCATTATGTTGAAATCGAAGCAGAGGACAAATGATAAATGCTGATCCCCCTCTCGTTTAAATTAATGTCTGAAGAGGAATAAGAAAAGAACATTTCAAAAGGACTAGGTGAGTTTTTCATCTTTACATCATGAATGAGTAGGGAAGAACATTTCCATAATGACTAGAATGAATGCTTATTATAAACTAACGTCCATAAACAATCCAAGTTGCTTTAGTGTCCATCAGTGGTTCTTGGTAGACACAGAGAATAACGTTCCCTTTTTGCAGTGACGTACGGTGAGGTCGATGCCTGGGTGAGCACTGTCTATTATCAAAGCCTGATTTACTCACAAATAAACATTGATGAAGCATGTTCACCATACAACAACCAGAGTGACATACGCTATGAATCAAAATTGACAAACAATTTTCACCAAATGTAAATACCAATGTAGCCAGGATACACAAGCGACGGCCTCCGACGGCGGCATATTTCATCCAATGACACAAAATGACGCTCAACTCATCTCAGTCATAGACCGATGTAGCATCCATAGTTACAACTGATAGGTGGCACTAAAATACCAAAACATGGACACATTTCACCCGAATATTTCGCAAACAAAAACTCCAATGCCTTTCACAATGGATTTACAATTCTTCCAATGTGTGGCGTGCGCAAACACACACACACATAATATAATTATGTGATATATCTGCATCTCAGTGCTAGAGGCTTCACTACAGACCCTGGTTCGATTCCAGGCTGTATCACAACCGGCCGTGATTGGGAGTAGGGAGGTGCACAATTGGCCCAGCGTTGTCCGGGTTTGGCCGGTGTAGGCCGTCCTTGTGAATAAGAATTTGTTCTTAACTGACTTGCCTAGTTAAATAAAGGTTAAATAAGGTTCTAACGAAATGTCCATATCAACAATGGAAAATGCGTTTAGGCCTACCTTTACTTGTAAATTAAGTCCATTTGTTCTGTGAACCTCCAGGTGACAGTGTTTTTGAAGTCACAGCAGAACCCCATGTCCGTTATTTTATTCTGCATGTATACAGCTGGCACAGGATCATGGGAGACGCATCTCCAAGGCCTCCTTCGGTTCCATTTTCGCCCTGGCACAAAAGGTTATTCCCATTCCCATGAAGTCCATAAAGCAAAAGTAAATGTCCAAGATGTGTAAAAGTCTGGGTAAAAAGTATTCATTGGTAACGATGTTTTGTTGTGAGGGAGTTTGTGGTCGTTTTATGTCACGTCTTGTGTGTAGAGCTCCTGTATGTTGCCTCTGTCTGGTCTTAACATACACTATAGTTGACGCTCCACTCTTCGAAACATCCAAACAGCGTGTTACATTATTCCAACTTAGAAAAATTGTTTGAGGTGCAATAGTGTTCATTTGTCAGGTTGTTTTTGCTAGCTAGTTCAAGGGATGCGAGCACCAAATTATGTAGACATTCCCAAATGTGCACAGCTTACCCCATGCAATAGCCACACAACATGTTTCGGCAATACGCTTGAGCAAAATATAAAATTGGCTCAATGCAACAAATAAAGCTTCAAGCTATGCAAATTAGCGATGCCTAGTCTGACCCTGTCTATTACCAATGACTGGACTCAGGAACGGCCTCTGGCGCCAACGATTTTAATGTATTTTAATGGCTGAAGGAAAGGAAGGCATGAATACCCTTGCACCTTTCCTGATGTTTCGATGCAGTTTTAGGTAATTCTTAGATTTTGAGCATAAAAACCACCAGCATCATTGTGAAAAACATTGTGTAACCAAAAAAATATTAAAAAATCATATTAAACATTTTTAAACTGCTTTTATTTTTGTGATTATCACAGGGTAAGCACTGCCTACAAGACCTGGGCAGATAATAGTTGTATTTTGTAGTTTATTTGAAAATAGCAACTGTAAGGGCCTGACTGAGGCCAGGTCTCTGACTCCCACTAGAGGGAGTGGGACGGCCACAGTCAGGTCCTGACATTCACTGTGGGTGTTGGGTTTGATGATCCCCAATTAGAGGCAGCTGTCTTGAGTTAATTCTCTAATTGGGGATTCTATTTATGTTCACGTTTTGTCCACCTGCGCCGTGGATCATTGTTCGTGTGTTTGTGCGCGTCTGCACTCAACAGCAATCTCGATAGAGTACGTTTATTGTTTTTGTCAGTATTAGTATTAATAAAACATGTTTGCACCGTCCTCTCGCTCTGCGCCTCATTCCCTCAACACTCACCGTGACAGCAACTTTTCAAATACTCAAGGCAGTCGAATACAATTTAGAGTTTCAACTAAAAGCCAACTATTTTCTTTGATATTCAAAATCAGAAAACCACTTGTCAGAAAATCAAATAATATTTGAAGGTATTTGAAAACAAAACATATTTGAACCAAATACTCAACCAGCTTCACTTGGAATGATTTTCCATCAGTTTTGAAGGACTTCCCACATATGCTGAGCACTTGTTGGCTGCTTTTCCTTCACTGCGGTCAGACTAATCCCAAACCATCTAAATTTGGTTGAGGTTGGATCCAAAAATCTCAAATTTGGACTACAGACCAACCAAAGGACAGATTTCCACCGGTCTAATGTCCATTGCTCGTGTTTCTTGGCCCAAGCAAGTTTTTTCTTCTTATTGGTGACCTTTAGTAGTGGTTTCTTTGCAGCAATGTCTGTTACTTGAACTCTGTCAAGCATTTTTTGGGGCTGCAATCTGAGGCTGGTAACTCTAATGAACTTATCCTCTGCAACAGAGGTATTTCTGGGTCTTCCATTCCTGTGGCGGTCCTCATGAAGCTGGTTGAGATTCTTCAAAGTAGCCACCCTTTGCCTTGATGACAGCTTTGCACACTCTTGGCATTCTCTCAACCAGCTTCACGAGGTAGTCACCTGTAATTCATTTCAATTAAGGTGTGCCTTGTTAATTTGTGGAATTTCATTCCTTCTTAATGCGTTTGAGCCAATCAGTTGTGTTGTGACAAGGTAGGGATGGTATACAGAAGATAACCCTATTTGGTAAAAGACCAAGTCCATATTATGGCAAGAACAGCTACATTTTTATAACATTTATTTAACTAGGCAAGTCAGTTAAGAACAAATTCTTATTTACAATAACGGCCTACTAGGCCTCCCTTAACCTGGACGACTGGTTGTGATACAGCCCGGGATAGAACCAGGGTCTGCAGTGGCGCCTCTAGCACTGAGATGCAGTGCCTTAGACCGCTTCACCACTAGGGATAAGCAAAGAGAAATGACAGTCCATCATTACTTTTAAGACATGAAGGTCAGTCAATATGGAACATTTAAAGAACTAAGGAAAGTTTCTTCTTCGCAAGAAGCATCAAGCGCTAAGACCCAGAATTATCTCTGCTGCAGAGAATAAATTCATTAGAGTTACCAGCCTCAGTTTGTAGCCCAAATAAATGCTTCACAGAGTTCAAGTAACAGACACATCTCAACATCAACTGTTCAGAGGAGTCTGTGTGAATCAGGCCTTCATGGTTGAATTCCTGCAAAGAAACCCCTACTAAAGGACACCAATAATAAGAAGAGACTTGCTTAGGCCAAGAAACATGCTTCTCTGTGCAATGGGAAAGCCCTGTTGATCTTTCTATGAATATTGAATACAGTCGTATGAAAAAGTTTGGGCACCCCTGACAATTTCCTTGATTTCCATTTATAAATAATTGGGTGTTTGGATCAGCAATTTCATTTTGATCTATCAAATAACTGATGGACACAGTAATATTTCAGTAGTGAAATTAGGTTTATTGGATTAACAGAAAATGTGCAATATGCATCAAAACTAAATTAGACAGGTGCATAAATTTGGGCCCCAACAGAAAAATCACATCAATATTTAGTAGAGCCTCCTTTTGCTAAAATAACAGCCTCTAAGTCAGGCTCTGGCCATAGAGAAGCTTTGCTTCCCTAAAGTTCTATGGTCAGAGTCTGGCAGATCTATTATTTCTACGTCTGTGTGGTGTTGTGTGTGGGATCCCTAATTAGAGGCAGCTGCTAGGCATTACCTCTAATTAGGGATCTTACTTATATGTCTGTGTTCCACTCCGTTGGCGTGGTTCATTGTTATGTTGTATGTCCCGTGTTCGTGCTACGTGTGTTCCTTATATTATATTGCATTTGTTATTTTGTATAGCTCGTGTCAGTATAGTTTATTTAATTAATAAACGATGTCGAACTATCGCTACGCTGCGCCTTGGTCTCTCTACACACCCGAACGTGACAGAATGAACCACCACCCGACCAAGCAGCGTTATACTGGAGCAAAGGAGAAGAGAGGAAAACGACGTTATCGAGGCTTCCAGTGCGCGTCTCCAGTCAGGTACGTCCTGTGCCTGCTCCCCGCACTCGCCCTGAGGTGCGTGTCATCAGTTCGGTGCCACCAGTGCCGACTCCACGCACCAGGCTTCAAGTGCGCGTCTCCAGCCCGGAGCCTCCCGTGACGGTCGACAGCCCGGAGCCTCCCGTGACGGTCGACAGCCCGGAGCCTCCCGTGACGGTCGACAGCCCGGAGCCTCCCGTGACGCTCGACAGCCCGGAGCCTCCCGTGACGCTCGACAGCCCGGAGCCTCCCGTGACGCTCGACAGCCCGGAGCCTCCCGTGATGATTGAAAGGCCGGAGTCGTCTGCCACACCGGTGCTCAGTCCTGGCCCGGTTATTTGCCCCGCTCCATGTCCTGAACTTTTTGACCCACCATTGCTATTTCCAGGACCGGTGGGTTGCCCCTTTATATGGCCGGAGTCGCCTGCCACACCGGTGCCCAGTCCTGGCCCGGTTATTTGCCCCGCTCCATGGCCTGAGCCTTTTGCCCCACCATGGTCATTTCCAGGACCAGTGGGTTGCCCCTTTATATGGCCGGAGTCGCCTGCCACACCGGTGCCCAGTCCTGGCCCGGTTATTTGCCCCGCTCCATGGCCTGAGCCTTTTGCCCCACCATGGTCATTTCCAGGACCAGTGGGTGGCCCCTTTAAATGGCCTGAATCGCCAGCCACACCGGGGCCCAGTCCGGGCCCAGTAGAAATGAGGAGGAAGACATCCACTTCGCCGGGGCCGGAACCGCCACCGGCGATGGTTATTGTTTGGTGTTTTTCCCTCCCTGACCCTTCCCTCATGTTTTTGTGTTTGTTTTTCTTGCGGCCGGGAGTCTGCGCCTTTGGGGGGGGGGGGTACTGTCAGGCTCTGGCCATAGAGAAGCTTCGCTTCCCTAAAGTTCTATGGTCAGAGTCTGGCAGATCTATTATTTCTACGTCTGTGTGGTGTTGTGTGTGGAATCCCTAATTAGAGGCAGCTGCTAGGCATTACCTCTAATTAGGGATCTTACTTATATGTCTGTGTTCCACTCCGTTGGCGTGGTTCATTGTTATGTTGTATGTCCTGTGTTCGTGCTACGTGTGTTCCTTATATTATATTGCATTTGTTATTTTGAATAGTTCGCATCCTGTCGAGTTTATTTAATTAATAAACTATGTCGAACTATCGCTGCGCCTTGGTCTCTCTACACACCCGAACGTGACACTCTAAACGCTTCCTATAGCCTCTAATGAGTGTATGGATTCTGGATGAAGGTATTTTGGACCATTCCTACTTACAAAACATCTCCAGTTCAGTTAGGTTTGATGGTTGCCGAACATGGACAGCCCGCTTCAAATCATCCCACAGATTCTCAATGATATTCAGGTCTGGGGACTGGGATGGCCATTCCAGAACATTGTACTTGTTCCTCTGCATAAATGCCAGGGTAGATTTTGAGCAGTGTTTTGGGTCAACTTTGTGTTTTTCTTGGAACGCTGTGTTCTTTTGCCGCCATGCATAACGCCCCTTGTTATGACCAAATAACTAAATCTTTGTTTCATCAGTCCACAGCACCTTATTCCAAAATGAAGCTGGCTTGTCCAAATGTGCGTTTGCATACCTCAAGCAACTCTGTTTGTGGCGTGTGTGCAGAAAAGGCTTCTTCCACATCACTCTCCCGTACAGCTTCTCCTTGTGCAAAGTGCGCTGAATTGTTGAACGATCCACAGTGACACCATCTGCAGCAAGATTATGTTGTAGGTCTTTGGAGGTGGTCTGTGGGCTGTTTTTGACCGTTCTCACCATCCTTCGCCTTTGCCTCTCCGACTTACTTGGCCTGCCACTTCTGGCCTTAACAAGAACTGTGCCTGTGGTCTTCCATTTCCTCACTATGTTCCTCACAGTGGACACTGACAGCTTACATCTCTGCGATAGCTTTTTGTAGCCTTCCCCTAAACCGTAATGTTGAACAATCTTTGTTTTCAGGTCATTTGAGAGTTTTTTTGAGGCCCCCATGTTGCCACTCTTCAGAGGAGAGTCAAAGAGAACAACAACTTGCAATTGGCCACCTTAAATACCTTTTCTCATGATTGGATGCACTTGTCTATGAAGTTCAAGGCTTAATGAGCTCACCAAACCAATTGTGTGTTCCAATTAATCAGTGCTAAGTAGTTACAGGTATTCAAATCAACAGAATGACAAGGGTGCCCAAATTTTTGCATAGCCTATTTTTCACATCTGATTTAATTTCATACAACTTAATATTGCTACACTAAAAATCTTTGTCTGGACAATACCCCAGTACTCAGCTTTTATTAGAAAATAAACGGCATGCCACTGTGATCATTTTCTGGGACGACAGAGTAAATTATTATGCAGCCTCAGAGGGGTGCCCAAACTTTTTAATACGACTGTAGATAGATAGATATTTATTTTATTGCACTCACTGTAGTACTTTGATTGTCTTTCAATGAAAAGTGTGTAATAAATTATTAACCTGGCTGTCCACATCTGCGCAAGTAAATGTAATGTAATCTGCAGCATATGGCACAGCCACTGAAAGGTGTGTACAGTCAGGTCCATAATTATTGGCACCCTTGAAATAATAGATAGATCGATCAATCGATAGATAGATAGATAGATAGATAGATAGATAGATAGATAGATACTTTATTGATCCCAGAGGGGGAAATTTCTTTGTCAAGCAGCTACAACAAAACACAGGGCAGGTGCAAAATGCCAGAACGAAAATACACAAAAGACGGATACACGATACATGATACATAGAGCGGCAGTATGAAAAAGTATAGAAATACAAGATATCTGGAGTGCAAAAAAAAGCTATAAAAAGACATTGCATAGTATGGGTGGTTGGCTGAATATGTACACTATACATTGGTGGATGTTGGATGGTTAACTATACTATACAGGTCGATGGCTGAGAAATACTTCAATAGCTAAAAATGCATATGATATGAGCGAGGGTAATAATAGTTTACTTAATAGACAGACTAGTTAAATGAACAGGTAAGTTCATATTTTGCATGGTTAAATTAGCTGTACAGGTAAATATACAGTTATATTTAAAGGTAAGTGAATACTTGCATGGTTACATAAACTGTACAGGTAAATGACAGGAAGAGATACTTAAATAACTAAATGTGTGTATGATATAATTTGGGGTAATAATAGTAATTCCCTTAAAATAGTCCTTAGTGCGCAGGGTTTAATTACAGATAATTGCACGTTCGATATACTAAAAGCAATGAAAAAAGATACAACTGACAGGGTACTAATATGCATTCCTGAGTGAATGACTACGCATGTTAAGTCCAAGAATTACTTGCAATATTGCACGTGATATGATATAACAACTGTACATGAGTATGTATATACAGACCTGAATGAATAAATAAGTCCTGAGTGAATGAGTGATTACGGACCAGAGTTATTCACGGATGGATGCAAAATTGTTAAACTGGGTCCTAGCACCCCAACAGTTCCAGATCTACAGTAGGGAGAACAAGTATTTGATACACTGCCGATTTTGCAGGTTTTTCCACTTACAAAGCATGTAGAAGTCTGTAATTTTTATCATAGGTACTCTTCAACTGTGAGTGACAGAATCTAAAACAAAAATCCAGAAAATCACATTGTATGATTTTTAAGTAATTAATTAGCTTTTTATTGCATGACATAAGTATTTGATACATCAGAAAAGCAGAACTTAATATTTGGTACAGAAACCTTTGTTTGCAATTACAGAGATCATACGTTTCCTGTAGTTCTTGACCAGGTTTGCACACACTGCAGCAGGGATTTTGGCCCACTCCTCCATATAGACCTTCTCCAGATCCTTCAGGTTTCGGGGCTGTCGCTGGGCAATACGGACTTTCAGCTCCCTCCAAAGATTTTCTATTGGGTTCAGGTTTGGAGACTGGCTAGGCCACTCCAGGACCTTGAGATGCTTCTTACGGAGCCACTCCTTAGTTGCCCTGGCTGTGTGTTTCGGGTCGTTGTCATGCTGGAAGACCCAGCCACGACACATCTTCAATGCTCTTACTGAGGGAAGGAGGTTGTTGGCCAAGATCTTGCGATACATGGCCCCATCCATCCTCCCCTCAATACGGTGCAGTCGTCCTGTCCCCTTTGCAGAAAAGCATCCCCAAAGAATGATGTTTCCACCTCCATGCTTCACGGTTGGGATGGTGTTCTTGGGGTTGTACTCATCCTTCTTCTTCCTCCAAACACGGCGAGTGGAGTTTAGACCAAAAAGCTCTGTTTTTGTCTCATCAGACCACATGACCTTCTCCCATTCCTCCTCTGGATCATCCAGATGGTCATTGGCAAACTTCAGATGGGCCTGGACATGCGCTGGCTTGAGCAGGGGGACCTTGCGTGCGCTGCAGGATTTTAATCCATGACGGCGTAGTGTGTTACTAATGGTTTTCTTTGAGACTGTGGTCCCAGCTCTCTTCAGGTCATTGACCAGGTCCTGCCGTATAGTTCTGGGCTGATCCCTCACCTTCCTCATGATCATTGATGCCCCACGAGGTGAGATCTTGCATGGTGCCCCTGACCGAGGGAGATTGAACTTCTTCCATTTTCTAATAATTGCGCCAACAGTTGTTGCCTTCTCACCAAGCTGCTTGCCTATTGTCCTGTAGCCCATCCCAGCCTTGTGCAGGTCTACAATTTTATCCCTGATGTCCTTACACAGCTCTCTGGTCTTGGCCATTGTGGAGAGGTTGGAGTCTGTTTGATTGAGTGTGTGGACAGGTGTCTTTTATACAGGTAACGAGTTCAAACATGTGCATTTAATACAGGTAATGAGTGGAGAACAGGAGGGCTTCTTAAAGAAAAACTAACAGGTCTGTGAGAGCCGGAATTCTTACTGGTTGGTAGGTGATCAAATACTTATGTCATGCAATAAAATGCAAATTAATTATTAAAAAATCTAAACAATTTGATTTTCTGGATTTTTGTTTTAGATTCCGTCTCTCACAGTTGAAGTGTACCTATGATAAAAAATTACAGACAAGGAAAACCTGCAAAATCGGCAGTGTATCAAATACTTGTTCTCCCCACTGTATGTTGCCGACGGCACGGCACCCCGGTGAGGCATTATATAGTCTAACAGCCGCCGGCAGGAAGGACCTCCTGTAGCCCTCTCTGGCACACCGTGGTGGGATCAGTCTGTGACTGAAGGTGCTCCTCTGCGTCATAACCATGGCACCCAGAGGGTGGGTGACGTTGTCCATGATGGCCAGCAGTTTGGCCAGGATCCGTCTCTCCGCCACCTCCTCTAGAGTGTCAAGGCTCATCCCCAGGACAGAGCTAGCCTTCCTGATCAGCTTATTTACCCGAGAAGCATCACTGGATTTTATGTTGGCTCCCCAGCACACCACTGCAAAAAAGATGGCACTGGCCACCACAGACTGGTAGAAAGTATGCAGTAGTTTACTGCACACGTTGAAGGACCTGAGCCTCCTCAGAAAGTAGTCGGCTCTGGCCCTTTTTGTACAGGGCCCCGGTGTTACCAGCCCATTCCAGCCTATTGTCCATATGGACTCCCAGGAACTTGTATGACCCAACCATTTCCACATCCATCCCCTGTATAGGGACTGCAGTCAGTTGTGCATTGGTTCTCCTGAAGTCCACCACCATCTCCTTTGTTTTGCTGATGTTGAGCTGAAGGTGGTTCTGCTCACACCACAACACAAAGTCACTGATTGTGCTCCTGTACTCCTCCTCCTGCCCACCCCTGATGCACCCTACAATTGCGGAGTCATCCGAGAACTTCTGTAGGTGGCATGTTTCAGAGTTATATCTGAAGTCCGAGGTGTAGAGGGTGAACAGGAAGGGGGACAGGACTGTTCCCTGGGGGGGCCCTGTGTTGCTCACTGCCCGTTCTGACACACAGCTCTGTAGTCGCACAAATTGTGGCCTACCAGTCAGGTAGTCCGTAACCCAGGAGACTAAGGGTGCTTCCACTTTCATCCTCTTCATCTTCTCACCCAGTAGCAGGGGCTGAATGGTATTGAAGGCACTGGAGAAGTAAAAAAACATAACCCTCACAGTGCAATCTGCGTTGTCCAGGTGAGAGTAGGCCCTCTGCAGAAGGTAGATGATTGCATCATCCACCCCGATGTTGCGCTGGTATGCAAACTGCAGGGGGTCCAGTGATGTACACACCAGGGGTGGGATGTGGGATGTGGGATGTTAGCGCTACAGGTCTGAAGTCCTTCAGTACAGTGGGGTGCGCCTTCTTGGGCACTGGGACCAGGCAGGATGTTTTCTCAGGCTAAGGTTGAAGAGACGCTGGAGTATTCCACACAGTTGGTCAGCACAGACCCTAAGCACCCTTGGGCTGATGCCATCAGGGCCCGCCACTTTCCACTAAAATAATACAAATACTAAGCTATATTGTATGCTCTCCAAAATTATGTAATACATTGCTCAGAGGAGGAGATTTTGTTTAACAAGTAATAAAACCAAATCTAATAAGATGTGTCAACATTATTGGCACCCTGTTTTCTATACTTCAGTAACCTCCCCTTGTGAGGATAACAACACTGAGCCTTTTTATAAAACGTTTTATAAGATTGGAGTTCATGATGTCATTGACCTTAACAAGGGCCTCAAGACCATACCTACTGTACAAGATGGTAGTAGATCATTGATTTTATGGGGCTGTTTTGCTTCCACTGGTCCTGATAAAAATCTACGACATCATGGACTTTACCCAGTACCAGGACATTTTAGCCAAAAACCTGGTTGCCTCTGCTAGGAGGCTGAAACTTGTGAATCTTCCAGCAAGACAATGACCCCAAGCACACATCAAAATCCACATATAAATAGTTTATTGACCACAAAATCGACATTTTGCAATGGCCATCTGTCTCCGGACATGAGCCCTTTTGAAAACCTGTGGTTTGAATTGAAGAGGGCGGTCCATAAGCACAGACAAAATATATCAAGTATCTGGAAAGATTCTGTATGGAGGAATGGTCTGTGATCCCTCCCAATGTGTTCTCCAATCTCATAAAACAGGGGTGCCAATAATTTCGACCCCGCTTTCAAAATATATATATTACTTGTGAAACACAATCTATTTCTCTGAGCAATTGCATTTGTATAAAATAACATCATTTTCCAATTTGAGTATACAATATAGCTCGGTATTTGTATTATTTATTTTGGACCTGACTGTATGTGACATTCATTTCAATCAGTCTCCCCAAAGCTCTCATTCACATTTGCCGCGGTCAAATATCAACAAGGCTATTCAAAAACTGCGAGATGTTGTTAGTTCACACTGCAGTTAAACTAACTGTCACCTACATTGAGACAAGCAAAACGTTCCATTCATTCTTTCCATTCTCCCCCTCAGGTGTTAAGTCCCCATATACCACAATGGCTCAGTATAACTGTTCCTCTCTGGGTTTGCCTGCCACCACTCCTGACCAGCTGGGTTGGAATCTGTCCTGGGTCCTGGGCAATGTCAGTGCTGATGACATGGAGGACATGTGCCTGAGTCGGAGTCAGTACCTGGAGAAGTTTCTAGGCTTCCGGCGGTCGCCCATCTTCCTGCCTGTCTGCAATACCTTCCTCATCATCTTCATTGTGGGAGTGTTGGGGAACGTGCTCACCTGCACCGTCATCGTGCGCTACAAGGTGATGTGGACGCCAACCAACTACTACTTGTTCAGTCTGGCCGTGTCCGACTTATTGGTCCTACTACTGGGTATGCCACTGGAACTCTACGAGATGTGGAGCAACTACCCCTTCCTGTTCGGTGCTGGCGGCTGCTACTTCAAGACCTTCCTGTTCGAAACGGTCTGCTTTGCCTCCATCCTCAATATAACAGCGCTGAGCGTGGAGCGCTATATCGCCGTGATACACCCACTCAAGGTCAAGCATGTCGCCACTCGTGCCCACGCCAAGCACGTCATCCTGACGCTGTGGGCCATGTCCATGGCGTGCGCCGTGCCCAACACCAGCCTGCACGGGCTGGCCGTGCTGGGGCCCCGGTTCGGGCGCCAATTCCCCGAGTCGGCCATCTGCATGATCGTGAAGCCCCGGTGGATGTACAACTTGATTACCCAGGTGACCACGCTGGTCTTCTTCCTGCTGCCCATGCTCACCATCACCGGGCTGTATCTGCGCATTGGCCTGCAGTTGAGGATGGAGAGGGGCATGCAGGGGGTGGGGACCGGGCCGGGTTTTGGTCCTGACACCCACTGCAGCATCCACAGGCAGCAGCAGACAGCACGCCACCGACAGGTCACCAAAATGCTATGTGAGTTTCTCACCCACTGTCTATAGAATGACCTGGACATGTGCAGATTATAGACCTACTGTCTCTATAGTACCAGAATGACCTGGATGTGCAGATTATAGACCTACTGTCTCTATAGTACCAGAATGACCTGGACATGCAGATTATAGACCTAATGTCTCTATAGTACCAGAATGACCAGGACATGTGCAGATTATAGACCTACTGTGAATCTATATTCAATTGTGATTCAAAACTCTTTCAATTAGAAAGATGCTGTGAAAGTCCTCGCCCACTTTCTCTACTGTACCAGAAGGGTTGACAGATTATAGACCGATATCTCCATTGAATTGGGCTTCAAAGTTATTTTACAACTAACCAAAAGATTAGTTCCTAAACGTGTCCTTTGTTAGATAAATATTGCTCTTGCTTTCAGCAGATAAGATGCCCAGGAAATGTGACAAATTATAGACCGATCTCTTTTGAATTGGGACGTAAAAGTCTGTGTTGAAGTACAAAACAAAATATATGTTCATTGTCACTTAAACATGTCTTGATCAAAATGTCTGCAAATGTATTTTCTTCTGTCCGTTTGTCTGTCTGTCTGCTTGTCTATCCGCCCGTCCACTTGAATGTCTGTCTGCTTCTCTATCTGCCTCTGTCTGCCTGAGTGCCTACCTGCCCCTCCATCTGTCTGTCTGTCTGAGTGCCTGCCTGCCCCTCCATCTGTCTGTCTGTCTGTCTGTCTGTCTGTCTGTCTGTCTGTCTGTCTGTCTGTCTGTCTGTCTGTCTGTCTGTCTGTCTGTCTGTCTGTCTGTCTGTCTGTCTGTCTGTCTGTCTGTCTGTCCGTCCGTCTGTCTGAGTGACTACCTGCCCCTCCATCCGTCTGTCTGTCTGAGTGACTACCTGCCCCTCCATCCCTCTGTCTGTCTGTCTGAGTGCCTTCCTGCCCCTCCATCCATCTGTCTGTCTGACTGACTGAGTGCCTACCTGCCTTCTCCATCTGTCTGTCTGCTTTTCTGTCTGTCTGTCTGAGTGCCTACCTGCCTTCTCCATCTGTCTGTCTGAGTGCCTACCTGTCCCTCCATCTGTCTGTCTGTCTGAGTGCCTACCTGCCCCTCCATCCGTCTCTCTGCTTCTCTGTCTGCCTCTGTCTGTCTGAGTGCCTACCTGCCCCTCCATCAGTCTGTCTGTCTGTCAGAGTGCCTTCCTTCCCCTCCATCAGTCTGTCTGTCTGTCTGTCTGTCTGAGTGCCTACCTGCCCCTCCATCTGTCTGTCTGTCTGTCTGTCTGAGTGCCTACCTGCCCCTCCATCCATCTGTCTGTCTGACTGAGTGCCTACCAGCCCCTCCATCTGTCTGTCTGTCTGTCTGTCTGAAAGCCTACCTGTCCCTCCATCTGTCTGTCTGTCTGTCTGTCTGAAAGCCTACCTGTCCCTCCATCTGTCTGTCTGTCTGTCTGTCTGTCTGTCTGTCTGTCTGTCTGTCTGTCTGTCTGTCTGTCTGTCTGTCTGTCTGTCTGTCTAAATGCCTACCTGCCCCTCCGTCTGTCTGTCTGTCTGTCTGTCTGTCTGTCTGTCTGTCTGTCTGTCTGTCTGTCTAAGTGACTACCTGCCCCTCCGTCTGTCTGTCTGTCTGTCTGTCTGTCTGTCTGTCTGTCTGTCTGTCTGTCTGTCTGTCTGTCTGTCTGTCTGTCTAAATGCCTACCTGCCCCTCCATCCGTCTGTCTGTCTGTCTGAGTGCCTACCTGCCTCTCCATCCATCTGTCTGTCTGACTGAGTGCCTACCAGCCCCTCCATCTGTCTATCTGTCTGAAAGCCTACCTGCCCCTCCATCTGTCTGTCTGTCTGTCTGTCTGTCTGTCTGTCTGTCTGTCTGTCTGTCTGTCTGTCTGTCTGTCTGTCTGTCTGTCTGTCTGTCTGTCTGTCTGTCTGAGTGCCTACCTGCCCCTCCATCTGTCTGTCTGTCTTTCTAAATGCCTACCTGCCCCTCCATCTGTCTGTCTGTCTGTCTGTCTGTCTGAGTGCCTACCTGCCCCTCCATCCCTCTGTCTGTCTTATTGCCTACCTGCACCTACATCTGTCTGTCTGTCTGTCTGAGTGCCTACCTGTCACTCCATCTGTCTGTCTGTCTTTCTGTCTGAGTGCCTACCTGCCCCTCCATCTGTCTGTCTGTCTGTCTGTCTGTCTGTCTGTCTGTCTGTCTGTCTGTCTGTCTGTCTGTCTGTCTGTCTGAGTGTCTACCTGAACTTCTATCTCTCTGTTTGTCTGTATTGGTGCCTACCTGCCCCTCCATCTGTCTGTCTCTCTGAGTGCATACCTACCCCTCCATCTGTCGTTCTGTCTGAATGCCTGTTTGTCCGTCTGTTTATCTATCCATCCATCCATCCATCCATCCATCCATCCATCCATCCATCCATCCATCCATCCATCCATCCATCCATCCATCCATCCATCCATCCATCCATCCATCCATCCATCCATCTAACTGTCTGTCTTTCCACCAGGCGTACTGGTGATCGTCTTCGGCATCTGCTGGGCTCCTTTCCACATTGACCGCCTCATGTGGAGCTTCATAAACACCTGGACTGGCCACCACCACCTGGTCTTCGAGTACGTCCACATCGTCTCCGGGGTCTTCTTTTACCTCAGCTCGGCAGTCAACCCCATCCTCTACAGCCTCATGTCCACCCGCTTCCGGGAGATGTTCCGGCAGGTCACATGCCGCTTCGGCCCATGTGGTGGCCACGTGCGCCGGCTGAGCTTCCGTAGCACCCAACTGACCCTACGTAGTACCGTCAATGAGAAGCCTCAACAGAATGGGACCCCAGAGAGAATCACCCCAGTCAGAGAAGAGCAGAACAGGTACATAGACTCCCACCAGCAGCCTGTATTTGCCAATATAAGCCCAGATTAGATAGGGGTGGGGGGGTGGGGGTACCAAAGCCAAGCACCAAAATGAACCAAGATTGGATACCAAAATTACCATATTTGTGACTGATTGAATGTGTACAGCGAAAGTTTGGATGGAGCGAACGCAACAGTGTTGAAGTTTTGGCCTCGACTTTGTATTCAAAGTAGAATTCTCACTGGGGATGCCAAATTGAACCAGGATAAGGTACCAAATTGAACCAGGATAAGGTACCAAATTGAACCAGGATGAGGTACCAAATTGAACCAGGATGAGGTACCAAATTGAACCAGGATAAGGTACCAAATTGAACCAGGATAAGGTACCAAATTGAACCAGGATAAGGTACCAAATTGAACCAGGATAAGGTACAAGATGAACAAATGTATCACTGATTGAATGTGTACAGTTAAGAGTCAAAATAGATTCCCCATAAACATATTAATTGTTTTGTGACACAACGACAGATATAAGGGACCCAAAAGCGGACACGGAGGCAGAGATATGATTGACTGTTTAATAGGAAATGTAGGGCAAGACAGGTTCGTAGTCAAGGACAGGCAATGTTCGTAACAGGGAGTCTGAATGGCAGTCGTCCAATAAGGGGAGTCAGGCTCGTAGTCGTAGTTCAGGCAGCGTTCGTTACCGGGAATCAGAAGACTGGCAGTGCAGAGGAGTAGACAGGCTCGTAATCCGTAATGCAGGCAGAGTTCGTTTGGCAGCAGATCAGATGGTCGAAGGCACATGAGGGGGCTAGACAGGAACGTAATCCAACAGGCAGGTAGAGGTCCAAATACCGGGAAACAGACTGGCAGAGTTACTAATACAAGAGAGTGCTGGAAACGACTGACTAAGCAAGACGATCTGGCAAATGCCAACAGCACCCAAGATGCTAAATACACAAACTGATTAATGATGGTGATAGGGTGCACCTGGTGTGGGGAGGGGACAAACACAGACAGGTGAAACATAACAGGACATGACAGTACCCCTCCCCCTACGGGCGCCACCTGGCGACCGACCCGGGTGCATACCTGGCTGACCGGGATGCCGTCGATGAAAGTCGGCGATGAGCTCCGGGTCGAGGATGTCCCTGGTAGAGACCCAAGACCGCTCCTCCGGCCCGTAGCCCTCCCAGTCAACCAGGTACTGGAAACCCCGGCCCCGGGGACGGACTCTCAGGAGGCGACGCACCGTCCATGCAGGTTGGTTGTCAATAACCCGAGGAGGAGGGGCAGGCCTGGGAACAGGAGACAAAGGACAGTGAGATACAGGTTTTACACGGGACACATGAAAGGTAGGATTAATGCGGAGGGACCGGGGCAACATGAGGCGTATAGCTGAGCGATTGATAACCCGGGAGATCTGATAAGGGCCGATGTAACGGGACGAAAGCTTGCGACTTTCCACCCGAAGGGGCAGATCTCGGGTGGACAGCCACACCCTCTGGCCAACACGGTAGTGGGGAGCCTGGGTCCTGCGACGGTCGGCCTGCCGTCGATACCTGGTATTTGTCCGTAGTAGAACAGCCCGGGCCTTTCTCCAGGTCCGACGGCAGCGCCTGACAAACAACTGGGCCGACGGGACGCCAACCTCCTCTTCCTGCTCCGGAAACAGCGGAGGCTGGTATCCCAAGGAGCACTCGAAGGGCGAAAGCCCAGTAGCGGAGGAAGGCAGGGTGTTGCGGGCATATTCCACCCAAACGAGTTGCCGGCTGCAGGTGGTGGGATTGTCCGAAACCAGGCAACGTAGCACCGTTTCTAGGTCTTGATTGGCCCGCTCTGATTGGCCGTTAGACTCTGGGTGGAATCCTGAGGACAGGCTGATAGAAGAGCCAATAAGGGTGCAGAAAGCCCTCCAGAACTGGGAAGTGAACTGAGGACCCCGGTCGGAGACGATGTCAATGGGTAATCCGTGGATCTGGAAAACGTGCTGTACCATCAATTGGGCAGTCTCCTTGGCCGATGGCAACTTAGGCAGGGGGATAAAGTGTGCCGCCTTCGAAAACCGGTCTACTACGGTGAGGATGGCGGTATTGCCGTCGGATAGTGGCAGACCTGTGACAAAGTCCAGGGAGAGATGTGACCATGGACGATGAGGGACAGGGAGAGGCTGCAGGAGACCAGCTGGGGCCTGGCGGGACGTCTTGCTTCGGTTGCACACCATGCAGGCCGAGACAAAAGAGGGAACATCCACCCCCATGGTGGGCCACCAAAATCGTCGCCGTATAAACGCCAGGGTCCGACGAGCGCCGGGGTGGCAGGTCAATCTCGACGAATGACCCCATTCCAGGACTCTGGATCGAACAGGGCCAGGTACGAACAGGCAGCCCGGCGGACCCCCTCCTGGGTTAGGGCTCAACTGTTGCGCCTTACGCACAGCCTCTTCAACGCCCCAGACCAAGGACGTGGCCAGACAAGAGACAGGGAGAATGCGTTCATTTCCTTGGACCGTAGCAGTAGGGCTGAACACACGGGAGAGGGCGTCTGGTTTTGTATTCTTTGAGCCAGGCCGATAAGACAGGGTGAAATCAAAACGAGTAAAAAACAGAGCCCACCTGGCTTGTCGGGCATTGAGTCTCCTGGCTGAGCGTAGGTACTCAAGATTCTTGTGGTCTGTCCACACAATAAATGGTTGTTCCGCCCCCTCCAGCCAATGTCTCCACTCCTCCAATGCCGTCTTGACCGCCAGCAATTCCCGGTTGCCGACGTCATAATTTACTTCAGCAGGTGTCAGACGACGGGAGAGGAATGCACATGGATGCAGCTTCTGATCGTTGTCTGACCTTTGCGACAACACAGCCCCCACGCCGATATTGGAGGCATCTACCTCCACTACAAATTGCCGGGCTGGGTCTGGGTGAATCAAAATGGGGGCTGACGTGAAGCGCTGTTTGAGGGCAGTGAAGGCCTGGGCTGCTTGGGGTGACCACACAAAGCTCACTTTAGTTGAGGTCAGGGCAGTGAGTGGGGCCGCCAAAATGCTGTAATTTCGAATGAACCGTCGATAAAAATTGGCAAACCCCAGGAAGCGTTGCAGATCCAGGCGTGAAGAGGGCTGTGGCCAATCAGTGACGGCTTGGATCTTGCCAGGATCCATCCGGATGCTACCCGCGGCCACTATGTAACCCAGGAAAGGAATGACAGAGCGATGGAACTCGCACTTCTCTGCTTTTACAAACAGCTGATTTTCTAATAAACGCTGGAGGACCTGTCGTACATGTGCTGTGTGTTCCTGGGCAGAGTGGGAGAATATCAAAATGTCATCCAGATACACGAAGACAAAACGATTAATCATGTCCCGGAGCACATCGTTAACCAGAGCCTGGAAGACAGCGGGAGCGTTAGTCAACCCAAATGGCATCACCAGGTATTCGTAGTGCCCACATAGCCGTGTTGAACGCCGTCTTCCATTCATCCCCTTCTCGTATCCGTACCAGGTGGTATGCATTTCGGAGGTCCAGTTTAGAGAAGATCGTGGCTCCCTGGAGCAGTTCAAACGCGGAGGCCAGCAGAGGGAGTGGATAACGATTCTTCACCGTGATGTCATTAAGACCCCGGTAGTCAATGCATGGGCGAAGAGTCTTATCCTTTTTGGCAACGAAGAAAAACCCTGCACCAGCAGAAGAGGAAGATGGCTGAATAATCCCAGCCCTGAGGGAGGCCTCTACATAATCTGCCATGGCCCTCGTCTCCGGACCGGACAAGGAGTACAGACGTCCACGGGGGGGTGATGTGCCTGGATGGAGGTCTATGGCACAGTCGTATGGCCGATGAGGAGGTAGCGAGGTAGCCCGAGACTTATTGAAAACCTCCCTTAGATCCCAGTATTCGGAGGGGACAGATGACAAATCGATGTCCGCCGTGGCCTGTGAAACCTGTCTGGTAAGAACATGAGGTGCAGCTTTCAGACAATGAGCAAGGCAAAAGGGGCTCCAGTTTGTAACAGACCCGGTAATCCAATCAATGTGATGGTTGTGTTTAACAAGCCAAGAATGGCCTAACACAATAGGAGCGTTAGGGGAGTGTAAGGGCAGGAACTGGATCTCCTCCCTGTGATTGCCAGACAGGATCAGAGTAACGGGCACCGATATCTGGGACACCCGCCCAATAGAACGACCGTCCAGGGCTGTGGCCTCGATGGGTGTGCTTAGAGGGCGTGAAGGAATGCCTAATTTGACCAGAAGGGAGTTATCAATAAAACAGTCGTCAGCTCCTGAATCCATAAGGACATTTACTTTAAGGGTTTGGGAATTCCAAATAATAGTGGCAGGAAAAGGAAAACGAACCGGGGGTACCCATGGGGTTTTAGTTTGACTCACCCGTATTCCTGCAGTTACTGATGAGCCCGCCCTTTTTAAAGGACAATCGGCTGCATAATGTCCTTTCTCTCCACAGTAGAGGCAGCTGCGACTGTCTATCCTGCGTCGACGTTCCTCGGGCGTCAGCTGTGCCCTCCTTATTTGCATGGGTTCAGATGTAAGGACCTCGGACGCCCTCGGTGGTTCCCGGAAGAATTCGGGTGGTTCCGGCAGTCCCGGTGACGCTCTACCACCCGGTCCGCCGAAATGCGGAAGTGCCTGAGCAGGACGACGATTTTCTCTCTCCCGATTTCGTTCCTGAAGTCTACTTCCTATACGCATGGCAATGGAGATGAGGCTGTCTAAACTGGGAGGCACCTCTCGGGCAGCGAGTTCATCTTTGATGGGATCACATAATCCATCATAGAAGGCGTCGAGCAGAGCCTCGGAATTCCATGAGCACTCCGCTGCCAGAGTACGGAATTTAATAGAGTAATCCGACACGCTGCTAGTCCCCTGTTTTAGATGTAGCAGCTGACGTGCCGCTTCTCTTCCGGATAGTGGAGCGTCAAACTTTTTTTACCTCCGTAGTGAACGCTGCTAGACTGAAACTAACGGGAAGCTGCTGGTCCCATATCGGCGTAGCCCATGCCAGGGCTCGCCCCGTCATCATGGTTATCATATAGGCGACCCGTGACTTCTCTGTGGGAAAACAGGATGGCTGCAGTTCGAAGATACGCGAACACTGGGACAAGAAAGGACGACAATAACTTGAATCACCAGAGAACCGTTCGGGGGCAGGTAAGTGCGGCTCTCTAAGGGATACCGGGGAAGGTGTTGGGCTGCTGGGTATAGGTGGGACAGGAGACGGGAGGGAAGCGCTCTGTGCCGGTAGTGCCAGTGTTAACCTCTCCAAGTGTTGGAGCAGGCATTCGGTGGCTCGCTGCTGGTTCTCTCTCTGCTCACGGAGCTCTTCTGTTATTGACCGTAGCACCTCCTCGTGTCGATCCACAACAACCCCTTGGTGGGCTATCGCGTTTTGTAGATGTGTCAACTCCGCTGGGTCCGTCATGGCCAGATCGTTCTGACACAACGACAGATATAAGGGACCCAAAAGCGGACACGGAGGCAGAGATATGATTGACTGTTTAATAGGAAATGTAGGGCAAGACAGGTTCGTAGTCAAGGACAGGCAATGTTCGTAACAGGGAGTCTGAATGGCAGTCGTCCAATAAGGGGAGTCAGGCTCGTAGTCGTAGTTCAGGCAGCGTTCGTTACCGGGAATCAGAAGACTGGCAGTGCAGAGGAGTAGACAGGCTCGTAATCCGTAATGCAGGCAGAGTTCGTTTGGCAGCAGATCAGATGGTCGAAGGCACATGAGGGGGCTAGACAGGAACGTAATCCAACAGGCAGGTAGAGGTCCAAATACCGGGAAACAGACTGGCAGAGTTACTAATACAAGAGAGTGCTGGAAACGACTGACTAAGCAAGACGATCTGGCAAATGCCAACAGCACCCAAGATGCTAAATACACAAACTGATTAATGATGGAGATAGGGTGCACCTGGTGTGGGGAGGGGACAAACACAGACAGGTGAAACATATCAGGACATGACAGTTTTGTGTGATATTCAAATGATTATTCTGTGCAGATGAAAGTGTTCTTCATCCGGATATTAATATTCAGGTGAAACACATCATTAATAAGCTTCTCTAATAACTGTCTTCTTAACTGTCTTCTTCAATGTGTTGTTGTACCGTTCGGTGTACTAGCTATACAATCCAAATCCCACTCACTATGAATATGTAGCATAGGCAATATGGAAGTATATGGGAGATGGAAATGACATCTTTTATAGAAATAGAAAATGTGACTTGCAATGTACGCATGACATCCTTTATGTAATAGAAATAGGGGGGTATTTCCATCAATAGTAAGTAAATACATATGCTAAACAAATGCTGTGTGTCTTTGTAGTACTACTCTAAAATGTATAGTATTTAGCTTCAAGTGCTTCTCATGAGTCTCATGTTTTTGAATGGGCTTCAGTATAAAGAGATATAGTTGTGGGTTTAGTAAGGGCTTGATTGTTTGTATTATATTGGTTTTAAGTAGCCTACTGTAAAGCATACACATTAAACCAGTTTCAACCGTATCGAGGAGCTGCGTGATAAATCGGTTTTCTTAACAAAAAAAAAAAAGACTTCATGGGGATTGCAAATAAATGCATCACAGACATATCCTAAAGCCAATATGCGTTTGATCCCACAAATCTGAAAGGAACACATTCATGACCTTTCTCTGTGTGCCCTTGGGAATATTTAATAGGAGTTAATACAGGGATAGCTAACTGTATTCCCAATCTATCTGGTTGAATGACAGCTCTGAGGGAACAGCATTACTTTTACCTCCGCTGGATTTCTGCTCTTCTAATCAACTTTGGGAGTCTGGGACAAGTAATGGAGAATGATGAGAAAGAGTGACTGGCACAAGTTGAGGCGACCGAGGGATTTAATACAAAAACATCAAGCCTAAACCCAATGGCAATGAAAAGCAGTGTCTGGTGGGAGCATGTTTACCTCTGCGCACGTCAGTGGTTTGACAAATAAGAGGTAACAGGAATCCGTTTTAGAAAATGGTCACAATGTATTAGTATCGTACTCATTATAGGTATGTGATGACCATGGAGATACAATGATTAATTAAATCATTATATGTTCAAAATCTATTAGATTCCTAATCATTCTAACAAACATTTTCTGAGGTCAATTGAGAACAAACAATGACAGTCTGACATCAAATATAGCAACAACATCAATGATCCGTGTACAAATTGGTTGAAATTTGGAAAATTGGAAATTCAAGTGCCAGAGGCACTTTCTCAACTGGCTGTTATTGATTGACAGGCACCAACTCCAGAAGCATCTAAGCTGAAATATATAAGTCAGTTAAAGCAATGTCCTGTTTACGAGATTCACAGGTCGCCAGAGGCAATATCATCACAGTAAGTAACTCTGGATAATCACACAATACACTGGTTGAAGTCGCTCTCTTTCAGCTGAATATAATGACTCTGTGCACACTGAAAGTCATTTACTACTAACTTCAAAAGTGTTGTTAACCCCCATTATCACCTAATTGTGTTTACAAGAATCATAGGTACACTCTCTGGAGAGTCCGAACATCATTTCTGAGTGTAAATAACCCACTTTGTTTTTACAAAAAGATTACTCTCATAGGGAGACTTTAGGTATCTCAATAATATATTCATGCAGGCTTATTTTCGACTGCACAGGGGCTAACTTTAGGATTCACCAGGGATAGTTGCATTCCAGGGAACCATCAAAATTATCCTGTTATTACACTCTCCTTGTGTCTATAATCTTACACTTGTGTTCAAAATGGCAAAAATAATGTTTTTTATTAGTGCCAAAGAGAGAAGTTTCTTCAAATCCTCCAAAAACATAAATCTTTAAGGAGCTACTGAATTTACTGATTCTGCATGCGTTTCTCGGTTGCTAACTAAGAAAAACAAGATTTCAGTCTTGGGGGTGTGGTTTGATGTGGCAGTTACTAATGTTTGTCCACCGTGAGACACATTAAGAAGAACGCCAATATCACTTCCTCAAAATAGTCTGAATTAATCAAAGATAACTAAAGAAATCTGTAATTGAATGTTTTTTCAGCGGTTTTAGTCATGTAATTTTTTATCTCAACAAGGTGTTTGCTGCAATATTTCTCAAGTAAAAAAATGTAGATACCCTGCTGCGGTGAATGCGCTCTATCCCGGGTGAGCATTGTCCAAATCGTTTATCCTCTTGGTCTTTCATTCAAAATATTCACAAAAATCTAACCTTAAAGTAGAATTATGTGTGCCGTAATTATTGGCACCCCTAGAAATTATCATGAGTAAAATTTAACTGAAGTCCCATTCGACATTTTTCAGCTGAGTGATTAAGAACACTTAAGTGGTAAGCCATGACTTCCTGTTTCACTGGGGTATTAATATGAGGTGACACACAGGCCAAGATCCCATAGTCATCAATCACTACGGGAAAGAACTGACAATGCAGTAATTACATTTACATCTGGGTATTTTAGCAGACGCTCTTATCCAGAGTTACTTACTGTGCACTTATCAAACCCACAACCCAGGCGCTGAAAGCTCCATGCTCTACCATCTGAGCTACACGGGACTAATGATGTGTGACAAAAGGTTGTTGAGCTGCACGAATCAGGAAATGGCTATAAGAAAATAGTTCAACGGCAATTATCAAGAAGTTTAAAGCACAGAATCAAGGTTTTGCCATGGTCATCACAGTCCTCTGACCTAAACCCCATAGAAAGCCTGTGGGATGAGCTGAAGAGGAGAGTCCACAAGCGTGGACCTCAGAATCAGAAGGATCTGGAGAGATTCTGTACGGAGGAAGGGTCTCAGATCCCTTGCCTTCTCCAACCTATAGGGGTAGGATTCAGAGCTGTTATCTTGGCAAAGTATTGAATGAAGGGGTGCCAATAATTGTGGCACACATATATTTGAGAAAAATATTTGTTTTATGATAAGAATTTATTTTTTCTTTCAATTATTTGACTTTAATTAAAGGTTTGATTTGTGTGAATATTTTGAATGAAAGACCAAGAGGATGAACAGCAAAGAAAATGTTTCTACAGCCCGTTTAGATCCTATTTACCAAGGGTGCCAATGGAGGGGTCCTTCTTGCCTGGTAATAAGCAGAACTCTGAGTCAGACTTTACAGTGCCTCCTTGATTTTGTTGTGTTAAAGCCTGAATTCAAAATAGATTAAATATATGTTTTTTCTCACCCATCTACACACAATACCCCATAATGAAAAAGTGAAAACATGTTTTTAGAATGTTTGCAAATTTAATGAAAATGAAATACAGAAATATCACATTTTTGCAAATTTATTGAAAATGAAATGCTAAAATATCAAATTTACATACGTACGTATTCACATCGCTGAGACATTGCTAGACTGTTTTAAAGTCACCATTGGCCTCCTGGTCGAGGATCCAAGGCCTCAGATCAGCTTGGCAAATGGCTGACGATAGCCAGACCCCCCTCTCTCCCACAGAAGAGGAGAGGGGGCTGGGCCGGATTTGACACATTTGACATTAACAGGGAGGAGGGTCGTTTGTCTCCTGCTTTCCAGTATTACTAAAGGAATGTCCTTTGTCCCCCAGAAGACTTTTACTGGCAAAACTATAGCGTCCGAAAAGTAAACACTGGAACAATATTTCTAACATCTGAATGTTTGGATAGTATTGAGAAAATACTGTAACTCGGAAAGTGGACATCTGTCAAGTTTACATATAAATGTTGTGTAAAATATATGATTAAGTTTGAGAGTGTTTTGTTAAGATAGGGGTTTTAGTTTTCTAATGAGATAATAGTTTTTCACATAAACTTTTGCCCAGTCAGTGGCCACGCTCATGAAGAGTGTCAGCACCCTTTTACCCAGAGTGCATAAAAAGTCTTGGTCACGAAATTTACATTAGACCAGAAAGTGTGGAGCTGTGGCTACACGGCTGAAAATGGTTGGACCAGAAAGACGTTAGACGGTAATCCACACAGTTGGAATGGTTAGAACTTTGAACCTCAACCCGAGGTGAAGAAGATAAACTCACCAGACTAGACCTGAACATTACTAGTCGGCAGCTGTGCATCTAAAGTGCTTCAAACTCTGACTAAAGACACAATGTGGGAATGAGAAAATCCCATCTCAGACAATCACTGAGTATCTGTTCTATTTGAACACTCCACTACAAGACCAAGACAACTAAGAAGAAGGACATAGTGACCTCTGGTGGACAAGCAGAGCCTTACACCGAAGCGGGACACTACAACTTCCCCATAGAAGAATTGATTGGTTTCAATAGAGAGACGACAAACAAAGACATCTACACTTAAATACATTCATGATTCCTTACCCAAAACGGGCAGTGGTTTGTGTGCAAAGTAAATTATTAGTTTCCAAATGAATCAACGATATTGTTGTCACCCTCTCCCTTTCTTTTGGTAACCAAGCATTCATGCTGTTGTTAGTCAACTAGAGACGTTTTCTCATGTACTGTATTAAGTGTGTATGTATTCTGTGTTATTATTTACTGTAGTTAGTAGTTAGTTAAGAAATTTCCCCCGGGGGATCAATAAAGTATCTATCTATCTATCTATCTATCTATCTATCTATCTATCTATCTATCTATCTATCTATCTATCTATCTATCTATCTATCTATCTATCTATCTATCTATCTATCTATCTATCTATCTATCTATCTATCTATCTATCTATCTATCTATCTATCTATCTATCTATCTATCTAACTATCGTTCACAATGGAACTGACATGAGGTAATGATTAATAAGTGGCTGTTATCGATATATAACATATATCTTTTAGAGTTTAATTCGGGAGATGGTAACTCTATAAACAACTTCTCCCGTGGTGCCCCAAATTCCTAATGAGTTAATTGTTACATGATTAATTTAATCGGGTAACTATTAAACATAGTTAGTTGATTCGATAAATAACAGTCATCACATTAATGAAAGTCACATCACAACAGAGATATTCCTGAGCAGTTTCCTTCCTCTCCAGTTAGGAAGTTACGCCTGTATCTTTGTGGTGACTGGGTGTATTGATAAACCATCCAGAGTGTAATTAATAACTTCACCATGCTCACAGGGATATTCAATGTTTGCTTTTTGTATTTTTACCCATCTACCAATAGGTGCCCTTCTTTGAGAGGCATTGAAAACCTCCCTGGTCTTTGTGGTTGAATCTGTGTTTGAAATTCACTGCTCGGCTGAGGGAGGTTTTCATGTTTTCACTATTATTGCACACAGAGTGAGTCCATACAACTTATTATGTGACTTGTTAAGCACATTTTAACTCCTGAACTTATTTAGGCTTGCCATAACAAAGGGGTTAAATACTTATTGACTCAAGACATTTCAGCTTTTTACATTTGTAAAAATGTCTAAAAACATAATTCCACTTTTCCATTATGAGGTATTGTGTACAGATCAGTGACACACAATCTCAATTTAATCCATTTAAAATGCAGGCTGTAACACAACAAAATGTGGAAAAAGTCAAGGGGTGTGAATACTGGCACTGTAAATCAACTTGCTTTGTGCCCACAGGAAGAGCCATCAGCTCTATGTAAGTGTACTTATACTCACTCTACTGAGCTGTGCAGAACTGTATTTCGCCGGCCTGGTAACAGTTCGGCTTGATAGTGAAGATTTAATGGAAGCTTATACTGTACTGTACATAGAGTATGTATTCTCAGTGCCAGCTTGGCTATTCCCTGAAACCTTCTATGAACCAAACAACACCACTAAAGTTTACATGACACAAAGTAACCACCAACATAAGGCACTAATGTGAGAATAAAAAGATTAAAGACACACTGTATATGTGTGGCTTCTAACCCCCTTGGCATCACATCCACTCAGTCTGTGTAAACCCATTATATTGAAACTGTGCTCAAGCTGTAATTACACGAAACATAATATAATCTATTCAAGTCAGCAACATATGAGTTAATACCTCCATATTTGGGCATCCTTCACAATTCAAAGCCACACCCCCATAGGAAGAATCTGGGGGCATAATAACTCATGAGTAGTTGAACACGGGCATAATTAATGAAAATGTGTCAGAGACAGTTGAGGGCCCATTACTAAGGAAGTTACCATTGCAATGTTTCCTCCACTGGCAATTCAAAGTTGAACATTTTCTGACAACAGGACTGAATGATTATAGAGTTAATTTGCATGTGAACCCTGGATAAATGATTAAGAAAGACAATCATTCTTAAAACAACGACTTACAGGTTGCTTTGCAAAATCGGCAATCATTATTGAGATGGAAAGACATCCAGCAACTTCATTTTGAGTCATTAGCTACCCAGCTAACAAAATTATGTTCCAGGACGTGACCACAAAGTTGTTTTAGTCCCCACATAAGTCATGATAACGTTATTGTGAAACGTGTCTTCTACATAGCTGTGGTGTTTTCAGGACGTAGATATGTGTGGGATTTTAAACAGCTAACAAACGTTATTCAGTAACGTTATAAGAAATGTCCTTGAATCTTGGGGTGGCAGGTAGCTGAGTGGTTAGAGTGTTGGCCTGTAACTGAAAGGTTGCCGGATTGAATCCCCAAGGTAAAAAAATGGGTTATTCTGCCCCTGAACAAGGCAGTTAACCCACTGTTCCTAAGCTGTCATTGTAAATAAGAATTTGTTCATAACTGACTTGCCTAGTTAAATAAAAATTTATCAAATAAAATAATAAGACACGTTATTTAATCTAGCCTGAACATACACACAGTATCCTGTCGGTAGGTGTCCACTGACAAAATATGCATTTTTTTTTTTTTTACTTAAGCTGTATCACAATAGATTCGGAAACAATATCCCAGCAATAAGCTCACAAAATAACAAGTTAGTAAAAAGATCACTGCACTCCAATCAAGAACTGTAAAACTGCTTAAAGCTGAAAGTTAATATTTATGTTATGTTTATTCAGGTGCTGCTGCTCCATCCTCATCCACTGTCACTTCCTCCACCCGCTCCTGGAAGTCCCAATAACACTAATTGGTCATTATTTTCAGTAATTCAATTGGTCATTATTTTCAGTAATTAAATGATCAAAATGGTGGTTTAACGTCGACTGCCTACTACATTCCTGTTGTACAATACTTTAACTACACTGACCGACTGGATTAAAGAGAAGTATAATAATAATAATAATAATAATAATAATAAAGTGTTATTTTTATTCATACCTTTCTCTTACTCTTGAGTTGAGCTGGTGCATGTTTGAGAGCGTCTGCTATTTTGTCATCTATCTCTTGGTAGGAAGCCTTGGGGTGTGATTTCAGGGAGACTCCTATTTTGTGAAAAAACAATGTTATGGTACATTCCATGTCATATTACTACTTTTCCACCTATGCTAGCTGAGACAGAGGCTGGGTATTGACCCTCTCTTCCCTCAGAGACAGACAGAGGTTGGGTATTGACCCTCTCTTCCCTCAGAGACAGACAGAGGCTGGGTATTGACCCTCTCTTCCCTCAGAGACAGACAGAGGTTGGGTATTGTCAGACCCTCTTCCCCTTCCTGTCCTTCAAGGAGTTTCCTGTCCACAGCTCCTCTGTTCCAATTTCTCTCATCATGTGTCTGATTCCTGAGCCCAGGTCCTGGCCACATACAGTGGGGAGAACAAGTATTTGATACACTGCCGATTTTGCAGGTTTTCCTACTTACAAAGCATGTAGAGGTCTGTCATTTTTATCATAGGTACACTTCAACTGTGAGAGACGGAATCTAAAACAAAAATCCAGAAAATCACATTGTATGATTTTTAAATAATTAATTAGCATTTTATTGCATGACATACGTATTTGATCACCTACCAACCAGTAAGAATTCCGGCTCTCACAGACCAGTTAGTTTTTCTTTAAGAAGCCCTCCTGTTCTCCACTCATTACCTGTATTAACTGCACCTGTTTGAACTCGTTACCTGTATAAAAGAAACCTGTCCACACACTCAATCAAACAGACTCCAACCTCTCCACAATGGCCAAGACCAGAGAGCTGTGTAAGGACATCAAGGCTGGGATGGGCTACAGGACAATAGGCAAGCAGCTTGGTGAGAAGGCAACAACTGTTGGCGCAATTATTAGAAAATGGAAGAAGTTCAAGATGACGGTCAATCTCCCTCAGTCTGGGGTACCATGCAAGATCTCACCTCGTGGGGCTTCAATGATCATGAGGAAGGTGAGGGATCAGCCCAGAACTACACAGCAGGACCTGGTCAATGACCTGAAGAGAGCTGGGACCACAGTCTCAAAGAAAACCATTAGTAACACACTATGCCGTCATGGATTAAAATCCTGCAGCGCACGCAAGGTCCCCCTGCTCAAGCCAGCGCATGTCCAGGCCCGTCTGAAGTTTGCCAATGACCATCTGGATGATCCAGAGGAGGAATGGGAGAAGGTCATGTGGTCAGATGAGACAAAAATAGAGCTTTTTGGTCTAAACTCCACTCGCCGTGTTTGGAGGAAGAAGGATGAGTACAACTCCAAGAACACCATCCCAACCGTGAAGCATGGAGGTGGAAACATCATTCTTTGGGGATGCTTTTCTGCAAAGGGGACAGGACGACTGCACCGTATTGAGGGGAGGATGGATGGGGCCATGTATCGCGAGATCTTGGCCAACAACCTCCTTCCCTCAGTAAGAACATTGAAGATGGGTCGTGGCTGGGTCTTCAGCATGACAACGACCCGAAACACACAGCCAGGGCAACTAAGGAGTGGCTCCGTAAGAAGCATCTCAAGGTCCTGGAGTGGCCTAGCCAGTCTCCAGACCTGAACCCAATAGAAAATCTTTGGAGGGAGCTGAAAGTCCGTATTGCCCAGCGACAGCCCCGAAACCTGAAGGATCTGGAGAAGGTCTGTATGGAGGAGTGGGCCAAAATCCCTGCTGCAGTGTGTGCAAACCTGGTCAAGAACTACAGGAAACGTATGATCACTGTAATTGCAAGCAAAGGTTTCCAAATATTAAGTTCTGCTTTTCTGATGTACTTATGTCATGCAATAAAATGCAAATGAATTACTTAAAAATCATACAATGGGATTTTCTGGATTTTTGTTTTAGATTCCGTCACTCACAGTTGAAGAGTACCTATGATAAAAATTACAGACTTCTACATGCTTTGTAAGTGGGAAAACCTGCAAAATCGGCAGTGTATCAAATACTTGTTCTCCCCACTGTATATATACTTCCCACTAATGTGTGTGTTCCTCAGCTATAACACCTGGCCATACAGTTCTGATTGATAGTAATGATAAATCATACTCTCTCTCCCCAACAGGTTTATGACCCCCCCTACCCTCTCAAACCGTTATACCAACATGGACAGGCTTGTTACCACAGAGAGAGACTATGCAAGAATGGTAAACATCAAAAGGTTGGGAATGGAACAATATTTCCCTTTTTCCACCAGCTGAAAGTGTCCGTAGGTATTTAAAGAATATGATGTCATATCAGGTGTTGTCTGGAACACTATATCGGAAGCCTACACGTTCTAGTTATCAGATTTACATGGAATTGTTATGTAATTTATATGTTTGAATATGAAACTATTTGTGAAAATATTAAATGTAAATTCTAGCCTTTGTGAATGAGACAATTGATTTCATAAGTAAACTTCATCAGTCAGTAGCCACGCCCAAGTGAACAGCCATTGGTTGAGAACTATGAAACATGCCCTTCTCTTCCCTATTACAAAAGCCGTTGACGAAAGTCAAGACTTTAGCTCCTGATGACGCTAGGACTGTGGTCCATGCGTTTAAAAAGGGCTAAATTGAACTACAACTCTATCATGCATATTATAACATGGATATGACGATTGCCAAGTTAAAATTGTGAATTTCGACTAGACCAGCCAGCTGGTAAAATGGTATGAACTTTGAACTATCCTTCACTAAAGAAGAAGTGATTAAATCCTATATGTCACGTTATCCAGCTGCAGCTGTAAACGTCCATGGCCTAGGAAAGGACAGACAATCTCCTAAGAACTGAGGGTACTTCAACGTATCCACTCAACAACACCACAACCAGGAAGACTCTCCTTTGGATGAGGGCGATCTCTGATGAACCAGAGTCTTACAGCTTCGACCAATCTATCGAAGCCAAGCTCAATCGTAAATATCTATAATTACATGAACTCTTTCCGAATGGTCAGCTCTTAAGGTGTACGATTTTGTGTTTATGTTTGATCATAACTTCCCGACAGACTTCATCTCTCTCTTTCTCCCGCTCATTTCATTTAAGCCCAACCCCTTTCCTTTGTGTAACCAGCCGTCATATCGGGTTAGTCCACTAGACTTTTCATGACATGAGTAGCTATCACTGTATGATCTATACTGTTTTATATTTACTGTATGTAACTGTGTGTTTATTTAGCTAGTTAGTAAATAAATTATTAAGACAATTTGTGTAATGCAGATTCAACATGTGAGCTAGGGTTTGTGTAGATTAGATCTTACTATCATCAGAATGAGACTGTTAAGAGCAGGGCTCCCCAACCCTGTTCCTGTAGGTTTTCACTTCAACCCCAGTTGTAACGAACCTGATACAGTTTATCAACCAGCTAGTTATTAGAATCAGTTGAGCTTGATTAGGATTGGAGTGAAAACCTACAGGGTTGGAGAGCCCTGGATCTGAGGTATGGTTAATGATTGGATATTACATAAGTCAAAGTTATTTTCTGGAACCGGTAACTCTGTAAACGACAGATTCCAGTGGTTATTATTCATTTGATTCTTGCATAATTTAATTCAATCACATAACCAATTAAACGTTAGAATAATCTAATTTGATAAAATAACGTCACCAAATTAATCGAAACCAACGTTACGACACTGGGCTAAAACCTGTGTAAGAGGGCTGATCGTTTCTTCTTAAGTTAAGTGTTAGTTGGGAAATCAAGCCTAATACTAAATAGGCATATGGCATATATGACAACTGCATTTCATTGACATTAAGATATTTGGATTCAATAATATTGCAGGTTGCAATCTTCTCTAAAATCTGGGGGGTATTTCAGAAAGCGGGTTTAGTGAAAACTCTGAGTAAGTTCACTCAGAGTTGATGGAAACTCTGGGTTTACGGTTTCAAAAAGCCAGTTCAGCGTTTGAGTCAGTTACTACGGCAACACACTCCTTAAAGCTAACCTGCTCGCTAGCAGGTTTTATTCAACTAACCCTGAGTTTGTCCTACTCTTTAACTGAAACCTGCCATCTGAATGTGTCAGACATGGCGTGTCCTTGATTTTGAAGCTCAAATACTCCGCAGAGATCTCCGTCGGGAGAGGGTGATCAGACCCTGTTTAATCATTCCCTGATGAATGTATTTGAGCGTTACCATTTTTCTGCACAATATTATCAGCCCTTATATCGTTCATTTGACACAACGTGGACATGCTCTCAGTTCGGAACAAAGTCTTTGTGTTGCACTTTGTTTGTTTGCCAACGGGAGTTTTTTTCTATAACATAGTTGGCGCTGAGAATATTTCCAAGGCAACCGTCTGTCGGGCTGTCAGAAATGTGACTCTTGCACTGAAACGGTTACTGTACAGTTTTGTGGTGTTCCCAAGTCACAGACCCACAAGAGCCATCAAAGAAGAATTCCACAGAATTGCAGGTATCAGTCAAAGCAATAGGTTTTCAGGTGTGATTTGCAGTAGTCAAACCACACCACATTACTTTGCAGGATACCACATGGAAAGGTCTGCAGTGAGACCTCTGTCAAACCACACCACATTACTTTGCAGGATACCACATGGAAAGGTCTGCAGTGAGACCTCTGTTAAGTTTCAGTGCAAGATCTACTTAAGTAAATCATGGACCAACGCTAAACAACATCTTATGGAGGCAAGTTGTGCTGTAGAGGTGGACTTCATTGTAATTTCCAGCATTGCTCTGTTTGGGAAAAAGTTTCAAGTATATTCTGGTACAACACTTATCAACTGCTAGATGTGATTTAAAGAGTGAACCTCAATCCCTCGGGGGATCAATAAAGTATCTATCTATCTATCTATCTATCTATCTATCTATCTATCTATCTATCTATCTATCTATCTATCTATCTATCTATCTATCTATCTATCTATCTATCTATCTATCTATCTATCTATCTATCTATCTATCTATCTATCTATCTATCTATCTATCTATCCAATAGGCCTCTGTATGTTCCCTCTCTGTGGCAGCTTCATCTCTTCATCATCCTGTAATGAAAATTAAGATGCCCTCAGCAGTAGGGCGCCCACTGTTGTGACTGAGGGCCATCTCTTCAGCCTCTGATAGGTGGAGTTGGACCCCCACCTGTTCTTCGGGCCTCCGCCTTTTTCCTATTGGCCATAACGGATGTCAACTTTGAATATGTCCAGTTTTGAGAAAGCACACATTTTGAGACTTGTATGTATAAAAGCATTTACTTTCAAATGGACAAAATTAAATACTGGCAGAGTGGAGACGGCTGACAATTAAAAAAGGTTTTGCTCAGAAAATGTAGCCACTGAATGATGCTTAACGAAGCTCAACATCACAATAGCTTGTATTGCAATTACACCGGTTTGAAGTATATTTTGGTATTTCATCTTCAGTTGCTGTCAAGTGCGTTTGGTGCCTGTTGGGTTGCACAGAGATAAATATAAAAAATGTGAGCGCGCATATAAATGTTGACTAAGTGGAACACTCAAGATAAAAACTTTCTTTTTTTCAAAATAATACTGTGAGGGTTTGGCTGTGGTTAGACCTTACTCCCAATAAGGGGAGTGGTAGAACCACAGTCGAACCCTCACACCCTAACTAGGGGAGTAATGATCCTCAATCAGAGACAGCTGTACAGGTTGTTCTCTGATTGGGGATTGTATTTAGGCACCACTCCCAGCCACCTGTGTGGGTCATTATTATAATTTCAAGTCAGCAACCCGGAACCTCCAGCGAAGGTCCGCAGCCCTGAACCTACAGCGAAGGTCCGCAGCCCTGAGCCTACAGCGAAGGTCCGCAGCCCTGAGCCTACAGCGAAGGTCCGCAGCCCGGAAACTCCAGTGAAGATCAGCAACCCAGAACCTCCAGTGAAGGTCAGCAACCCAGAACCTCCAGCGAAGGTCCGCAGCCCGGAACCTCCAGCGAAGGTCAGCAGCTCGGAGCCTCCAGCGAAGGTCAGCAACCCAGAACCTCCAGCGAAGGTCCACAGCCCGGAACCTCCAGCGAAGGTAAGCAGCCCGGAACCTCAGCGAAGGTCCACAGCCCAGAGCCTACAGCGAAGGTCCGCAGCCCTGAGCCTCCAGCGAAGGCCCGCAGCACGGAGCCTCCAGCGAAGGTCAGCAACCCAGAACCTCCAGTGAAGGTCAGCAACCCAAAACCTCCAGTGAAGGTCAGAAACCCAGAATCTCCAGCGAAGGTCCGCAGCCCGGAACCTCCAGCGAAGGTCAGCAGCTCGGAGCCTCCAGTGAAGGTCAGCAACCCGGAACCTCCAGCGAAGGTCAGCAGCCCGGAACCTCCAGCGAAGGTCCGCAGCCCTGAGCCTACAGCGAAGGTCAGCAACACGGAACCTACAGCGAAGGTCAGCAACCCGGAACCTCCAGCGATGGTCAGTAACCCTGAGCATACAATGAAGGTCCGCAACCTTGAGCCTACAGTGAAGGTCCGCAGCTTGGAACCTCCAGCGAAGGTCCGTAGCCCGGCGCCTCCAGCGAAGGTCAGCAACACAGAACCTCCAGCGAAGGTCAGCAACCCGGAACCTCCAGCGATGGTCAGTAACCCTGAGCATACAATGAAGGTCCGCAACCTTGAGCCTACAGTGAAGGTCCGCAGCTTGGAACCTCCAGCGAAGGTCAGCAGCCCTGAACCTCCAGCGTAGGTCCGCAGCCCCGAGCCTACAGCGAAGGTCAGCAACCCGGAACCTCCAGCGATGGTCAGTAACCCTGAGCATACAATGAAGGTCCGCAACCTTGAGCCTACAGTGAAGGTCCGCAGCTTGGAACCTCCAGCGAAGGTCCGTAGCCCGGAGCCTCCAGCGAAGGTCAGCAACACAGAACCTCCAGCGAAGGTCAGCAACCCGGAACCTCCAGCGATGGTCAGTAACCCTGAGCATACAATGAAGGTCCGCAACCTTGAGCCTACAGTGAAGGTCCGCAGCTTGGAACCTCCAGCGAAGGTCAGCAACACAGAACCTCCAGCGAAGGTCAGCAACCCGGAACCTCCAGCGATGGTCAGTAACCCTGAGCATACAATGAAGGTCCGCAACCTTGAGCCTACAGTGAAGGTCCGCAGCTTGGAACCTCCAGCGAAGGTCAGCAGCCCTGAACCTCCAGCGAAGGTCCGCAGCCCCGAGCCTACAGCGAAGGTCAGCAACACGGAACCTCCAGCGAAGGTCAGCAACCCTGAGCCTACAATGAAGGTCCGCAACCTTGAGCCTACAGTAAAGGTCCGTAGCCCGGAGCCTACAGCAAAGGTCCGTAGCCCTGAGCCTACAGCGAAGGTCAGCAACACGGAACCTCCAGCGAAGGTCAGTAACCATGAGCCTACAATGAAGGTCCGCAACCTTGAGCCTACAGTGAAGGTCCGCAGCTTGGAACCTCCAGCGAAGGTCAGCAGCCCTGAACCTCCAGCGAAGGTCCGCAGCCCCGAGCCTCCAGCGAAGGTCAGCAACACGGAACCTCCAGCGAAGGTCAGCAACCCTGAGCCTACAATGAAGGTCCGCAACATTGAGCCTACAGTAAAGGTTCGTAGCCCGGAGCCTACAGCGAAGGTCCGTAGCCCGGAGCCTCTAGCGAAGGTCCGTAGCCCGGGGCCTCCAGCGAAGGTCAGCAGCCCGGAACCTCCAGCGAAGGTCCACAGCCCAGAGCCTCCAGCGAAGGTCCGCAGCCCTGAGCCTACAGCGAAGGTCAGCAACACGGAACCTCCAGCGAAGGTCAGTAACCCTGAGCCTACAATGAAGGTCCGCAACCTTGAGCCTACAGCGAAGGTCCACAGCCCAGAGCCTCCAGCGAAGGCCCGGAGTCCCCGGAGCAGTCCGCTCCACCGGTGCCCAATCCGGGTCCAGCCGTCTGCTACGCTCCTGAGCCTGAGCAGTCCGCTCCACCGGTGCCCAATCCGGGTCCAGCCGTCTACTCCGCTCCTGAGCCAGAGCAGTCCGCTCCACCGGTGCCCAGTCCGGGGCCGGTCGTCTGCTTCACTCCAGTGACAGAGCAGTCCGCTCCACCGGTGCCCAGTCCGGGGCCGGTCGTCTGCTTCACTCCAGTGCCAGAGCAGTCCGCTCCACCGGTGCCCAGTCCGGGGCCGGTCGTCTGCTTCACTACAGTGCCAGAGCAGTCCGCTCCACCGGTGCCCAGTCCGGGGCCGGTCGTCTGCTTCACTACAGTGCCAGAGCAGTCCGCTCCACCGGTGCCCAGTCCGGGGCCGGTCGTCTGCTTCACTCCAGTGCAAATGCAATCCGCTCCACCGGGGCCCAGTCCCGGGCCGGTCGTCAGCACCAATCCCATGCCAGGGCAATCTGCTCCACGGGTGCCCAGTCGGGGTCTGGACGTCGGCCCAGCTCCAGAGCCAGAACCACCTGCCACACCGGTACCCAGTCCTGGTGCGGTCGTTTGTACCGCTCCAGGGTCGGGGGCTCCCACACCAGGGTCCAGACAGGACTTGGTACTTCGGGGGAGTATGGAGGGGGAAATCTCCGCGCTGGGGTCCGGACCGTACCGGGCTTGCAACGCTGAGGTAGGAAGGGAGCAGCCTTCACTGCCTACGTCACATCCGAGGCCGGGTCCGGAGCCTCCACCAGCAACCGCCCCAGTACTCCGCCCTTTTCCCCCTAGTATAATGTATACATTTTTTGAGAGGGGGGGTTATTTTGCGGACGGGAGTCCGCACTTTAGGGGGGGGTTCTGTGAGGGTTCGGCTGTGGTTAGACCTTACTCCCAATAAGGGGAGTGGTAGAACCACTGTCAAACCCTCACACCCTAACTAGGGGAGGAATGATCCTCAATCAGAGACAGCTGTACAGGGTTGTCTCTGATTGGGGATTGTATTTAGGCACCACTCTCAGCCACCTGTGTGGGTCATTATTATAATTTCAAGTCACAGTAAAGTAAGTGTGTTTCCTTTTGTTATGATTGCTTCGTTGTTTTGTTTTGTATAGTTCGTGACATTTAAGTTTATAGTTATAATAAACATGTCGAACTATCGCTGCGCTGCTCCTTGGTCTCTCTCTACACCCACTCAAGACAGATACTCATGCATTGACTCGGTCAGCAATTTTCTGCCACGCCAACTCACGTTCTTTTGCTACTGCTATGGTAATGCTTTTTTTCTTAAATATCGGTTCATATTTGGCATAAGCCAAATACAAGTCATTAATATGTATAATTCCACTGCGGAGAAATAGGCAGTTCGAGTCTTTTTTTTCTCCTGTTGCCATGATGACCTTGGTTCCATTGATGAGGGCTTTTTATATCCTCGTACTCAGGGTTAATTAGACTCAGAGTTGACTGAACTAATTTGTTACCACCTGTTCTGAAACCGTCAACTCAGAGTTTGACAACTCAGGGTCAGTCAACCCAGAGTTGTGGTTTCAACCCAGAGTATGTTAACCCTGCTTTCTGAAAATACCCCGCTGGTCGCAATCAAGTGGCTCTTGATAAACAGCTAATTTATTTTTGTCAATTGCTGTTCAAGTACGTGATATAGATTTCAAAATGTTTACAAACTGCTACATTTTAAAATGGCCATCCCTACCATTTTCTTTCGATAGTGGGAGTCTTTAAGTGTTTCACAGATATCCTTCAGTTCCTCATTTGTTTGTGCAAGGTTTTGTTTATGCAGAGTGTAAAGTGTTTTCCTTCCCTTGTGCCCTCTCCTCCATGATCACTCACTGGTCTGGCATGGCCTAGCAGCAGGAAATGATGAAGGGGAGATTAAACAATGCCATGAATAAGTACTGAGACACAATCATTTGATTTATGAGTCAACAGTTTGTGCATGTTTAGCTAGTTTCAGTAGCAAGCTAGATAACGTTAACGTTACTCAATTTACTTAGCTAGTTAACGTTAGCTTGCTAACATTATTAGCCAGTTAGCCGCACGGTTTAAATGAGCAACAAAAGTAACTAAACAAAACTTGTCTGACAGCATCTTCATGTCACAAATGCCTCTTCTAATTCGACATTTGACTCCAAATCCACTTTGTCTGTCTTGTTCTTTCCACTTTCATTTGAAGAAATTTAATCTGCTAGTGTCATAGATGAACAACCGTCTTCTTCAACCATTGTACAACTTTCAAACTATCCACAGCAGAGGTCCGAGTGAATAATAAAGCCCTGAGTAGTGAAATGACAGGTGAGCTAGCTAACTAATGGTGTCACACCCTGATCTGTTTCACCACCCCCCTCCAGGTGTCCCCTGTGTATTTATCACTGTGTTCTATGTTTGTCTGTTGCCAGTTTTGTTCGTCGAGCCTACCAGCATTTTTCCTCTTGCTCCTGTCTTTTCTAAAGTTCCTGTTTTCACGGTTTTGACCATTCTCCCTGCCCTGACCCTGAGCCTGCCTGCCAGCCTGTACCTTTGCCCCACCTATCTGGATTACTGACCTCTGCCTGCCCTGACCCTGAGCCGGCCTGCCGTCCTGCACTCAGCAGGGAAGTAGGTCCGTAGGGGGGGGGGGGCCCAGATAGCCGGATGTTTGTGCCTGGCGCTGTCCGCTCCTCGGTTCTGGAGTGGGCCCGCTCTTCGGTCCTGGAGTGGGCCCACTCCTCCAGGCTTGCCTGTCACCTGGGCTACCGTCAGACCCTGGCCTTTGTGCTACAACGCTTTTGGTGGCTTACCATGGTTCTGGATGTCTCTGCGTTTGTAGCTGCCTGCACCCTCTGTGTGCAGAACAAGACTCCTCGGCAAGCTCCGGCTAGACTTCTTTAACCACTGCCTGTCCCTCACCGTCCCTGGTTTCACTTCGTCACAGGTCTTCCCCGGCCTGATGGCAACATCGCCATCCTGACAGTTGTCGACCGGTTTTCCAAAGCCGCCCACTTCATTCCCCCCTCAAGCTAACCTCTGCCAAAGAGACAGCCTAGCTCATGGTGCAGCACATCTTCTGGATCCATGGATTCCCGGTGAACATGGTCTCTGTCCGGGGTCCTCAGTTCTCATCCTGGTTCTGGAAGGCGTTCTGCACACTCATTGGGTCATCGGCCAGCCTGTCCTCCGGGTTCCCCCCCCAGTCCAACGGCCAGTCGGAGCAAGCCAACCAAGACTTGGAGATGACTCTTCGCTGCCTAGTCTCTCCCAACCCCACCACTTGGAGCCAGCAACTGGTGTGGGTCGAATACGCCCACAACACCCTTCCTTGCTCTGCCATGGGTCTCTTGCCCTTTGAGTGATCCCTGGGCTATCAGCCCCCACTCTTCCCTGAGAAATAGGAAGAGGTCTGCATACCTTCTGCCCAGATGTTTGTCTGCCGCTGTCGTCGTACTGGAAGAGAGCCCGGTCGGGCCTTCTCAAGACCACCTCCAGGTATCGACAACAAGCGGACCGCCACTGGACCCCGGCTCCCCAGTAGTTTATTTATCACCAGTTCGTTTTGTTCGTCAAGCCTACCAGCATTTTTCCCAATTTTCAATTTTTGCTCCTGTCTTTTCTAAAGTTCCTGTTTTCTAGTTTTCTCGGTTTTAACCATTCTGCCTGCCCTGACCCTGAGCCTGCCTGCCCTTGACCTGTCCTTTTGCCTGCCCCTGTTCGAATAATAAACTTTGGACACTGTCTGCATCCGGGTCTTACCTTAAACGTGATAAATGGTGCCTTTGGTAAGAAATACACTTTCACACAAACACCATTGTTGCAAATCACTCATTTTTAAAATGTCCCCGGTTTACTGCGTCTCGACCAATGAGCATTGCTGTTGGCTAAACGTCTGGGGTGGTTCCATTGATGGCCGTTCCCAAAAGTAAATCAGTTCTTTCTTTTTACATATGAGAGAAAATGTATCACAAATTGTAAAGAATCTTTGATAATATGTTAGATCAGAGACATTTCTATACAAAGGAAATGCCTGGTCTTCCCTATAGCTTTGGCCTGTTATATTGTTGATTCAAATCAGTGCATATGGGAAAAATGTAGGAACACTGGGAACGTAACAGTGTGCACGTTCAGGGAAGATTCAAGGACATCTCTTATAAAGTTACTGAATAACGTAATTTAGCTATTTAAGATCCATTACATTTCAAAGTCATGAAAAGACTTGGGATGTAACTTTTGTCAGCTGACACCACAGCTACGTACAAGACACATTTCATAATAACGTTATCATGACTTATGTGGGGCCTAAAATAACTTTGTGGTCACGTCCTCAAACATAATTTTCTTAGCTGGGTTACTACGATATCCCGAAATTGACCTGACATTTAGGGATCTGACATTCACAACATCTACTAGACTCATTGGGAACGTTAGATAAAATATTGCCAAAGTGAACAGACATTCAGTACATTTCAGGAACCTTCTGTGAACGTTCCAAATACTAATACAATGTCACCAAAGTGTCCTTACATTAAGAACATATAAAGTACTTATTTAGAATGTAACAAATGTTCCTACACACTTAGAAAGACAACGTTACACGTGTACCGCCACTTGACTAACAGACAACATTCCAAAATGTATTTCTATCATTCCGATTGTAATATGAAGACAAACCATAGCTATAAATCTGTCAGACTCGTGCGTATGAGGGTGGAGTGGTGGAAACAGGCGCAGGGAGACGGGCGAAATGCAGGAACGTAATACTTCTTTTAATTCACAATAAACCATCTGACATGAAACAATCACGGACAAGAACCAGGGGGAACAGAGGGAATAAGTAACAAACATACAATTAGTGGAATGGGAACCAGGTGTGAATGGAACGGGACAAACGTAAAATGTGAAATGGATCGGTAGTGACTAGAACTCTGGTGACGTCGACCGCCTTTGGCCACTCGACCCAGGGGAGGGACCGACTTCAGCTGAAGTCATGACAAAATCTAACATTATGAAATGTTCCTAGGATATCTACAAAATAACATGATATTCAGAACCTTTCAATGTTTCCATAATGTCTGTATATAAGTCAAACTGACTTATTGTAGATAAAAGTAGTTAGTTTTGATAGTTTTGTCCCAGTTGCGTTATATAATGTGCCCACTCTGGTTTTAGCCAACAGATAGCAGATGCAGTGCGGATAGGCTACCTACGTTATTAGATTATTGCGGATAAATGCAATACAATTTTTATTTGTCAAAAGGCAGCCAAGCATCGATCATTATGACAGCAGAATAAGACCAGAATAAGACCCTCAATATTAGGTTACAGCGTTGGGCCAGTAACCCCTGGAGAATCATGCATTTTTCATGAGGGGTTCTATTGAAGACGGGCACATCACATCATATTATGATGTCCTGGCCCCAGACTGCACCACAGGGTTAGTTTTACTAATTGGAACAAACTTCAGGAACATTTTCCCAAACATAATTTTCTACTTGTGAGTGTTTACCCAGAGTCATACAAATGAGTTGAGCAAAACTAATTATTATGAAATTAAAAAATAAAAACAAAGATCTGAGCACAACAGAAGCTTAAAGGTTTTGTAAGTAATTAGTGAGATGCATTGCATTGTCACACATATTATCTCTTAATAATGGGGGTCAGGGGTTCATCCCTGGTCCTTATTAAAGTCGTTTATTACCTAGATAATGACCAACACTTTCATTCACTTTCATTCTCATATCCAACATTTGCTGAAATACAAAGAGTCTAGACAGAACTTGTTCAGAACAGAGCTCTTGAGGGGTCATCAAATCAAATCAATTTATTTATGTAGAAAGCCCTTTTTACATCACCTCCATTATCGTGCGGTGGAGGAAGGAGCCCAGAAGAGCCCCCAAACTGTTTTTGGGTGAGGGCTATGGGGGTGGTCAGGGATCAAAGGCAAGGAGCCCCGGCCACTGCACTTGTGGGGGTTCCAGGAGGAGCCCCTACAGCCATTGGAGCGGCAGTACATAAAGGAGTTGGAGGAGGACGACGACGATGTGCTCCTGTTCCCTCACTAGTGGGGGCTCCCGGAGGAGCTCTCACAGGGTGGGGATTGGCAGTGGAGAGAGGACGACTTGGGCAGTCCGGTACGGCCTGTGCCGGCTCCGCGCACCAAAACCACCGGTGCGCATCTACAGTCCGGAGCCCCTAGCTACGTCCCACAGCCAGGAGCCTCCAGCGAAGGTCCACAGCCCGGAGCCTCCAGCTACGGCCCACAGCCAGGAGTCTCCCGTGACGGTTCATAGCCCGGAGCCTCCCGTGACGGTTCACAGCCCGGAGCCTCCCGTGACGGTTCAGAGCCCGGAGCCTTATGATAGTATGATAGCTAAAGAGATGGAGAAAACACCAAACTAAGGTTAACCGTGGCATGGGATCCGTGACAGGATAGCTAGCTAGCTAACATTAGCTGGCTGGCTCCCTAACTAACGTTAGGTATATGCCGTTATTATTTGTATCCCAGAACCGTTTGCTTTGCTAGTTAGAGCCTAACGTTAGCTAGCTAACATTGAACCTGGTTGGTTAGCTCCCAGCAGATTCATGTAGGGTAGTAACAACATGATTTGGCACTATGTACATTGTTGATTAACTAGCTAACATTAGCTGGCTGATTTTGAGTGAATGCATGCACTGAAACAATCAGAAGGTACAAAATAAACTAAGTTAGGATACTGAAAACAATTACTGAAAACATATTATTTTGGCATCTTAAAAATGTAGAAATTGTGTTGCCTTTTGTGTTTTGTCAGTTAAGAACAAATTCTTATTTACAATGGCGGCCTACACCGGCCAAACTCGGCCCAGCAGCTGGATCAAGCACTCAACCCAAGGTGATGGGTTAGAAGCACAACCCAACCCCACTGGGTTGAATTACCATCCCACCCCTTCACTTTCCAACACACAATCAAGATATGTTAAATGACAAATAATTAATTTGTATTGCCAGCATTTCAGAATATACATCACGTCAGAGAATTGTCCATAATGTACAAGAATATATATATATTTTAAATAGCACATTGAAACAAAGCCTTATTGTCTAAGTATGTGTTATTTCATAAGATAATAATGAATCCTATCTTGTGAAATCATAAAATGTATTTATATTAGTTGATGAACCAAACCGTCCAAACATCAGACCAAAGCCTCAACTGAACTTGACGTGCACACTCAGATTGGAATCTGATAAAAACAAAACATGTAGGCGTGTGACACTGTCTTAAGTGTTGTTAACACAGATCTGTCTGTCAGACAGGGCCAGAGCTAATCAATAGATATTCACATTCACTGACACACTGCTGACTGCTGAGATTATATAATAACAATTTGAAAAATATGCCAATTCACAGTATAAAAGGGAGAAGGTAGCTCCGGTAATATGGGGCATAACTTTTGAGTGGTTTTCAGTGATGTAAAGGGTCAAGCTGTATCGAACGCCCCGCATGGAGCTGTGGGACCTCTCCCTCTCCAGTGCTCCTCCTCTACTGGTCTCACTCCCTTCCAGGTGGTGCTCGGGTTCCAGCCTCCGTTGTGGCCCTGGAGAGGGAGCTCTAGCAATGTCCAGGCGGTGGAGGAGTGGTTCAGGAAGTCTGAAGGGGTCAGGTCCGCTGCCCACGTCTGCCTGCAGGAGGCGGTGCAGTGCCAGAAGAGGCAGGAGGATCGGCGGGAGAGCGAGGCTCCAGAGTACCGCCCGGGGAACAAGGTGTGGCTGTCCACGAGGAACCTCCCGCTCCGTCTGCCCTGTCGTAAGCTTGGGCCTCTGTATGTGGGGCCTTTCACGATCCTCCGGAAGGTGGACATTCCACACGTGCCGCCCGGATAGGCCGGCTCCTCGCCCTCGGGGTCTTCTGGGGTGCCGGCGAGAGGCGACGTTAGGAGCCGCGCCTAGGGAGGAGGGTACTGTAACGAACGCCCCGCATGGCGCTGCGGGACCTCTCCCTCCCCGGCGCTCCTCCTCACCGGCGTACTAACCTGCGGCAGGAGTGTGATGGCGGCAACACCCTCCACGGACACACCTGCTCCTCATTGTTCATTATGTTCACTATAGGTATATGTTTGTATCACATCCCCTCATGGGTTAATGTGTTAATGTTTTGGAGACCGTGAGGTGCTGTTCTCTCCTGTCATTAAAGTACCTAAGAAGACATCGCTTTTGTTCATATTTGGTTCAGCCTTTTTTGCCTCACTTTGGCGCACTCGCCAACCTCGCTCCTCACACAAGCATGACTTTCACTGTACTCTGTTTTTCCTCTATGGCAGAGTGGCACTCAGAGGCTGCTTGACAGCGAACGCTAGTCAGACTGGTCTGCTTGTTCTTACAGGAGAGAATGAAAAGATACTGTACGAATCCACTTCGCTCACGAATGTAACAACAGAAACCCCATCACTGCCTGCACACTCCAGCTCGCCAGCACGGCTATATAACATTTTAAAACTGATGAAGATGTGAACAGATGGAGAGAAGCAGCTGAGTAGGATAATGGCTGGTTTGGGGATGCGGCTGGCTTCTCACAGCTGTCACACATAATATGAGATGAAGCACTCATTCTGATATGACATATCTGACATCACGCTCTGAACTCTGTTTGATATTTTAATTGTAGGACGTGTAAGGATGCATTCTGTGGTCAGTCATTCATTTTGAGAGAGGAGGTAGTGATCACACAGGGGGAAAACATTTTATAGATCAATGGGTGATACACTTTCCGTCTGTACACTTTAATACAGAACAGGGTTGTATTAATTAGGTTTGAGAACAGGGTTGTATTAATTAGGTTTGAGAACAGGGTTGTATTAATTATGTTTGAGAACAGGGTTGTATTAATTATGTTTGAGAACAGGGTTGTATTAATTAGGTTTGAGAACAGGGTTGTATTAATTAGGTTTGAGAACAGGGTTGTATTAATTAGGTTTGAGAACAGGGTTGTATTAATTAGGTTTGAGAACAGGGTTGTATTAATTAGGTTTGAGAACAGGGTTGTATTAATTATGTTTGAGAACAGGGTTGTATTAATTATGTTTGAGAACAGGGTTGTATTAATTAGGTTTGAGAACAGGGTTGTATTAATTAGGTTTGAGAACAGGGTTGTATTAATTAGGTTTGAGAACAGGGTTGTATTAATTAGGTTTGAGAACAGGGTTGTATTAATTATGTTTGAGAACAGGGTTGTATTAATTAGGTTTGAGAACAGGGTTGTATTAATTAGGTTTGAGAACAGGGTTGTATTAATTAGGTTTGAGAACAGGGTTGTATTAATTAGGTTTGAGAACAGGGTTGTATTAATTAGGTTTGAGAACAGGGTTGTATTAATTAGGTTTGAGAACAGGGTTGTATTAATTAGGTTTGAGAACAGGGTTGTATTAATTATGTTTGAGAACAGGGTTGTATTAATTAGGTTTGAGAACAGGGTTGTATTAATTAGGTTTGAGAACAGGGTTGTATTAATTAGGTTTGAGAACAGGGTTGTATTCATTAGGTTTGAGAACAGGGTTGTATTAATTATGTTTGAGAACAGGGTTGTATTAATTAGGTTTGAGAACAGGGTTGAATTAATTATGTTTGAGAACAGGGTTGTATTAATTATGTTTGAGAACAGGGTTGTATTAATTAGGTTTGAGAACAGGGTTGAATTAATTATGTTTGAGAACAGGGTTGTATTAATTATGTTTGAGAACAGGGTTGTATTAATTAGGTTTGAGAACAGGGTTCTTCTTCTCTAAAAAACATCAAATGTCAATAGGTGTTCAGTGTTGGTATAACAGAGTGAGTTCTGTCCCCCTGTCTACCCAATCTGGGACACAAACCTTCTGCATAATGATGCACTCAAGAGGCACCCTCAGTACCACTGACCAAGAAAGAAAAGGCCCTTTTTGACCTCCTCCACCCACTGCAGTGGCATCCTGAGAAGGGAGAAGTCGGTCACCACCGCCCCCAAACTCCAGTCTGCCACACACCCCAGCAGCATTTCTCCAGCAGAGCCCTGGAGCAGGTGGAACTGGATATCCAGTTCCAGACTAGGCCCTGAGTTGTGTGAAAGGGGGGACAGATAAGTGAGTGGGACAAGCAGGAAGCAGTTATAGGTTGACACTGATTGGACCATAAACAAATGTAAAAACTGTGGAAGGGATCCGGGCCAGATGCCAAGACGATGACCCAGATGTCATATCCTCACATATATTAGTTGACATTAGTAAGATGAGTAACTTAGAAAAGTTACGTTTTCCATAAACCTGTGAATCAGATCACACATGAACACAGAGTACTTAGGAGCTCGTGGTTCAACGCATTGTTTTTAATGCAGTGAATCAACAAACAATGTGTTTCACATACATTCAGGTTTGTTTTGTTTGTTGATTCTCTGCAAATATTTGTTTTTATATTAATAGAACAAAACTATCAGCGTACAGGTGAGACCCAGGCGCAGACAACGTCAGAATAACATGTGTTTATTAAACCAACAGGAGCAGGTAGAGTTCAGTAATCCAGAGTAGTGGGGCAAAGGTACTAAACGCCAGTCAGGCTCAGGCTCAGGCTCAGGCTCAGGGTCAGGCTCAGGGTCAGGGTCAGGGTCAGGGCAGAGTAAAGGTCGAAACCAGGAAAACTAGAAAACAGGTCCTTTAGAGAGACAGGAGTAAAGGGGAAACGCTGGTAGACTTGATGAACAAAACCAACTGGTAACAGACAGACAGAGAACACAGGTATAAATACACTGGAGATGATGAGGAAGATGGAGACACCTGGAGGAGGTGGAGACAATCACACAGACAGGTGAAACAGATCAGGTTGGAGACACCTGGAGGAGGTGGAGACAATCACACAGACAGGTGAAACAGATCAGGGTGGAGACACCTGGAGGAGGTGGAGACAATCACACAGACAGGTGAAACAGATCAGGGTGGAGACACCTGGAGGAGGTGGAGACAATCACACAGACAGGTGAAACAGATCAGGGTGAGACACCTGGAGGAGGTGGAGACAATCACACAGACAGGTGAAACAGATCAGGGTGAGACACCTGGAGGAGGTGGAGACAATAACACAGACAGGTGAAACAGATCAGGGTGAGACACCTGGAGGAGGTGGAGACAATAACACAGACAGGTGAAACAGATCAGGGTGAGACACCTGGAGGAGGTGGAGACAATCACACAGACAGGTGAAACAGATCAGGGTGGAGACACCTGGAGGAGGTGGAGACAATCACACAGACAGGTGAAACAGATCAGGGTGAGACACCTGGAGGAGGTGGAGACAATCACACAGACAGGTGAAACAGATCAGGGTGAGACACCTGGAGGAGGTGGAGACAATCACACAGACAGGTGAAACAGATCAGGGTGGAGACACCTGGAGGAGGTGGAGACAATCACACAGACAGTTGAAACAGATCAGGGTGTGATACCTGGAGGAGGTGGAGACAATCACACAGACAGGTGAAACAGATCAGGGTGGAGGCACCTGGAGGAGGTGGAGACAATCACACAGACAGGTGAAACAGATCAGGGTGAGACAACTGGAGGAGGTGGAGACAATCACACAGACAGGTGAAACAGATCAGGTGGAGACACCTGGAGGAGGTGGAGACAATCACACAGACAGGTGAAACAGATCAGGTGGAGACACCTGGAGGAGGTGGAGACAATCACACAGACAGGTGAAACAGATCAGGGTGTGACACCTGGAGGAGGTGGAGACAATCACACAGACAGGTGAAACAGATCAGGGTGTGACACCTGGAGGAGGTGGAGACAATCACACAGACAGGTGAAACAGATCAGGGTGAGACACCTGGAGGAGGTGGAGACAATCACACAGACAGGTGAAACAGATCAGGTGGAGACACCTGGAGGAGGTGGAGACAATCACACAGACAGGTGAAACAGATCAGGGTGGAGACACCTGGAGGAGGTGGAGACAATCACACAGACAGGTGAAACAGATCAGGGTGGAGACACCTGGAGGAGGTGGAGACAATCACACAGACAGGTGAAACAGATCAGGGTGTGACACCTGGAGGAGGTGGAGACAATCACACAGACAGGTGAAACAGATCAGGGTGTGACACCTGGAGGAGGTGGAGACCTTCACACAGACAGGTGAAACAGATCAGGGTGGAGACACCTGGAGGAGGTGGAGACAATCACACAGACAGGTGAAACAGATCAGGGTGGAGACACCTGGAGGAGGTGGAGACAATCACACAGACAGGTGAAACAGATCAGGTGGAGACACCTGGAGGAGGTGGAGACAATCACACAGACAGGTGAAACAGATCAGGTGGAGACACCAGGAGGAGGTGGAGACAATCACACAGACAGGTGAAACAGATCAGGGTGTGACACCTGGAGGAGGTGGAGACAATCACACAGACAGGTGAAACAGATCAGGGTGGAGACACCTGGAGGAGGTGGAGACAATCACACAGACAGGTGAAACAGATCAGGGTGTGATACCTGGAGGAGGTGGAGACAATCACACAGACAGGTGAAACAGATCAGGGTGTGATACCTGGAGGAGGTGGAGACAATCACACAGACAGGTGAAACAGATCAGGGTGGAGACACCTGGAGGAGGTGGAGACAATCACACAGACAGGTGAAACAGATCAGGGTGAGACACCTGGAGGAGGTGGAGACAATCACACAGACAGGTGAAACAGATCAGGTGGAGACACCTGGAGGAGGTGGAGACAATCACACAGACAGGTGAAACAGATCAGGTGGAGACACCTGGAGGAGGTGGAGACAATCACACAGACAGGTGAAACAGATCAGGGTGTGACACCTGGAGGAGGTGGAGACAATCACACAGACAGGTGAAACAGATCAGGGTGTGACACCTGGAGGAGGTGGAGACAATCACACAGACAGGTGAAACAGATCAGGGTATGACACCTGGAGGAGGTGGAGACAATCACACAGACAGGTGAAACAGATCAGGGTGGAGACACCTGGAGGAGGTGGAGACAATCACACAGACATGTGAAACAGATCAGGGTGGAGACACCTGGAGGAGGTGGAGACAATCACACAGACAGGTGAAACAGATCAGGGTGGAGACACCTGGAGGAGGTGGAGACAATCACACAGACAGGTGAAACAGATCAGGGTGGAGACACCTGGAGGAGGTGGAGACAATAACACAGACAGGTGAAACAGATCAGGGTGAGACACCTGGAGGAGGTGGAGACAATCACACAGACAGGTGAAACAGATCAGGTGGAGACACCTGGAGGAGGTGGAGACAATCACACAGACAGGTGAAACAGATCAGGGTATGACACCTGGAGGAGGTGGAGACAATCACACAGACAGGTGAAACAGATCAGGGTGGAGACACCTGGAGGAGGTGGAGACAATCACACAGACAGGTGAAACAGATCAGGGTGGAGACACCTGGAGGAGGTGGAGACAATCACACAGACAGGTGAAACAGATCAGGGTGGAGACACCTGGAGGAGGTGGAGACAATCATACAGACAGGTGAAACAGATCAGGGTGTGACACCTGGAGGAGGTGGAGACCTTCACACAGACAGGTGAAACAGATCAGGGTGGAGACACCTGGAGGAGGTGGAGACAATCACACAGACAGGTGAAACAGATCAGGGTGGAGACACCTGGAGGAGGTGGACACAATCACACAGACAGGTGAAACAGATCAGGGTGGAGACACCTGGAGGAGGTGGAGACAATCACACAGACAGGTGAAACAGATCAGGTGGAGACACCTGGAGGAGGTGGAGCCAATCACACAGACAGGTGAAACAGATCAGGTGGAGACACCTGGAGGAGGTGCAGACAATCACACAGACAGGTGAAACAGATCAGGGTGTGACACCTGGAGGAGGTGGAGACAATCACACAGACAGGTGAAACAGATCAGGGTGTGACACCTGGAGGAGGTGGAGACAATCACACAGACAGGTGAAACAGATCAGGGTGGAGACACCTGGAGGAGGTGGAGACAATCACACAGACAGGTGAAACAGATCAGGGTGGAGACACCTGGAGGAGGTGGAGACAATCACACAGACAGGTGAAACAGATCAGGGTGGAGACACCTGGAGGAGGTGGAGACAATAACACAGACAGGTGAAACAGATCAGGGTGAGACACCTGGAGGAGGTGGAGACAATCACACAGACAGGTGAAACAGATCAGGTGGAGACACCTGGAGGAGGTGGAGACAATCACACAGACAGGTGAAACAGATCAGGGTGAGACACTTGGAGGAGGTGGAGACAATCACACAGACAGGTGAAACAGATCAGGTGGAGACACCTGGAGGAGGTGGAGACAATCACACAGACAGGTGATACAGATCAGGGTGGAGACACCTGGAGGAGGTGGAGACAATCACACAGACAGGTGAAACAGATCAGGGTGAGACACTTGGAGGAGGTGGAGACTGGTTTATAGCAGCCAATGTCATATATTAATGTACGATTTTGAAGTAACACCCATATCAGCCATGGAAACTATTTTTTAAAAATCTAACTAGGCAAGTCAGTTAAGAACTAATTCTTATTTACAATAACGGCATACCTACAGGGTCAGCCCCTGGAGCAAATTAGTGTTAAGTGCCTTGCTCAAGGACACAGACAGGTTTTTCACTGTCGGCTTGGGTATTCAACCCAGAGACCTTTCGGTTACTGGCCCAACACTCTAACCGCTAGGCTACCTGACATCCATAGAAGTGACATGGATTGTTTCCTCACCATGTTATCCATGGTTACTGGCCCAATGCTCTAACTGCTAGGCTACCTGTTAACCTTGTTTCCTCACGTTGTTATCCATGGTTACAGGCCCAATGCTCTAACCGCTAGGCTACCTGTTAACCTTGTTTCCTCACGTTGTTATCCATGGTTACAGGCCCAATGCTCTAACCGCTAGGCTACCTGTTAACTTTGTTTCCTCACGTTGTTATCCATGGTTACTGGCCCAATGCTCTAACTGCTAGGCTACCTGTTAACCTTGTTTCCTCAAGTTGTTATCCATGGTTACTGGCCCAATGCTCTAAAGCCGCTAGGCTACCTGTTAACTTTGTTTCCTCACCTTGGGGGGAAGATGGGCGTGGCTGACATGGAAAATACATCAATGGGAAAAGATGGGCCTGATTATCTTTCTGCACCACAGGAGGTTGGTGTAACCTTAATTGGGGAGGTTTCCATGTCTTTGATGCCATTCACTCTGTTCCGACCATTATTATGAGCCATCCTCCCCTCAGCAGCCCCCACTGTCTCTTTATTTACAATGCTGACTGTCATGGTTAACACAAACGCAGGACATTGAATGCTACCTGAATTGTCTAAAAAAAGGTGGCGTAAGTAGGCCTACAGTATCACAGCCAGGTCAAACAGGTGTGTGTTAGTCAGATTACCCAGTGTCCACAGCAACACTTTTGATTAGTCTCTACCCCAAGTGCATGTGGTGTACTACTGTTTTAGCCATGTTCTCACTAACCGCAATCTTTTCTCTATCTCCCTTTCCGGAAGGCCTGAGACCTCAGACTGAACCATGGCTCAATGATACCATCCGCTCTCTGAGACGAGCATGTAGAAGAGCAGAACGTAAATGGAAAAGTGATAAGCTACAAATCTCTTATGAAATGTTGAAAAACTCCCTCAGTGCTTTTCAGAAAGTCTAAGTATTTTTCTAATTTAATTTTAAAAAACCATCATAGTTCAAAAGCTTTATTTTCTGTGTTAAATTCTGCTCTAAATCCTCCTATAAATGTGATTTCAAATCCCTCATTATCATTATGTGAAGGTTTCTCAAGGTTTTTCTGTGAGAAGATCACCTCTCTAAGATCTGTCGCAACCATCTGCTAATGTCTCACCTGAACTGGGTTGTTCTTCATCCATATGGAGTGTCTTTGACCCAGTTTCTCTTCTGTCTCTCAGAGAAATTGTTGATCATTTGAAACCTTCCTTCTGTTCTCTTGATGTTCTTTCTCCCCGTATCTTGAAACAAATTTTTGATTCGGTTGGAACATGTTTGGTGTCTTTTCTGAATAAATGCTTGAGCACAGGGACTATCCCTGATATACTAAAACAAGCTACTGTTACACCTCTTCTCAAGAAACCTTCACTTGATGATAAGGATTTTAATAATTTTCGACCTATTTCGACCCTTCCTTATATTACAAAAATATTGGAGAAAACGGTTCTCAATCAACTCCAGTCTTTTCCGGTGGAGCGGACTGCTCTGGCACTGAGGCGGAGCAGGCGGCTGGACCCGGACTGGGTACCGGTGGAGCGGACTGCTCTGGCACTGAGGCGGAGCAGGCAGCTGGGACCGGATTGGGCACCGGTGGAGCGGACTGCTCTGGCACTGAGGCGGAGCAGACGGTTGGACCCGAATTGGGTGCCGGTGGAGCGGACTGCTCTGGCACTGAGGCGGAGCAGGCGGCTGGACCCGGACTGGGTGCCGGTGGAGCGGACTGCTCTGGCACTGAGGCGGAGCAGGGGGCTGGGCCCGGATTGGGCACCGGTGGAGCGGACTGCTCTGGCACTGAGGCGGAGCAGACGGCTGGACCCGGACTGGGTACCGGTGGAGCGGACTGCTCTGGCACTGAGGCGGAGCAGACGGCTGGACCCGGACTGGGTACCGGTGGAGGAGGCTCCAGACCTTGAGCTGTGGCTGGAGGCTCCGGGACGCTGACCTTCGCTGGAGGTGGCGGGGCGCTGACCTTCGCTGGAGGTTTAGGGGCGCTGACCTTCGCAGGAGGTTTAGGGGCGCTGACCTTCGCTGGAGGTTTAGGGGCGCTGACCTTCGCTGGAGGTTTAGGGGCGCTGACCTTCGCTGGAGGTTTAGGGGCGCTGACCTTCGCTGGAGGTTCAGGGGCGCTGATCTTCGCTGGAGGTTCAGGGGCGCTGACCTTCGCTGGAGGTTCAGGGGCGCTGACCTTCGCTGGAGGTTCAGGGGCGCTGACCTTCGCTGGAGGTTCAGGGGAGCTGACCTTCGCTGGAGGTTCAGGGGCGCTGACCTTCGCTGGAGGTTCAGGGGCGCTGACCTTCGCTGGAGGTTCAGGGGCGCTGACCTTCGCAGGAGGTTTAGGGGCGCTTACCTTGGCTGGAGGCTCAGGGCGGCTGACCTTGGCTGGAGGCTCGGGGCGGCTGACCTTGGCTGGAGGCTCGGGGCGGCTGACCCTCGCTGGAGGTGCAGGGCTGCTGACCCTCGCTGGAGGTGCAGGGTTGCTGACCTTCGCTGGAGGTGCAGGGCTGCTGACCTTCGCTGGAGGTGCAGGGCTGCTGACCTTCGCTGGAGGTGCAGGGCTGCTGACCTTCGCTGGAGGTTCCGGTCCAATCACACGCCTCGCCAAGAGAGTCATCTGGCGCCTGAAGTCCTCCAACGCCTGTACGACCAGCGGATCCATCTGTCTCCAGAGGGAGAGCATTCCAGGCTCTCCACCACCTCGTCTGCTCCTCCTCCGGGAACTCATAGAACCCCTCTGGCCGCTCCCGATCCAGATCAGTGGGCACACGAAGTGGTGTTGGTTCCTCCAGGAGCCCCCACGGGTAAAGGAACTGAAGCACGTCCTCGTCCTTGTCCTCCGACTCGAACCCTCCGAGGAGTTCCGTATCCGTATACCGACGCGGAAAAATCTCTCTCTCCCTCTCTCCCCAGTCACGCTGCTTGGTCTCATACTGGTGGGTCGTTCTGTCACAAATTGGGGTTTGGAGAGACCAAGACGCAGCGCAGGGATAGTAGTTCGACATTATTTTATTTATTTTACTATGTATAATAATACAAATGACCGAACTACCACAATTAACGGACGTAACTGAAAACACAAATTTACTACACCGTGACTGCGACATACATCGATAACGACCCACACCAGCGTGAGGGACAGACTCAACATATATTGGATCCCTAATTAGAGACAACGGGTAGCAGCTGCCTCTAATTAGAGATCCACCCAAAACCCACAAAGAAACAGAAAATAACGACACTGTCAGACTCTGACCAAGCTACATAGAGAAGCCTATTGCTTCTCTATGGCCAGAGCCTGACAAATATTTTTTGGGCATCCCGGGAACTGTCCTCAGTTGGTTTAGATCTTATCTAATAAATAGAAGTTTCTCTGTCAAACTGGGTAATTTTTCTTCCTCGCCAGCCCAACTCTCCTGTGGAGTCCCGCAGGGGTCTATTCTCGCACCCATTCTTTTTTCCCTGTATTTACTTCCTTTGGGCTCCATTTTCAGAAAGCATGGTGTATCATTTCACTGCTATGCAGATGATACACACATTTATTTGCCTCTGAAATGCAATAAAGATACTGCTCTGAAATCTATTTTTGCATGCCTAGAAGAAGTAAAAATGTGGTTTTCTCAAAATTTCTTATTTTTGAATGAATCCAAAACCGAGGTTATAGTCTTTGGCCCCCATGACAACTATAATAGCAGTAACATTGATCTGGATTATCTTTATCCAACTTCATCTTGCATTAAGAACTTAGGTGTTTTCTGGGATCAGAACCTCAAATTTGAAAAACAAATAAATGCGGTGATTAGTTCTTGCTTTTTCCAGCTACGTCTTCTCTCTAAAAACAAATCCTCCCTCTCTGAGAAAACCTTAGAGATTGCTGTCCATGCGCTCATTACATCGCGGTTGGATTATTGCAACTCTCTTTACTATGGCATACCCAAACACTCTATTGCTCGTCTCCAATTAGTACAGAATGCTGCTGCAAAGTTCCTCAAGAAAACGTAAATTTGATCATGTGTCACCTATCTTAAAATCACTGCATTGGCTACCTGTGCATTTTAGAATTGAGTTTAAAATTCTTCTTTTTGTTTGTAAATCCGTAAATAATCTGGCACCGAGCTATTTGTCTGAGCTACTCTGTCCACACAATCCCACACGAAACCTGAGGTCTGGTGATCAGAGACCTTTGTCTGTCCCCAGATCACGGTTAAAGAATAGAGGGGACAGAGCCTTTGCGATTGCTGGCCCTAGGCTGTGGAACAGCCTTCCGGTTCACATCAGAGCGGCTCAATCTCTAACTGTTTTTAAATCCTCTCTTAAAACCTTTTTTTTTTTTTTAGCTTTTAATTAATTGTGAGCTTCTGTCATGAATGTGGGGTTTGTCCTTGTTCTTTATCTTGTGTATTGTTCAGCACTTTGGTCAGCCATGTTTGCTGTTTTTAAATGTGAGGCTCTTGGACTGCAACGGAGGACACCTCGGCCGGACACCTGGACCTGCCTGGCCCAATCCCACCTGGCCCCGCTCTACCTGCCTGTTGCTGCCTCCACTGGTTCTTTCACCTCTTCAAGTCACGATCTCCCAACACACCCAGAAACTTGGATTCCTTTACCTGCCATGACGTCTTTCTGAAACGCCACCTGACCGTAGGGTCCTGAAGTGTACTTTGTCTACAGTCATTATGGATATAGTTTGCACAAATACACATTTGTGCAAACTGGAAGTGTCTTCTTCCCCCAATGATTTCCTAAGGCTGAGTTATTTTGTCAGTTATCAGTTATTCCATTCCAAGGCTGAATGGCCACTAATTCATCTCATCGCTACATGACTGTTAAGTCTGTTGAATATTCCATCAATTTAAATGTGAATTTCTTGGCTGAATGAAGTTTTTATTAAACCTTTAAAAGTGACACACATACACAATAACGGATGTTTATCAAATAAATTGACAGGAAAAATAATTTACTACATCGATTATAGTCACAGCGTCTCCTCTTCATTTGCTTAACTGGGGGAATATGGTGGAGAAATGGTTTACAACAGGCAGGGTGGGGCTCAACAGGTAAAATGAGTCCCAAAGGGCATCCTATTCACTACAACTGTGACAGGAAGGTTGTCACTATGAGAAGGACAATGGATATGCAGTCAATGCTAATGGTCACACACCTTTGAGTCTTTAGTAAAAAGGGATCTTCTATAAAAAAGCAAATAATAAAGTTGTTGCAGTAGTAAAGTCCACAACTAATGCAGGGGCTTACCGGGGTTGAAGCCCCTGGGCCCAGGCCTGTTGGGGGCCCAAGAGGCAGCAACATAATATATAAATAGTATTAGATACATTGTGTGTACAGTGGGGAGAACAAGTATTTGATACACTGCCGATTTTGCAGGTTTTCCTACTTACAAAGCATGTAGAGGTCTGTAATTTTTATCATAGGTACACTTCAACTGTGAGACACGGAATATAAAACAAAACTCCAGAAAATCACATTGTATGATTTTTAAATAATTAATTTGCATTTTATTGCGTGACATAAGTATTTGATCACCTACCAATCAGTAAGAATTCCGGCTCTCACAGACCTGTTAGTTTTTCTTTAAGAAGCCCTCCTGTTCTCCACTCATTACCTGTATTAACTGCACCTGTTTGAACTCGTTACCTGTATACACACACTGTATACACACGCTCAATCAAACAGACTCCAACCTCTCCACAATGGCCAAGACCAGAGAGCTGTGTAAGGACATCAGGGATAAAATTGTAGACCTGCACAAGGCTGGAATGGGCTACAGGACAATAGGCAAGCAGCTTGGTGAGAAGGCAACAACTGTTGGCGCAATTATTAGAAAATGGAAGAAGTTCAAGATGACGGTCAATCTCCCTCGGTCTGGGGCACCATGCAAGATCTCACCTCGTGGGGCATCAATGATCATGAGGAAAGTGAGGGATCAGCCCAGAACTACACGGCAGGACCTGGTCAATGACCTGAAGAGAGCTGGGACCACAGTCTCAAAGAAAACCATTAGTAACACACTACGCCGTCATGGATTAAAATCCTGCAGCGCACGCAAGGTCCCCCTGCTCAAGCCAGCGCATGTCCAGGCCCGTCTGAAGTTTGCCAATGACCATCTGGATGATCCAGAGGAGGAATGGGAGAAGGTCATGTGGTCTGATGAGACAAAAATAGAGCTTTTTGGTCTAAACTCCACTCGCCGTGTTTGGAGGAAGAAGAAGGATGAGTACAACCCCAAGAACACCATCCCAACCGTGAAGCATGGAGGTGGAAACATCATTCTTTGGGGATGCTTTTCTGCAAAGGGGACAGGACAACTGCACCGTATTGAGGGGAGGATGGATGGGGCCATGTATCGCGAGATCTAGGCCAACAACCTCCTTCCCTTAGTAAGAGCATTGAAGATGGGTCGTGGCTGGGTCTTCCAGCATGACAACGACCCGAAACACACAGCCAGGGCAACTAAGGAGTGGCTCCGTAAGAAACATCTCAAGGTCCTGGAGTGGCCTAGCCAGTCTCCAGACCTGAACCCAATAGAAAATCTTTGGAGGGAGCTGAAAGTCCGTATTGCCCAGCGACAGCCCCGAAACCTGAAGGATCTGGAGAAGGTCTGTATGGAGGAGTGGGCCAAAATCCCTGCTGCAGTGTGTGCAAACCTGGTCAAGAACTACAGGAAACGTATGATCTCTGTAATTGCAAACAAAGGTTTCTGTTTTTCTGATGTATCAAATACTTATGTCATGCAAAAAAATGCAAATTAATTACTTAAAAATCATACAATGTGATTTTCTGGATTTTTGTTTTAGATTCCGTCACTTACAGTTGAAGAGTACCTATGATAAAAATTACAGACTTCTACATGCTTTGTAAGTGGGAAAACCTGCAAAATCGGCAGTGTATCAAATACTTGTTCTCCTCACTGTATATATCATATTGTTTACTGCAACAACTAACCTCAGGAGAGTGTAGACTGTCTGCAGCTGCTCTGTTAAACACCAGATGGGGGGGGGGGGGGGGAAGGTGGATACTAGTCAGTTACTGTACAACTGAATGCATTCAACTGAAATGTGTCTTCCTCATTTCTCTGAATCAGAGAGGGGGGGGGGGGCTGCCTTAATCCACATCCACGTTTTCGGCGCACGGGGAACAGTAGGTTAACTGCCTTGCTCAGGGGCAGAACGACAGATTTCTACCTTGTCAGCTCAGGGATTCGATCCAGCAAACTTTTGGTTACTGACCCAACACTCCTACCCTCCATGCCACCTGCCACCCTATGGGGGGCCTACGTGGATAACTAGGGGGCCCTGCCTTGATTGGGTAACTGATCAATACAAAATTAACTGCATAATAAATAAATGTGACTGGTCAATTGTGTGAGTTAGGGGCTGGGCTCAAGCCCCTGACTTTTATTCAACCACAGGAGCCCGCTCATAATGTTCAAAATACACCAGAGAGCAATTTTAGCCACAGAGGATCAATAGTTTCTAAAAAATAACTGTGGATAAATGTTTTATCACATGCAGGTAACTGCCAAAATAAAGGAAACACCAACATAAAGTGTCTTAATAGGGTGTTGGGCCGCCACCAGCCAGAACAGCTTCAATGCACTTTGGCATAGATTCTACAAGTGGACCTAAACCATGCCAGGAAAATGCAGCCCATACACCATAACATGAACGTGTATCGCTCATTTACTCTGGTGTTTATTTTATTTTGGCAGTTACCAGTTGCGTACAGTCGGGAAGACCGCGATTTGGGCAGCATTTGGGCAGCATTTGGGCAGCATTTGGGCAGCATTTGGACAGCTTGTTGCTTTGTGGCCATAGACATATAATCCATAGAAGGGTTTTGGAACCGCTTACCCTGGCATTTGACTGTTAAACTCATGGGTCCACTAGCAATGGCTGCCAGTCCTGACTTGAATGGAAACTGCCATCTATGGATGATATTTATATGGTTGGTTGCGGCTGTCAGTTTGCCTTTTGCAAATTTCTAAATAAAATCGCAGGAAAAATGTACAGTTTGGGAAGCAAATGCCAAAGTGGAATGGCATCAAACACATGGAAACCATGGATGTATTTGATACCATTCAACCTACACCATTCCAGACATTAGCACGAGTTCGTCCTCCCTAATTGAGCTGTCACCAACCTCCTGTGGTGTGTGTGCGCATTTGAATGAGTGTGTGTGTATATGCATGTTTACACGCGTACAAGCACCTGCGCGGCAGTAGCCTCAGGCAAACAGGCATTGGATGTAACAGCGTTGCCCCTTAGTGTAGCGATCTGGGCAGGCATGCGCTTGCAGGGTAGTTGAAGGGCGCAAGGGATTGTGGGTAGTTCAATGTTCAATGATAAAATGGTTATGTTATGTGTTTAAGTTTTGTTAGTTGAGTTAATGTTATGTGGTTTTAAGTTGCCTGGGTTCAGGTTATGGGGACAGGGGGGATGATGGAGTGCCTACCGTGACCGAGCCTTGCATGGCCAGAGGTTATGTTCATTATCAATAATTGAAGGAGACAATAAAAAGTGTGACTGTTCCCGGGGTCGTGCGGTTTATGGGACACAGGAGCTGCTCCAATAAAATCAATCTCTGTCTCATGCTATCTTCTTCTGGCCGAGCTCGCCACAATACCTTTTGGGGGGTTTATTTTGACTTTTCGTTGACCAGCAAATGTTATTATTGCTTTAGATCAAAATGTACTGGGGGAGGGGTGGTCCAAAAGAGGGGAAGTGTCAGGTCCTGACCGTAGGGAGGCCTCTGGCTTCTCTATGGTTGTCAAGATCAGGGCCTGACAGCAGAGTTCTAGGAAACTATGTGTTGATTTGTGTTGGGTCCCCAATTAGAGGCAGCTGCTATGCGTTATGGGGATCCCATTTAAGTTACTTCATTTCATACCTGTGTTGTGGGACATTGTTGTGTTCTAGTTCAGTAGAGCGCATGCACGTTACGTTAAGGTTGGTTTCTGTTCTTGTTTATTATGTTGAGTTGGGTAATAAATATGTCTAACGTCTACAGCGCTGCGCCTTGGGTCACACAGCTGTGGCAGAAGGTCCCACCAAGAAGAGACCAAGCAGTGTTATACTGTGAGGGAACTCCTCGGAGGTTGTGAGTCTGATTCCGAGGAGGAGGACCTTCACCGTGTCATGGTTTGTAGTAATGGACGGTAAACGGAGCGTTGGTGAAGTGTCATCCTTGTTTATTAAATGAGGTGTAATCACAAGGCATCAAATAAACAGGAGAGGATAAACAAACAAAGTGACTTACTGTTCTGTGACGTAGTGTAGACAGGAACAAACAATGAGCCACACACAGGTGGATGTGTGGGGAGCCTAAATACAATCCCCAATCAGAGACAACCCTGCACAGCTGTCTCTGATTGAGGATCATTACTCCCCTAGTTAGGGTGTGAGGGCTTGATTGTGGTCCTTCCACTCCCCCTGGTGGGAGTCAGAGGCCTAACCACAATCAAACCCTCACACACTGTAAAGCCGTGACAGGAAGGTTGCCAATGTTAATTTTTGAACATGCACATGGGGACAAAGATCGTACTTTTTGGAGAAATATCCTTTGGTCAGATGAAACAACAGCAGCCTGCGACCACTAGGACCATTAGGAGATGGTCCCCGGAGGCGAATGAGGCTTTACAGTGTGTGAGGGTTTGATTGTCCCCGGAGGCGAATGAGGCCCTTACTAAAGGCCCTTACTGACTGCATAACGGACTTACTGACTGCATAACGGACTATATTAATTTTTGTGTAGACAACACTGTACCCACCAGGAAGGTAAGCTGTTTTCCAAATAATAAACCCTGGGTCACCAGAGACCTGAAGGCCCTGCTGAATGAGAAGAAGAGGGCCTTCAAGGAGGGGGACAAGGACAAATTGAAATGTGTTTAGAGGGAGCTGAAGTTGCGGATTGCTGAGGGGAAGAGAGGGTATAAGGAGAAGATGGAGGACAAGCTGAGGCAGAGCCAGGTGAGAGAGGTGTGGAAGGGTATGAGAAATATCACTGCCTTCAAAATGTCAAACAGTGGACAGACGGAGGGGACCCAGGACAGAGCCAATGAGCTGAACCAATTTTTTAACAGGTTCAGTACTGGCCCTGTCCACCTCCATTCCAGCTCCCCAGGCCACACACCATCACGGCTGTCCCACCCCCACTTTGCCTACAACACATCTGTTGAGACAATCAGCGACCCCACCTCCACCCCTGCTCCCTCTGGACTGATCCTCAACACCCCCCTTCCTACCACCTCCCCACCTGGGCTGGCTTTCACCACCAACCAAGAGCTGGAGAGACTACATCAGTGGAAAGCGGCGGGCCCTGATGGCATCAGCCAAAGGGTGCTTAGGGTCTGTGCTGATCGACTGTGTGGAATACTCCAGCGACGCTTCAACCTTAGCCTGAGCCTGGAAAGGGTCCCTGTGCTGTGGAAAACATCCTGCCTGGTCCCAGTGCCCAAGAAGGTGCACCCCACTGTCCTGAATGACTTTAGACCTGTAGCGCTAACATCATGAAGACCCTGGAAAGGATAGTCCTCGCTCACCTCAGACCCCTGGTGTGTACATCACTGGACCCTCTGCAGTTCGCATACCAGCGCAACATCGGGGTGGATGATGCAATCATCTACCTTCTGCAGAGGGCCTACTCTCACCTGGACAACGCAGGTTGCACTGTGAGGGTTATGTTATTTTACTTATCCAGTGCCTTCAACACCATTCAGCCCCTGCTACTGGGTGAGAAGATGAAGAGGATGAAAGTGGCAGCACCCTTAGTCTCCTGGGTCACGGACTACCTGACCGGTAGGCCACAATTTGTGCGACTACAGAGCTGTGTGTCAGAACGGGCAGTGAGCAACACAGGGGACCCCCAGGGAACGGACCTGTCCCCATTCCTGTTCACCCTCTACACCTCGGACTTCAGATATAACTCTGAAACATGCCACCTACAGACGTTCTCGGATGACTCCGCAATTGTAGGGTGCATCAGGGGTGTGCAGGAGGAGGAGTACAGGAGCACAATTCATGACTTTGTGTTGTGGTGTGAGCAGAATCACCTTCAGCTCAACATCAGCAAAACAAAGGAGATGGTGGTGGACTTCAGGAGAACCAAGGCACAACTAACTGCAGTCCCTATACAGGGGATGGATGTGGAAATGGTTGGGTCATACAAGTTGCTGGGAGTCCATATGGACAACAGGCTGGAATGGGCTGGTAACACCAGGATCCTGTACAAAAAGGGCCAGAGCCGACTCTACTTTCTGAGGAGGCTCAGGTCCTTCAACGTGTGCAGTAAACTACTGCATACCTTCTACCAGTCTGTGGTGGCCAGTGCCATCTTTTTTGCAGTGGTGTGCTGGGGAGCCAACATAAAAGCCGGTGATGCTTTAAGGGTAAATAAGCTGATCAGGAAGGCTAGCTCTATCCTGGGGATGAGCCTTGACACTCTAGAGGAGGTGGCAGAGAGACGGATCCTGGGCAAACTGCTGGCCATCATGGACAACGTCACCTATCCTCTGCATGCCATGGTTATGACGCAGAGGAGCACCTTCAGTCACAGACTGATCCCACCACTGTGTGCCAGAGAGCACTACGGAGGTCCTTCCTGCCGGCGGCTGTTAGACTATTTAATGCCTCACCGGGGTGCCATGCCGTCGGCAACACAGACCTGGAACTGTTGGGGTGTTAGGACCTAGTTTAACAATTGTGCATCCATCCGTGAGTAACTCTGGTCCGTAATCACTCATTCACTCAGGACTTGTTTATTCATTCAGGTCTGTATATACAGTGGGGCAAAAAAGTATTTAGTCAGCCACCAATTGTGCAAGTTCTCCCACTTAAAAAGATGAGAGAGGCCTGTAATTTTCATCATAGGTACACTTCAACTATGAGAGACAAAATGAGAAAAGAAAATCCAGAAAATCACATTGTAGGATTTTTTATGAATTTATTTGCAAATTATGGTGGAAAATAGGTATTTGGTCACCTACAAACAAGCAAGATTTCTGGCTCTCACAGACCTGTAACTTCTTCTTTAAGAGGCTCCTCTGTCCTCATCTCGTTACCTGTATTAATGGCACCTGTTTGAACTTGTTATCAGTATAAAAGACACCTGTTCACAACCTCAAACAGTCACACTCCAAACTCCACTATGGCCAAGACCAAAGAGCTGTCAAAGGACACCAGAAACAAAATTGTAGACCTGCACCAGGCTGGGAAGACTGAATCTGCAATAGGTAAGCAGCTTGGTGTGAAGAAATCAACTGTGGGAGCAATTATTAGGAAATGGAAGACATACAAGACCACTGATAATCTCCCTCGATCTGGGGCTCCACGCAAGATCTCACCCAGTGGGGTCAAAATGATCACAAGAACGGTGAGCAAAAATCCCAGAACCACACGGGGGGACCTAGTGAATGACCTGCAGAGAGCTGGGACCAAAGTAACAAAGCCTACCATCAGTAACACACTACGCCGCCAGGGACTCAAATCCTGCAGTGCCAGACGTGTCCCCCTGCTTAAGCCAGTACATGTCCAGGCCCGTCTGAAGTTTGCTAGAGAGCATTTGGATGATCCAGAAAAGGATTGGGAGAATGTCATATGGTCAAATGAAACCAAAATAGAACTTTTTGGTAAAAACTCAACTCGTCGTGTTTGGAGGAGAAAGAATGCTGAGTTGCATCCAAAGAACACCATACCTACTGTGAAGCATGGGGGTGGAAACATCATGCTTTGGGGCTGTTTTTCTGCAAAGGGACCAGGACGACTGATCTGTGTAAAGGGAAGAATGAATGGGGCCATGTATCGTGAGATTTTGAGTGAAAACCTCCTTCCATCAGCAAGGGCATTGAAGATGAAACGTGGCTGGGTCTTTCAGCATGACAATGATCCCAAACACACCGCCCGGGCAACAAACGAGTGGCTTCGTAAGAAGCATTTCAAGGTCCTGGAGTGTCCTAGCCAGTCTCCAGATCTCAACCCCATAGAAAATCTTTGGAGGGAGTTGAAAGTCTGTGTTGCCCAGCGACAGCCCCGAAACATCACTGCTCTAGAGGAGATCTGCATGGAGGAATGGGCCAAAATACCAGCAACAGTGTGTGAAAACCTTGTGAAGACTTACAGAAAACGTTTGACCTCTGTCATTGCCAACAAAGGGTATATAACAAAGTATTGAGATAAACTTTTGTTATTGACCAAATACTTACTTTCCACCATAATTTGCAAATAAATTCATTAAAAATCCTACAATGTGATTTTCTGGAGAAAAAATTCAAATTTTGTCTCTCATAGTTGAAGTGTACCTATGATGAAAATTACAGGCCTCTCTCATCTTTTTAAGTGGGAGAACTTGCACAATTGGTGGCTGACTAAATACTTTTTTGCCCCACTGTACATACTCATGTACAGTTGTTATATCATATCACGTGCAATATTTCAAGACATTTTTGGACTTAACTTACGTAGTCATTCACTCTGGAATGCATATTAGTATCCTGTCAGTTGTATATGTTTTCATTGCTTGTCACGTGTCGGTATGGTGAGAGACCAAGACGCAGCACAGGGATTGTAGTTCAGCATCTATTTTTATTTGTACTAAAAACAAACACAATGACGAACTCACAAATGTAAACTTACAAACTTTACAAAAACAAACCAACAACGTAATCCCAAATGTACTCACACTTCCTTAATATACATAGATACACACAATGACCCACAACACCGGTGTGGAAACATACAAACCTATGTAGGATCCCTAATTAGAGACAATGCACTGCAGCTGCCTCTAATTAGGGATGCAACACAAACCACCATCAGAAACAGAAAGAATAGACCTGTCAGACTCTGACCATGGCTACATAGAGAAGCAATAGGCTTCTCTATGGCCAGAGCCTGACAGTACAACCCCCCCCCCCGCGGACTCCCGGACACCTACCAAAAAAAAACACAAATACATGGGGGGTGTAAATAGGGAGGGAAGATTAGTTCGTCAGTGGCGGTTCCGGCCCCGGCGAAGTTGAGAACTTTGTGCCCTGCTCTCTCCTTATGACGGGGGCCGGACCGGGCACCGGCGTGGTGAATGGCTCCGGCCATGGAGCGGGGAAATTAACCGGGCCCGGACTGGGCACCGGTGGGGTAAACAGCTCCGGCCATGGAGTGGGGAAAACAACCGGGCCCGGACTGGGCACCGGCGGGGTAAACGGCTCCGGCCATGGAGTGGAGCAGACCACCGGACCAGGACTGGGCACCGGTGGAGAGGACTGCTCTGGCTCTGGAGCGGAGCAGATGGCCGGACCCGGACTAGGCACCGGTGGAGCGGACTGCTCTGGCATGGGAGTAGAGCCGACGACCGGACCCGGATTGGGGATGCTCACTTTGGGGGGGTTGCCTTCGGGCTCCTTTCCGTCTCGAGCCCACTTGCGCTGCTTGGTCTCGAAGTGGTGGGTCATTATATCAAGTGTCGGTATGGTGAGAGACCAAGGCGCAGCGCAGGGATTGTAGTTCAGCATCTATTTTTATTTGTACTACGTATAAAACAAACACAATGACGAACTAACAAATGTAGACTTAGAAACTTTACAAAAACAAACCAACAACGTAATCCCAACTGTACTCACACTTCCTTAATATACATAGATACACACAATGACCCACAACACCGGTGTGGAAACATACAAACATATGTAGGATCCCTAATTAGAGACAATGCACTGAACCTCTGCCTGTCCTGGCCCTGAGCCAGCCTGCCGTCCTGTACCTATCAGATTCTGACCTGGTTATGAACCTTTGCCTGTCCTGGCCCTGAGCCAGCCTGCCGTCCTGTACCTGCCTGACTCTGACCTGGTTATGAACCTCTGCCTGCCCTGTGTTTATAATAAACCATCTGAGAAGTTTACTATCCGCCTCCTGTGTCTGCATCTGGGTGATATGTTGAGTCGGGATAGTTTACCCCCTGGCCACCCCATGTAGAAAACTCTTTACCATAATGATAATTTCACCAACCAGAACAACATCTTGCTCCTTAGACCACATACTCATTTTAATGTTTTAATCTGTCACGCGAGACTACAGTAGCGATGAAATAGAAGGTCTTTGAAAATATTTTTTGTCACGTGAAAACAGGACCTTATTCAAAATAGTAAGTTTGACCAAATGTTCTCAGAGTGTAAAATACTTTCCTTGTGCTCTTGATATTTTGGTGAATTTTCTGTAAAACATTTTCCTCTCAGTATGAGAGTATTTGATCTAAAGCACCATTTTTAAAAAGGTTGGATAGTAGTGGGTCTCTCAGATCCTTTCCCTTTGAAGTCATCATGACCAGAGAATTAGAATACAGAACTGGAACTCTCACTAATTGTGGCATAATCCATTCACTGATTATTTATCACAACAAAAAACATGTCTGCCATAGAATTACGAATGAAATACTAGGAATAATAATATAAATAATAATGATAGGTCGGTCGGTCGGTCGGTCGGTAGGAAGCATCGTTGGGTGTCTGAGCAGACGGACCATTGCATCGCAGCCAGGGGAGCCAGACAGTCAGTCAGTCAGACATGGACAGGTCCGGAGCCTCAGCCACGCATCTCGCCGTCTCCAACTTCCTGCCGGCCTTCCCTTATCAGTAGCGATGCGTGGGTAAAATCACTGAGGAAGCCGAGCCAAGCCAGTAAATTAGCCATATTACCAACTATGTTGTGATAATTGCGTTGTATGCAAGTCAGGGCTCTGTTCAGGCCAGTCAAGTTCTTCCACACCGATCTCAACAAAATGCTGAAACAGGAAAGGGTCTTCCCCGAACTGTTGCCACAAAGTTGGAAGGACAGAATCGTCTAGAATGTCATTGTATGCTGTAGCGTTAAGATTTCCCTTCACTGGAACTAAGGGGCCTGAACCATGAAAAACAGCCCCAGACCATTATTCCTCCTCTACCAAACGTTACAGTTGGCACTATTCATTGGGGCAGGTATCATTCTCCTTAATATATACCAACGACCTTCCTCATGCCTTATCTGAAACTCAAGCTAGAATATTAGGGCGGCAGGTAGCAGAAAGGTCGCTGGTTTGAATACCCAAGCCGACAAGGTGAAAAACCTGTCGATGTGTCCTTGAGCAAGGCACTTAACCCTTATTTGGCTGGTTAAATCAAAAATTTAAAATTGCAGATGATACTACAATGTATACAGCAACACAATGGGTTCAACAGGTACATCAAGCTCTACAAGTTTATCTGGGAAATATCAGGGAATTGGTTTTCCAGAACAAACTTATTTGTATCACCAGGAAAAGGCCAACACAACATAGGATGTGAATAAGCATTGGGTACAAATGGAGGAAGTGGCAGAAACCAAACTACTAGGGGTGCAGCTAGACAACTGCTTATCATGGTCGTCTCTAATAACTAACCTATGTAAACTACTAGGGGTGCAGCTAGACAACTGCTTATCATGGTCGTCTCTAATAACTAACCTATGTAAACTACTAGGGGTGCAGCTAGACAACTGCTTATCATGGTCGTCTCTAATAACTAACCTATGTAAACTACTAGGGGTGCAGCTAGACAACTGCTTATCATGGTCGTCTCTAATAACTAACCTATGTAAACTACTAGGGGTGCAGCTAGACAACTGCTTATCATGGTCGTCTCTAATAACTAACCTATGTAAACTACTAGGGGTGCAGCTAGACAACTGCTTATCATGGTCGTCTCTAATAACTAACCTATGTAAACTACTAGGGGTGCAGCTAGACAACTGCTTATCATGGTCGTCTCTAATAACTAACCTATGTAAACTACTAGGGGTGCAGCTAGACAACTGCTTATCATGGTCGTCTCTAATAACTAACCTATGTAAACTACTAGGGGTGCAGCTAGACAACTGCTTATCATGGTCGTCTCTAATAACTAACCTATGTAAACTACTAGGGGTGCAGCTAGACAACTGCTTATCATGGTCGTCTCTAATAACTAACCTATGTAAACTACTAGGGGTGCAGCTAGACAACTGCTTATCATGGTCGTCTCTAATAACTAACCTATGTAAACTACTAGGGGTGCAGCTAGACAACTGCTTATCATGGTCGTCTCTAATAACTAACCTATGTAAACTACTAGGGGTGCAGCTAGACAACTGCTTATCATGGTCGTCTCTAATAACTAACCTATGTAAAATAAATTAAAGTGCATGCATGATCAGAAGGCTAGCTAAATATTTGAGCAAACAACCCAAGCATTAATTGGGATTTGGGTGAACTACTGTTCTGGGGAAATGCTTCAGCAAGTGAGAGCAGAAAACAAAGCAGAAGGATTGTTTTACAGTTATTTTATTTCAGAATGTACAACGGCCAAACTCCATTTCAAACAGTATTCAGTTGGGAAGGTCATTGGAGAGAGGCAGGAGCCCCTTGGTGACTTCTATAAGAAACAAATGTGGAAGTAGGGGAACAGAGTGCCAATTATATCGTGACATTCGTGGGTTTATATATTTTTTTCATGCATGCATTTTGATTTTTGGAATGGGCCTAATAGTAAAGACATCTCATTTAACGATAAATAATATTTTAAATTTTTTAATGTGGCATGAACACTGTCAAACGAATCCCTTCAAAAATTAGGCTACCTGCGCATGTTCGTCCACTGCAAAATAATTCCAGCATCCAAACAGGGCGCCATGCGCCATTTGATGAATGGAAAGAGACATCTGTTACAAAACACCAAAAAGTGTAATGCCATTCGCCATTCTCATTGGGTCTACACTCTAGATGTCTGAATTATTTGATGCATCTTGCTGACAAAAGGAATATGTTCTGGGATTCATCCAAAGGCATTGAGGAGTATACCACCTCAGTCATCGACGACATCGTCCCCACGGTGACCGTATGTACAGTGGCAAGAAAAAGTATGTGAACGCTTTGGAATGACCTGGATTTCTGCATAAATTGGTCATAAACTTTGATCTGATCTTAACATAAGTCACAAAAATAGACAAACACAGTGTGCTTAAACTAATAAGAGACAAATTATTGTATTTTTCTTGTCTATATTGAATACATAATTTAAACATCCACAGTGTAGGTTGTAAAAGGTATGTGATCCTGGGCCAGTGGTCACCAACCATGCTCCAAGGCATTCCTAGTCGATCGTCAAACATTTCTGTAAAAAAAAACAATGATAAAGCCTTGTGTTCCTATTTATTTTATTAGTCTTTTGCTGTTGGCGGTCGGTTCACCCTATTCAGCTGCCCTGCGTGCCGGCTAGGCAAACTGTTGCCATTTTAAACCATTTCATGTGTCTGAAGGTACGAACTCTGCCTTCCCGGCGGGCCCGGAGAGAAAAATCAAGTGCACTATAGGCCACCGCTGGCCAATCAGATGGCTCAGATTAACGTGTCTGCAGGAACGTTACAGGCATAAAAGAAAGCTACAGCAAAGTTGATACAGTGAGATTTCTAAACGTTTAAAACTATGACTAGAGAGAGACTGTCAACGAATACAGCAAAGAGCTGCTGTTTGTATGAGTGAGTTCATGTTTAAGTTCTTACTGTCAACACTTTGTATTCAACAAATGCGTGTTCTTCCTGTTTCCATTCAGCGCTACAGGAAGCACTGCAGTAGTAATGAATGAGGAGGACAGTATAGCGATTGGCTTGTGTTGTTGTTATTCATTCAATTCAATTCAGCAGCTTGGGTCTTTTTTAATAGGAATATTTCACTTTCTCTGTTCATAGGAGTAACAACATGAATTTATGCATGCGGTGGGACTCGAGTTTCGCCATCAGCTGGAAGACGGTCCCTTGTTGGTCAGTGTCCGTGGAGGAAAGGGAGAGGAGGGATGTTGAGAGGCGGACCCTCAGTCTGCTGCTCTCTCCCTCCGCTGAGACTGACCATCAGACGCAGGCACCATCAGCCCAGTAAAACAGCAACGGATCAATTACAGGTAAAGCCTACCTCAAATTGTTCAATAACAAATGGTCCAAACAACAATGCATTGGCAGGGCAATTCAAGCAAAGCCAAAAGCGATAATATATATATAGTTTACTGATCAAACCTCATTGTTTTCATAGGCTTACGTTTTTTAAGTCATGTTAAAATAAATCAGAGCGGTAGATCTCAGTTTGCATTTTGACTCAGAAAGAGATCTTGATTCAGAAAAGGTTGGTGACCACTGCCCTAGGCTAATGACTTCTCCAAAAGCTAATTGGAGTCAGGAGTCAGCTAACCTGGAGTCCAATCAATGAGACGAGATTGGAGATGTTGGTTAGAGCTGCCCTGCCCTATAAAAAACACTGCAAGAAGCATTGCCTGATTTGAACCGTGCTTTAGAACAAAAGAGATCTCAGAAGATTTAAGATTAAGAATAGTTGACTTGCATAAAGCTGGAAAGGGTTACAAAATATCTCTAAAAGCCTTGATGTTCATCAGTCCACGGTAAGACAAATTGTCAAATTGTCTATAAATGGAGAAAGTTCAGCTCTGTTGCTACTCTCCCTAGGAGTGACCGTCCTGCAAAGATGACTGCAAGAGCACAGAATGATCAATGAGGTTAAGAAGAATCCTAGAGTGTCAGATAAAGACTTACAGAAATCTCTGGAACATGCTAACATCTCTGACGAGTTTACGATATGTTAAACACTAAACAAGGATGGTGGTCATGGGAGGACACCACGGAAGAAGCCACTGCTGTCCAAAAAAAAACATTGCCGCACGTCTGAAGTCTGAAGTTTGCAAAAGAGCACCTGGATGTTCCACAGCACTACTGGCAAAATATTAGGACAGATGAAACTAAAGTTGAGTTGTTTGGAAGGAACACACAACACTATGTGTGGAGATAAAAAGGCACAGCACACCAACATCAAAACCTCATCAAAACTGTAAAGTATGGTGGAGGGAGCATCATGGTTTGGGGCTGCTTTGCTGTCTCAGGGCCTAGACAGCTTGCTATCATCGATGGAAAGATGACTTCCCAAGTTTATCAAAACATTTTGCAGTAGAATGTAAATCTGTCAGCCAATTGAAGCTCAACAGAAGTTGGGTGATGCAACAGGACAACGACCCAAAACACAAAAGTAAATAAACAACAGAATGGTTTCAACAGAAGACTATACCTGTTCTGGAGCGGCCCGGTCAGAGTCCTGACCTCAACCTGATATTGATGCTGTGACATGACCTCAAAAGAGCAGTTCACACCAGACATTCCAAGAATATTGCTGAACTGAAACAGTTTTGTAAATTTCCTTCTGACCGTTGTGCAGGTCTGATACGCAACTATAAAAAACGTTTGGTTGAGTTTATTGTAGCCAAAGGAGGGTCAACCAGTTATTAAATCCAAGGGTTCACATACTTTCCCCACCCTGCACTGTAAATGTTGACATGGTGTGTTCAATAAAGACATGAAAACGTATAATTGTTTGTGTTAGTAGTTTAAGCAGACTGTGTTTGTCTATTGTTGTGACTTAAATGAAGATCAAATTTTATGACCAATTTATGCAGAAATCCAGGTATTTCCAAAGGGTTCACATACTTTTTCTTGCCACTGTACATATCCCAACCAGAAGCCATGGATTACAGGCAACATCCGCATCAAGCTAGGAGGAGCGGGACACTAATCCGGATGCTTATAAGAAATCTCGCTACATCCTCAGATGAACCATCAAACAAGCAAAGCATCAATACAGGATTAAGATTGAGTCCTACTACACAGGCTCTGATGCGAGCTGCCCAGTGACGCGAGCCTACCAGACGAGCTAAATGACTTTTATGCTCGCTTCGAGGCAAGCAACACTGAAGCTTGTATGAGAGCACCAGCTGTTCCGGACGACTGTGTGATAACGCTCTCGGTGTAAGGGTCTGACCGAGGCCAGGTCCCTGACTCCCTCTAGGGGGAGTGAGATGTCCACGGTCAGGTCCTTACACCCAGGGTTGGGTTGTTGGTGATCCCCAATTAGAGACAGCTGTCGTGAGTTGTCTCTAATTGGGGATTCTATTTATGTGCACCGCACATCCACCTGCGTGTGGATCATTATTTATGTTTGGTGTGTGCAAACCAACACCACGGTGTATAGTACGATTATTGTTTTGTTGTGTTTTATTAGTTTAATAAACCATGTTTGCATCGTCCTCTCGCTCTGCGCCTCGTTCCCTTCAACCTCACCGTGACACTCGGTAGCCGATGTGAGCAAGACCTTAAAACAGGTCAACATTCACAAATCTGCGGAGCCAGACGGATTACCAGGACGTGTAGCAGCAGACCACCATCGTCCCTGTGCCCAAGGAAGTGAAGGTAACCTGCCTAAATGACTACCATCCTGTAGCCACTCACGTCTGTAGCCATGAAGTGCTTAGAAAGGCTGGTCATGGCTCACATCAACACCATCATCCCAGAAACCCTAGACCCACTACAATTTGCATACCGCCCCAACAGATCCACAGATGACGCAATCTCAATCGCACTCCACACTGCCCTTTCCCACCTGGACAAAAGGAACACCTACAGTGGGGAGAACAAGTGTTTGATACACTGCCGATTTTGCAGGTTTTCCTACTTACAAAGCATGTAGAGGTCTGTAATTTTTATCATAGGTACACTTCAACTGTGAGAGACGGAATCTAAAACAAAAATGTATGATTTTAAATAATTAATTTGCATTTTATTGCATGACATAAGTATTTGATCACCTACCAACCAGTAAGAATTCCGGCTCTCACAGACCTGTTAGTTTTTCTTTAAGGAGCCCTCCTGTTCTCCACTCATTACCTGTATTAACTGCACCTGTTTGAACTCGTTACCTGTATAAAAGACACCTGTCCACACACTCAATCAAACAGACTCCAACCTCTCCACAATGGCCAAGACCAGAGAGCTGTGTAAGGACATCAGGGATAAAATTGTAGACCTGCACAAGGCTGGGATGGGCTACAGGACAATAGGCAAGCAGCTTGGTGAGAAGGCAACAACTGTTGGCGCAATTATTAGAAAATGGAAGAAGTTCAAGATGACGATCAATCTCCCTCGGTCTGGGGCACCATGCAAGATCTCACCTCGTGGGGCATCAATGATCATGAGGAACGTGAGGGATCAGCCCAGAACTACACGGCAGGACCTGGTCAATGACCTGAAGAGAGCTGGGACCACAGTCTCAAAGAAAACCATTAGTAACACACTACGCCGTCATGGATTAAAATCCTGCAGCGCACACAAGGTCCCCCTGCTCAAGCCAGCGCATGTCCAGGCCCGTCTAAAGTTTGCCAATGACCATCTGGATGATCCAGAGGAGGAATGGGAGAAGGTAATGTGGTCTGATGAGACAAAAATATAGCTTTTTGGTCTAAACTCCACTCGCCGTGTTTGGAGGAAGAAGAAGGATGAGTACAACCCCAAGAACACCATCCCAACTGTGAAGCATCATTCTTTGGGGATGCTTTTCTGGACGACTGCACCGTATTGAGGGGAGGATGGATGGCCAACAACCTCCTTCCCTCAGTAAGAGCATTGAAGATGGGTCGTGGCTGGGTCTTCCAGCATGACAATGACCCGAAACACACAGCCAGGGAAACTTAGGAGTGGCTCCTGTTAAGGTCGCGTCAATTCAAATCTGGTATTGGAACAAAAGGATTACTACGCCGTTTAAATCATCTATGTATTTTATTCTAGCAAACCCTTAAATGGTAAGTATGAAGTTCGTATATACAGGCTCACTGTGACACCACGCAGGGCAAACAGCAAGCAGGGCTCGAGAAGAGAGAGAGAGAGAGCAAGAGCGCAAGAGCGCGAGAGTGAGTGAGCAAATAGTCAGCAGCGCTAGAGAAGAGAAGAGCGCCCCTATCCTTTGTTCTTCCTTAAATACTCCGACAGAATAGTTACCGCTCCTTGCTGACCTGTCGGAGTAGAGGCTGAGTGTGGTTTAAACTTACTCAGCCTATCGTTGGCGTGCAGGCTGGTCCCAGCCTCGTGACGCAATCCAGTTGACGGAAGCAGTTCCCTCTCAGCAGATGTCCTTATCTCGTGTTTACCACAAGACACAGTTCTATTGGGAAACCCTTAAGCTAGCACATTCTTTCCACATGGCTCCCCCACACACAAGCCTACAGTAGTTCTACAGTTCTATGATCACACAATACATTCAGTTAATAACTCTTGTTGTAGATTATATTAATTAGCTAAACATATATCAGCCCTTACACTCCGTAAGAAGCATCTCAAGGTCCTGGAGTGGCCTAGCCAGTCTCCAGACCTGAACCCAATAGAAAATCTTTGGAGGGAGCTGAAAATCCATATTGCCCAGCGACAGCCCCGAAACCTGAAGGATCTGTATGGAGGAGTGGGCCAAAATCCCTGCTGCAGTGTGTGCAAACCTGGTCAAGAACTACAGGAAACGTATGATCTCTGTAATTGCAAACAAAGGTTTCTGTACCAAATATTAAGTTCTGCTTTTCTGATGTATCAAATACTTATGTCATGCAATAAAATGCTAATTAATTACTTTAAAAAAAATACAATGTGATTTTCTGTATTTTTGTTTTAGATTCCGTCACTCACAGTTGAAGAGTACCTATGATAAAAATTACAGACTTCTACATGCTTTGTAAGTAGGAAAACCTGCAAAATCGGCAGTGTATCAAATACTTGTTCTCCCCACTGTACGTGAGAATGTTGTTCATTGACTACAGCTCAGCATTCAACACCAGTGCCAACACCTTAGGTGGTCACCAACAAACTATCATGGTCCAAACACACCAAGACAGTCGTGAAGAGGGCACGACAACACCTTTTCCCCCTCAGGAGACTGAAAGAATTTGGCATGGGTCCTCAGATCCTCAAAAGGTTCTACAGCTGCACCATCGAGCATCCTGACCGGTTGCATCACCGGCTGGTATAGCAACTGCTAGGACCTATATACTAGGTGGTGTCAGAGAAAAGCCCCAAAAATTGTCAGACTCCAGTCACCCAAGTCATAGACTGTTCTCTCTGCTACCGCACGGCAAGCGGTACCGGAACGCCAAGTCTAGGTCCAAAAGGCTTCTTAACAGCTTCTACCCCCAAGCCATAAGACTGCTGAACAATTAATCAAATGGCCACCTGGACTAATTATATGGACACGCCCACTCCATTTGTTTTTACACTGCTGCTACCTACTGTTTATTATCTATGCATAGTCACTTTACCCAAACCTACATGTACATATTACCTCGACTAACCTGTCCCCCCACACAATGACTCAGTACCGGTACCCCCTGTATATATCCTTGTTACTAACCTGTACCCCCTCACATTGACTCGGTACCAGTACCCCCTGTATATAGCCTTATTACTAACCTGTACCCCCTGTATATAGCCTTATTACTAACCTGTACCCCCTGTATATAGCCTTATTACTAACCGGTACCCCGTGTATATAGCCTTATTACTAACCTGTACCCCCTGTATATAGCCTTATTACTAACCTGTACCCCCTCACATTGACTCGGTACCGGTACCCCCTGTATATAGCCTTATTACTAACCTGTACCCCTGCACATTGACTCGGCACCGGTACCCCCTGTATATAGCCTTATTACTAACCTGTACCCCCTCACATTGACTCGGTACCGGTACCCCCTGTATAAAGCCTTGTTACTAGCCTGTACCCCCTCACATTGACTCGGTACCGGTACCCCCTGTATATCGCCTTATTACTAACCTGTACCCCCTGTATATAGCCTTATTACCAACCTGTACCCCCTGTATATAGCCTTATTACTAACCTGTACCCCCTCACATTGACTCGGTACCAGTACCCCCTGTATATAGCCTTATTACTAGCCTGTACCCCCTCACATTGACTCGGTACCGGTACCCCCTGTATATCGCCTTATTACTAACCTGTACCCCCTGTATATAGCCTTATTACCAACCTGTACCCCCTGTATATAGCCTTATTACTAGCCTGTACCCCTGCACATTGACTCGGCACCGGTACCCCCTGTATATAGCCTTATTACTAACCTGTACCCCCTCACATTGACTCGGTACCGGTACCCCCTGTATAAAGCCTTGTTACTAGCCTGTACCCCCTCACATTGACTCGGTACCGGTACCCCCTGTATATCGCCTTATTACTAACCTGTACCCCCTGTATATAGCCTTATTACCAACCTGTACCCCCTGTATATAGCCTTATTACTAACCTGTACCCCCTCACATTGACTCGGTACCAGTACCCCCTGTATATAGCCTTATTACTAGCCTGTACCCCCTCACATTGACTCGGTACCGGTACCCCCTGTATATCGCCTTATTACTAACCTGTACCCCCTGTATATAGCCTTATTACCAACCTGTACCCCCTGTATATAGCCTTATTACTAGCCTGTACCCCTGCACATTGACTCGGCACCGGTACCCCCTGTATATAGCCTTATTACTAACCTGTACCCCCTCACATTGACTCGGTACCGGTACCCCCTGTATAAAGCCTTGTTACTAGCCTGTACCCCCTCACATTGACTCGGTACCGGTACCCCCTGTATATCGCCTTATTACTAACCTGTACCCCCTGTATATAGCCTTATTACCAACCTGTACCCCCTGTATATAGCCTTATTACTAACCTGTACCCCCTCACATTGACTCGGTACCAGTACCCCCTGTATATAGCCTTATTACTAGCCTGTACCCCCTCACATTGACTCGGTACCGGTACCCCCTGTATATCGCCTTATTACTAACCTGTACCCCCTGTATATAGCCTTATTACCAACCTGTACCCCCTGTATATAGCCTTGTTACTAGCCTGTACCCCCTCACATTGACTCGGTACCAGTACCCCCTGTATATAGCCTTATTACTAGCCTGTACCCCCTCACATTGACTCGGTACCGGTACCCCCTGTATATAGCCTTGTTACTAACCTGTACCCCCTCACATTGACTCGGTACCGGTACCCCCTGTATATAGCCTTGTTACTAGCCTGTACCCCCTCACATTGACTCGGTACCGGTACCCCCTGTATATAGCCTTATTACTAACCGGTACCCCCTGTATATAGCCTTATTACTAGCCTGCACCCCCTCACATTGACTCGGTACCGGTACCCCCTGTATATAGCCTTGTTACTAGCCTGTACCCCCTCACATTGACTCGGTACCGGTACCCCCTGTATATAGCCTTATTACTAACCGGTACCACCTGTATATAGCCTTATTACTAACCGGTACCCCCTGTATATAGCCTTATTACTAACCTGTACCCCCTGTATATAGCCTTATTACTAACCTGTACCCCCTGTATATAGCCTTATTACTAACCTGTACCCCCTGTATATAGCCTTATTACTAACCTGTACCCCCTGTATATAGCCTTATTACTAACCTGTACCCCTGTATATAGCCTTATTACTAACCTGTACCCCCTGTATATAGCCTTATTACTAACCTGTACCCCCTGTATATAGCCTTATTACTAACCTTTACCCCCACACATTGACTCGGTACCAGTACCACCTGTATATAGTCTTATTACTAACCTGTACCCCCTGTATATAGCCTTATTACTAGCCTGTACCCCCTCACATTGACTCGGTACCAGTACCCCCTGTATATAGCCTTATTACTAGCCTGTACCCCCTCACATTGACTCGGTACCAGTACCCCCTGTATATAGCCTTATTACTAGCCTGTACCCCCTCACATTGACTCGGTACCGGTACCCCCTGTATATAGCCTTGTTACTAGCCTGTACCCCCTCACATTGACTCGGTACCGGTACCCCCTGTATATAGCCTTATTACTAACCGGTACCCCCTGTATATAGCCTTATTACTAACCTGTACCCCCTGTATATAGCCTTATTACTAACCGGTACCCCCTGTATATAGCCTTATTACTAACCGGTACCCCCTGTATATAGCCTTATTACTAACCTGTACCCCTGTATATAGCCTTATTACTAACCTGTACTCCCTGTATATAGCCTTATTACTAACCTGTACCCCCTGTATATAGCCTTATTACTAACCTGTACCCCCTGTATATAGCCTTATTACTAACCTGTACCCCCTGTATATAGCCTTATTACTAACCTGTACCCCTGTATATAGCCTTATTACTAACCTGTACCCCCTGTATATAGCCTTATTACTAACCTGTACCCCCTGTATATAGCCTTATTACTAACCTGTACCCCTGTATATAGCCTTATTACTAACCTGTACCCCCTGTATATAGCCTTATTACTAACCTGTACCCCCTGTATATAGCCTTATTACTAACCTGTACCCCCTGTATATAGCCTTATTACTAACCTGTACCCCTGTATATAGCCTTATTACTAACCTGTACCCCCTGTATATAGCCTTATTACTAACCTGTACCCCCTGTATATAGCCTTATTACTAACCTTTACCCCCACACATTGACTCGGTACCAGTACCACCTGTATATAGTCTTATTACTAACCTGTACCCCCTGTATATAGCCTTATTACTAGCCTGTACCCCCTCACATTGACTCGGTACCAGTACCCCCTGTATATAGCCTTATTACTAGCCTGTACCCCCTCACATTGACTCGGTACCAGTACCCCCTGTATATAGCCTTATTACTAGCCTGTACCCCCTCACATTGACTCGGTACCAGTACCCCCTGTATATAGCCTTATTACTAGCCTTTACCCCCTCACATTGACTCGGTACCAGTACCCCCTGTATATAGCCTTATTACTAACCTGTACCCCCTGTATATAGCCTTATTACTAACCTTTACCCCCTGTAAATAGCCTCATTACTAACCTGTACCCCCTGTATATAGCCTTATTACTAACCTTTACCCCCTGTATATAGCCTCATTACTAACCTGTACCCCCTGTATATAGCCTTATTACTAACCGGTACCCCCTGTATATAGCCTTATTACTAACCTGTACCCCCTGTATATAGCCTTATTACTAACCTGTAGTAAGCATTTCACTGTAAGTCTACACCTGTTGTATTCGGCGCATGTGACAAATAAACACACACACACACACACACCAGTTTTAAACAATTGTATGAAAGAGAGGACCCTTGGTATATTCATGTCCATTTTTACATGAGATTTTCCCATTCATCTAATCTCCAGCAGTTAAACAGTGGGCAGACCTCCAGCTTCAGTCAAATCAATTATCCTTATGAACACAGTTTGATAAAATCAGGAAACTAATGGACAGTCTGAGGAAATAACTGATCAACTCTTAGTGAGAGCATTTTAGTGATTACCTTTCAACAGTGAAGAGAATTGAAAAACAGTTTTATTTTTAGGATGGTTCAAGGGCTCACTTGAAAAAGAGATGTAACTCTGGTAAATAAACATACATAAAACAAAATAAAAAAAGTGAAATGTTGTTGAAAGTTAGTTGAACATCTACTGAACATCTCCACACCATCTACTGAACATCTCCACACCATCTACTGAACATCTCCACACCATCTATTTGGGGCAAGTGTTACCAAAAAAATGCCAAAAGCTACAATGAAAAACTAGCTGTAAAATAATTGCATTCACCCGCTAGTCATCTACAACCAAATGGATGGTATAGGTTAGATTACCTGACTAAAAGTATTACCTGACTAAACGTATTACCTGACTAAACGTATTACCTGACTAAACGTATTACCTGACTAAATGTATTAACTGACTAAACGTATTACCTGACTAAACGTATTACCTGACTAAACGTATTAACTGACTAAACGTATTACCTGACTAAACGTATTACCTGACTAAACGTATTAACTGACTAAACGTATTACCTGACTAAACGTATTAACTGACTAAACGTATTACCTGACTAAACGTATTACCTGACTAAACGTATTACCTGACTAAACGTATTACCTGACTAAACGTATTAACTGACTAAACGTATTACCTGACTAAACGTATTACCTGACTAAATGTATTACCTGACTAAACGTATTACCTGACTAAACGTATTAACTGACTAAACGTATTACCTGACTAAACGTATTAACTGACTAAACGTATTACCTGACTAAACGTATTACCTGACTAAACGTATTACCTGACTAAACGTATTACCTGACTAAACGTATTACCTGACTAAACGTATTACCTGACTAAACGTATTACCTGACTAAACGTATTAACTGACTAAACGTATTACCTGACTAAACGTATTACCTGACTAAACGTATTACCTGACTAAACGTATTAACTGACTAAACGTATTACCTGACTAAACGTATTACCTGACTAAATGTATTACCTGACTAAACGTATTACCTGACTAAACGTATTAACTGACTAAACGTATTACCTGACTAAACGTATTAACTGACTAAACGTATTACCTGACTAAACGTAGACATCATGGAGGAAGAGGTGGTGGTGTTAGAGGAAGAGGTGGTGGTGTTAGAGGAAGAGGTGGTGGTGTTAGAGGAAGAGGTGGTGGTGTTAGAGAAAGAGATCATGGAGGAATAGGTGGTGGTGTTAGAGGAAGAGGTGGTGGTGTTAGAGGAAGAGGTGGTGGTGTTAGAGGAAGACATCATGGAGGAAGAGGTGGTGGTGTTAGAGGAAGACATCATGGAGGAAGAGGTGGTGGTGTTAGAGGAAGAGGTGGTGGTGTTAGAGGAAGACATCACGGAGGAAGAGGTGGTGGTGTTAGAGGAAGACATCATGGAGGAAGAGGTTGTGGTGTTAGAGCAAGAGGTGGTGGTGTTAGAGGACGACATCATGGAGGAAGAGGTGGTGGTGTTAGAGGAAGACATCATGGAGGAAGAGGTGGTGGTGTTAGAGGAAGACATCATGGAGGAAGAGGTGGTGGTGTTAGAGAAAGACATCATGGAGGAAGAGGTGGTGGTGTTAGAGGAAGACATCATGGAGGAAGAGGTGGTGGTGTTAGAGGAAGACATCATGGAGGAAGAGGTGGTGGTGTTAGAGAAAGACATGGAGGAAGAGGTGGTGGTGTTAGAGAAAGACATCATGGAGGAAGAGGTGGTGGTGTTAGAGGAAGAGGTGGTGGTGTTAGAGGAAGAGGTGGTGGTGTTAGAGAAAGAGGTGGTGGTGTTAGAGAAAGACATCATGGAGGAAGAGGTGGTGGTGTTAGAGTAAGAGGTGGTGGTGTTAGAGGAAGAGGTGGTGGTGTTAGAGTAAGAGGTGGTGGTGTTAGAGGAAGAGGTGGTGGTGTTAGAGGAAGAGGTGGTGGTGTTAGAGGAAGACATCATAGAGGAAGAGGTGGTGGTTTTAGAGGAAGAGGTGGTGGTGTTAGAGGAAGACATCATGGAGGAAGAGGTGGTGGTTTTAGAGGAAGAGGTGGTGGTGTTAGAGGAAGACATCATGGAGGAAGAGGTGGTGGTGTTAGAGGAAGAGGTGGTGGTGTTAGAAAAAGAGGTGGTGGTGTTAGAGGAAGAGGTGGTGGTGTTAGAGGAAGAGGTGGTGGTGTTAGAGTAAGAGGTGGTGGTGTTAGAGAAAGAGGTGGTGGTGTTAGAGGAAGACATCATGGAGGAAGAGCTGGTGGTGTTAGAGAAAGACATCATGGAGGAAGAGGTGGTGGTGTTAGAGAAAGAGGTGGTGGTGTTAGAGGAAGCGGTGGTGGTGTTAGAGTAAGAGGTGGTGGTGTTAGAGGAAGACATCATAGAGGAAGAGGTGGTGGTGTTAGAGGAAGAGGTGGTGGTGTTAGAGGAAGACATCATGGAGGAAGAGGTGGTGGTGTTAGAGGAAGACATCATAGAGGAAGAGGTGGTGGTGTTAGAGGAAGACATCATAGAGGAAGAGGTGGTGGTGTTAGAGGAAGACATCATGGAGGAAGAGGTGGTGGTGTTAGAGGAAGACATCATGGAGGAAGAGGTGGTGGTGTTAGAGGAAGAGGTGGTGGTGTTAGAGGAAGAGGTGGTGGTGTTAGAGTAAGAGGTGGTGGTGTTAGAGGAAGAGGTGGTGGTGTTAAAGGAAGACATCATGGTGGAAGAGGTGGTGGTGTTAGAGGAAGACATCATGGAGGAAGAGGTGGTGGTGTTAGAGAAAGACATGGAGGAAGAGGTGGTGGTGTTAGAGGAAGACATCATGGAGGAAGAGGTGGTGGTGTTAGAGGAAGAGGTGGGGGTGTTAGAAGAAGAGGTGGTGGTGTTAGAGGAAGAGGTGGTGGTGTTAGAGGAAGACATCATGGAGGAAGAGCTGGTGGTGTTAGAGGAAGACATCATGGAGGAAGAGGTGGTGGTGTTAGAGAAAGAGGTGGTGGTGTTAGAGGAAGAGGTGGTGGTGTTAGAGTAAGAGGTGGTGGTGTTAGAGGAAGACATCATAGAGGAAGAGGTGGTGGTGTTAGAGGAAGAGGTGGTGGTGTTAGAGGAAGACATCATGGAGGAAGAGGTGGTGGTGTTAGAGGAAGACATCATAGAGGAAGAGGTGGTGGTGTTAGAGGAAGACATCATAGAGGAAGAGGTGGTGGTGTTAGAGGAAGACATCATGGAGGAAGAGGTGGTGGTGTTAGAGGAAGAGGTGGTGGTGTTAGAGGAAGACATCATGGAGGAAGAGGTGGTGGTGTTAGAGGAAGAGGTGGTGGTGTTAGAGGAAGAGGTGGTGGTGTTAGAGTAAGAGGTGGTGGTGTTAGAGGAAGAGGTGGTGGTGTTAAAGGAAGACATCATGGAGGAAGAGGTGGTGGTGTTAGAGAAAGACATGGAGGAAGAGGTGGTGGTGTTAGAGAAAGACATGGAGGAAGAGGTGGTGGTGTTAGAGGAAGACATCATGGAGGAAGAGGTGGTGGTGTTAGAGGAAGACATCATGGAGGAAGAGGTGGTGGTGTTAGAGGAAGAGGTGGGGGTGTTAGAAGAAGAGGTGGTGGTGTTAATGTCAACAAAACACTGACATTATTGTATAGTTCAGTATACAGTCAATGTCAACAAAACAGTAGAACAAAACAGAGGTTTGTACGTAACAAACACTTCCAGGGTTTACATTTTGACCAGTACGACTCACACGATGACAAAAAAAACATTTTGGTGGCATTGGCCAATTTCCTGACACAATAACTAGGTTTTGAAGCATGAATGAAATGTTTTGGGTGAGTTACTACATTTACTGACACAATAACTAGGTTTTGAAGCATGAATGAAATGTTTTGGGTGAGTTACTACATTTACTGACACAATAACTAGGTTTTGAAGAATGATAGAGTTGTGATGTCTCATAAAACAGTTGTGACAATAGAGTTGTGATGTCTCATAAAACAGTTGTGACAATAGAGTTGTGATGTCTCATAAAACAGTTGTGACAATAGAGTTGTGATGTCTCATAAAACAGTTGTGACAATAGAGTTGTGATGTCTCATAAAACAGTTGTGACAATAGAGTTGTGATGTCTCATAAAACAGTTGTGACAATAGAGTTGTGATGTCACATAAAACAGTTTTGACAATAGAGTTGCGATGTCACATAAAACAGTTGTGACAATAGAGTTGTGATGTCACATAAAACAGTTGTGACAATAGAGTTGTGATGTCACATAAAACAGTTGTGACAATAGAGTTGTGATGTCACATAAAACAGTTGTGACAATAGAGTTGTGATGTCACATAAAACAGTTGTGACAATAGAGTTGTGATGTCACATAAAACAGTTGTGACAATAGAGTTGTGATGTCACATAAAACAGTTGTGACAATAGAGTTGTGATGTCACATAAAACAGTTGTGACAATAGAGTTGTGATGTCACATAAAACAGTTGTGACAGCTGCACCTACAGTTTAGAGAATGCTAAGACTGTTTCAATGATCCACAGCCATTGAGAAACTGTAATATTCACTTCCAATGAATGTTAGCTAGTGGTGGCTAAAGTTTGCTGAATTTTGTACTGGCTGTTTACTAGAGTTTCTCCTGGGCCGTGGACTACTTTCATGGTGATGAACCATCTGATATCCATCCAACATCAAATCCTGAACTTCCCCGTCAATACTGTATTGATACCCTCCTAATGTATTGGTATCATCATTGAAAGACCTAGGCACCCTTACCACCCTGCATCCCTCTGCTGATTTATGCTGTAATTATTGACCATTATTGTATACAGTTTATTGACACAACAACATAGTACAAGAGTTTGACTTGTGATAATTATATTAACCACTGGATGGCGCCTCCACTCCATTATTCAGTTAACATCTGGCATTCAGATAATGTGATTAAGCAAACAGCCAGCAGGTTTCAATGCAAGAGAACATAACCAATGTCCTCATGCCAGCTTAGGTAACTCATCAATCCTTTCAAATGTCAGTTTTCTTCACTTATGTCAAAAATCCACCCCTGTTACCTGTATGGGAACTAGAAGGGACCCCTGTTACCTGTATGGGAACTAGAAGGGACCCCTGTTACCTGTATGGGAACTAGAAGGGACCCCTGTCACCTGTATAGGAACTAGAAGGGACCCCTGGCACCTGTATAGGAACTAGAAGGGACCCCTGTCACCTGTATAGGAACTAGAAGGGACCCCTGTTACCTGTATGGGAACTAGAAGGGACCCCTGTCACCTGTATAGGAACTAGAAGGGACCCCTGGCACCTGTATAGGAACTAGAAGGGACCCCTGTCACCTGTATGGGAACTAGAAGGGACCCCTGGCACCTGTATAGGAACTAGAAGGGACCCCTGGCACCTGTATGGGAACTAGAAGGGACCCCTGGCACCTGTATAGGAACTAGAAGGGACCCCTGTCACCTGTATGGGAACTAGAAGGGACCCCTGTCACCTGTATGGGAACTAGAAGGGACCCCTGTCACCTGTATGGGAACTAGAAGGGACCCCTGTTACCTGTATGGGAACTAGAAGGGACCCCTGTTACCTGTATGGGAACTAGAAGGGACCCCTGTCACCTGTATAGGAACTAGAAGGGACCCCTGGCACCTGTATAGAAACTAGAAGGGACCCCTGTCACCTGTATGGGAACTAGAAGGGACCCCTGGCACCTGTATAGGAACTAGAAGGGACCCCTGGCACCTGTATGGGAACTAGAAGGGACCCCTGGCACCTGTATAGGAACTAGAAGGGACCCCTGTCACCTGTATGGGAACTAGAAGGGACCCCTGTCACCTGTATGGGAACTAGAAGGGACCCCTGTCACCTGTATGGGAACTAGAAGGGACCCCTGTCACCTGTATGGGAACTAGAAGTGACCCCTGGCACCTGTATGGGAACTAGAAGGGACCCCTGTCACCTGTATGGGAACTAGAAGGGACCCCTGTTACCTGTATGGGAACTAGAAGGGACCCCTGTCACCTGTATGGGAACTAGAAGGGACCCCTGTCACCTGTATGGGAACTATAAGGGACCCCTGGCACCTGTATAGGAACTAGAAGGGACCCCTGTTACCTGTATGGGAACTAGAAGGGACCCCTGGCACCTGTATAGGAACTAGAAGGGACCCCTGTCACCTGTATGAGAACTAGAAGGGACCCCTGTTACCTGTATGGGAACTAGAAGGGACCCCTGGCACCTGTATGGGAACTAGAAGGGACACCTGTCACCTGTATGAGAACTAGAAGGGACCCCTGTCACCTGTATGGGAACTAGAAGGGACCCCTGGCACCTGTATAGGAACTAGAAGGGACCCCTGTCACCTGTATGAGAACTAGAAGGGACCCCTGTCACCTGTATGAGAACTAGAAGGGACCCCTGTCACCTGTATGGGAACTAGAAGGGACCCCTGTCACCTGTATGGGAACTAGAAGGGACCCCTGTTACCTGTATGGGAACTAGAAGGGACCCCTGTTACCTGTATGGGAACTAGAAGGGACCCCTGGCACCTGTATAGGAACTAGAAGGGACCCCTGTTACCTGTATGGGAACTAGAAGGGACCCCTGTCACCTGTATGAGAACTAGAAGTGACCCCTGTTACCTGTATGGGAACTAGAAGGGACCCCTGGCACCTGTATAGGAACTAGAAGGGACACCTGTCACCTGTATGGGAACTAGAAGGGACCCCTGTTACCTGTATGGGAACTAGAAGGGACCCCTGGCACCTGTATAGGAACTAGAAGGGACACCTGTCACCTGTATGGGAACTAGAAGGGACCCCTGTCACCTGTATGGGAACTAGAAGGGACCCCTGGCACCTGTATAGGAACTAGAAGGGACCCCTGTCACCTGTATGGGAACTAGAAGGGACCCCTGGCACCTGTATAGGAACTAGAAGGGACCCCTGTTACCTGTATGGGAACTAGAAGGGACCCCTGTTACCTGTATGGGAACTAGAAGGGACCCCTGGCACCTGTATAGGAACTAGAAGGGACCCCTGTTACCTGTATGGGAACTAGAAGGGACCCCTGTCACCTGTATGAGAACTAGAAGTGACCCCTGTTACCTGTATGGGAACTAGAAGGGACCCCTGTTACCTGTATGGGAACTAGAAGGGACCCCTGTCACCTGTATGAGAACTAGAAGTGACCCCTGTTACCTGTATGGGAACTAGAAGGGACCCCTGTTACCTGTATGGGAACTAGAAGGGACCCCTGTTACCTGTATGGGAACTAGAAGGGACCCCTGTTACCTGTATGGGAACTAGAAGGGACCCCTGTTACCTGTATGGGAACTCGAAGGGACCCCTGTCACCTGTATGGGAACTAGAAGGGACCCCTGTCACCTGTATGGGAACTAGAAGGGACCCCTGTTACCTGTATGGGAACTAGAAGGGACCCCTGTCACCTGTATGAGAACTAGAAGGGACCCCTGTTACCTGTATGGGAACTAGAAGGGACCCCTGTCACCTGTATGGGAACTAGAAGGGACCCCTGTCACCTGTATGGGAACTAGAAGGGGCCCCTGTTACCTGTATGGGAACTAGAAGGGACACCTGTCACCTGTATGGGAACTAGAAGGGACCCCTGTTACCTGTATGGGAACTAGAAGGGACCCCTGGCACCTGTATAGGAACTAGAAGGGACACCTGTCACCTGTATGGGAACTAGAAGGGACCCCTGTCACCTGTATGGGAACTAGAAGGGACCCCTGGCACCTGTATAGGAACTAGAAGGGACCCCTGTCACCTGTATGGGAACTAGAAGGGACCCCTGGCACCTGTATAGGAACTAGAAGGGACCCCTGGCACCTGTATAGGAACTAGAAGGGACCCCTGTTACCTGTATGGGAACTAGAAGGGACCCCTGTCACCTGTATGAGAACTAGAAGTGACCCCTGTTACCTGTATGGGAACTAGAAGGGACCCCTGTTACCTGTATGGGAACTAGAAGGGACCCCTGTCACCTGTATGAGAACTAGAAGTGACCCCTGTTACCTGTATGGGAACTAGAAGGGACCCCTGTTACCTGTATGGGAACTAGAAGGGACCCCTGTTACCTGTATGGGAACTAGAAGGGACCCCTGTTACCTGTATGGGAACTAGAAGGGACCCCTGTTACCTGTATGGGAACTAGAAGGGACCCCTGTCACCTGTATGGGAACTAGAAGGGACCCCTGTCACCTGTATGGGAACTAGAAGGGACCCCTGTTACCTGTATGGGAACTAGAAGGGACCCCTGTCACCTGTATGAGAACTAGAAGGGACCCCTGTTACCTGTATGGGAACTAGAAGGGACCCCTGTCACCTGTATGGGAACTAGAAGGGACCCCTGTCACCTGTATGGGAACTAGAAGGGGCCCCTGTTACCTGTATGGGAACTAGAAGGGACCCCTGGCACCTGTATAGGAACTAGAAGGGACCCCTGTTACCTGTATGGGAACTAGAAGGGACCCCTGTCACCTGTATGAGAACTAGAAGTGACCCCTGTTACCTGTATGGGAACTAGAAGGGACCCCTGGCACCTGTATAGGAACTAGAAGGGACACCTGTCACCTGTATGGGAACTAGAAGGGACCCCTGTTACCTGTATGGGAACTAGAAGGGACCCCTGGCACCTGTATAGGAACTAGAAGGGACACCTGTCACCTGTATGGGAACTAGAAGGGACCCCTGTCACCTGTATGGGAACTAGAAGGGACCCCTGGCACCTGTATAGGAACTAGAAGGGACCCCTGTCACCTGTATGGGAACTAGAAGGGACCCCTGGCACCTGTATAGGAACTAGAAGGGACCCCTGTTACCTGTATGGGAACTAGAAGGGACCCCTGTTACCTGTATGGGAACTAGAAGGGACCCCTGGCACCTGTATAGGAACTAGAAGGGACCCCTGTTACCTGTATGGGAACTAGAAGGGACCCCTGTCACCTGTATGAGAACTAGAAGTGACCCCTGTTACCTGTATGGGAACTAGAAGGGACCCCTGTTACCTGTATGGGAACTAGAAGGGACCCCTGTCACCTGTATGAGAACTAGAAGTGACCCCTGTTACCTGTATGGGAACTAGAAGGGACCCCTGTTACCTGTATGGGAACTAGAAGGGACCCCTGTTACCTGTATGGGAACTAGAAGGGACCCCTGTTACCTGTATGGGAACTAGAAGGGACCCCTGTTACCTGTATGGGAACTAGAAGGGACCCCTGTCACCTGTATGGGAACTAGAAGGGACCCCTGTCACCTGTATGGGAACTAGAAGGGACCCCTGTTACCTGTATGGGAACTAGAAGGGACCCCTGTCACCTGTATGAGAACTAGAAGGGACCCCTGTTACCTGTATGGGAACTAGAAGGGACCCCTGTCACCTGTATGGGAACTAGAAGGGACCCCTGTCACCTGTATGGGAACTAGAAGGGGCCCCTGTTACCTGTATGGGAACTAGAAGGGACACCTGTCACCTGTATGGGAACTAGAAGGGACCCCTGTTACCTGTATGGGAACTAGAAGGGACCCCTGGCACCTGTATAGGAACTAGAAGGGACACCTGTCACCTGTATGGGAACTAGAAGGGACCCCTGTCACCTGTATGGGAACTAGAAGGGACCCCTGGCACCTGTATAGGAACTAGAAGGGACCCCTGTCACCTGTATGGGAACTAGAAGGGACCCCTGGCACCTGTATAGGAACTAGAAGGGACCCCTGGCACCTGTATAGGAACTAGAAGGGACCCCTGTTACCTGTATGGGAACTAGAAGGGACCCCTGTCACCTGTATGAGAACTAGAAGTGACCCCTGTTACCTGTATGGGAACTAGAAGGGACCCCTGTTACCTGTATGGGAACTAGAAGGGACCCCTGTCACCTGTATGAGAACTAGAAGTGACCCCTGTTACCTGTATGGGAACTAGAAGGGACCCCTGTTACCTGTATGGGAACTAGAAGGGACCCCTGTTACCTGTATGGGAACTAGAAGGGACCCCTGTTACCTGTATGGGAACTAGAAGGGACCCCTGTTACCTGTATGGGAACTAGAAGGGACCCCTGTCACCTGTATGGGAACTAGAAGGGACCCCTGTCACCTGTATGGGAACTAGAAGGGACCCCTGTTACCTGTATGGGAACTAGAAGGGACCCCTGTCACCTGTATGAGAACTAGAAGGGACCCCTGTTACCTGTATGGGAACTAGAAGGGACCCCTGTCACCTGTATGGGAACTAGAAGGGACCCCTGTCACCTGTATGGGAACTAGAAGGGGCCCCTGTTACCTGTATGGGAACTAGAAGGGACCCCTGTCACCTGTATGGGAACTAGAAGGGACCCCTGTCACCTGTATGAGAACTATAAGGGACCCCTGGCACCTGTATGGGAACTAGAAGGGACCCCTGTCACTTGTATGGGAACTAGAAGGGACCCCTGTTACCTGTATGAGAACTAGAAGGGACCCCTGTTACCTGTATGGGAACTAGAATGGACCCCTGTCACCTGTATGGGAAGTAGAAGGGACCCCTGTCACCTGTATGAGAACTATAAGGGACCCCTGTCACCTGTATGGGAACTAGAAGGGACCCCTGTCACCTGTATGGGAACTAGAAGTGACCCCTGTTACCTGTATGAGAACTAGAATTGAAGGTTTTTTGCGGTAATCAATCAGACATACTCAGCATCAACATCCTTTAAAGGGCAGAATGTGATATTTCCAGATGTTTTTGATCTTTTAAATGAATGACCATCATATTCAAACGTATTATTCAGCCAAAGGCATCTCTGAAGGACAGTTTGCATTTACCCAGGTTTCAACTTCAGATGTTACAAAGATGCTTAAAGAGCTTGACAAACAGAAAGACACTGGATAACATCCCAGCTAGATTAGTGAGTAATGCTACTGATCGTATTGGACCTTGTGTAACACACATCATCAACCTTTCCATTTAACATGGAGATGTACCACAAGAGTTGTTACTTTACACAAGAAATGAAGCAAAGCTGAACAAGGGAAGTCTTAACTAACTGACAGGGTCCGAAGGTGGATGTGGACGGCACACTGTCTGATGTTAAGAAGATAACGGTGGCGTCCCCCAGGGGAGCACTTTGCAACCTTTTATTTGCTCTACATCAATGACATGGACTCTGTTCCTGTATGCCAATGATTCTGCCCTCCTGGTTTCACGTAAGAAGAAGGAGACTGTTGAAAAGACCCTAAGCAGCCAACTGAATAAAGTGGTTATCTGACAACAAACTGTCCCTGCATTTAGGCAAGACAGAATGGATCCACACAGTGAGAAACTCTTCCAACTTCTCGGTCAAGTGTAGTTGTGTAGCGGTGAAGGAAAAATGCACTGCTATTTAACTGGACCAACACATGATGGGTGAACTCATGGCTCTGAAGGTCATTGGGAAGGTTCACTCCATGACAAAGTTCCTGGCAAGGGTAGCCACGTTCCTGCATGCAGAGGACCCTCGCAACATCTCAGATAGTGCCTCTATGAATATGCTTGTATCTCATGGCTTAGTGGCATAACAAACTATCTGAAGGACAAACGTCAAACAGTCTAAAACAAACTAATGAGAGTTATGCTTAAGCTCAGCCCTAGGACACACATTGGTCCTAATCATTTCAGGGAACTGAACTGGTTACCAGTTGATCTCCTGTTGGTGCAGATCAAACTGATGGCCTTACCTCCAGTTACCTGTCTGGTTATTTTCATTTCATTAGAGACTCTCAAAGCCATCACAGCGTTGCCAATATCAGACAAAAATAATAATGTGCTCTTTCCTTACCACTGGTGCAGAGGAATCGAATGGTGTACAAAACCATATACAGTCCATCCCTAAGATTTAAGATAAACCTTGAGAAATGGTTTATGGGCAAAATGCTTTAAAACTGCACAGGCTTAAATAAAGTATAGTTGTTTCAATGAAAATTACTTGGTCATCTATTTTATTCCTTTGTCTATTTCCTCCATATTGATGAGATGTATTTTAGATATATTTTGTTTTCATGTTATAATCTTGTGTATATTTGTTTTCATACATTTTCTATGAGGACCACAATGGAAATACGTTTTTAAACTTTGTGTCACCCTCGATGATTTTAATGGCATTGTACTGTATCCACATGTGTGGTTGCATTGTGTTTAAAATGGTCAAATAAATCAGATCAACCCCCCAAACATGCAATATCTCAATATTATTTAGAAAAGCCCCATGAGCTTAGATAAACCTATCATAGCCCCAAATATAAGGTTGGTTTACTCCACTGTTGGTAAACAATGTATATGTCCAGTTATGGAGTGTGCCTTTAAAAAAGCTATGGAGAGACATTCAGGTCTGAGACATGTAATTCATTAACACACTGACTTACTCATCGGGACATGTCCCAGTAATGCACTCATACATAAGTGAGCCTTTCTTGAGGCACTTGACTCATACATACAGATACAGGAAATTATAAAGCTGCTCACTCTGAAACATATTGTAACGACCTGATATGGGGTTCTATTTGTTTGGGGTTATGTGTTACATGTGTGTGTGTGTTCTAGTTGTTCTTCCGTTCTGTGGGTGATCTCGCGGGGGTTTAAGGGGATAAATAGGGGCTCGTGTCTTTTCAGTTTCTCTTTTGTTCTTGTCGTGCACCTGAGCGCAGAGCTATGAATCCTTTGTACCGTAACCATCCATGTTTAGTGGCGTGGGCTGTGGCCAAAACAACAGCCTAGTTTAGGTGATTAAACCTGTGTTCGCCCTAACGTTGTTTCTGACTCGCCTTATTTGTCCCAGCTCGGGACATTACAATATATAGAGCATTTGACCAGCAGAAATGGATCCTTGTTTTTTCAGCCTCAAACTGTATTGTTAAGGAGACAGAATCACACTTCTGTGATGTGGCATGTGTCAACCACAGACAATCAGAAGCCAGAGACAACACTGGTGATTAAATAAGACATGAGAAGTTGATGTTCGGAATGATGTCATCTATTCAGCCCATCCGTCATTTCTTAATTTTCCGCTTGGATCTTGCCCAGCGGGCAAAATATGACATGGGATGTCATAAAGACACATTTTTCTGGTTGAACTGTAACTTCCTTGTCAGATTACAACCAGGTAAAGACGTTCAAGACTACAAAAAGACGTATAAACAAAATTTTCAATCACTTTTTTCAACCAATATTACCTATGTGACATGACCAGGAAAAACTCCAGTCCAGACCCTAATTCTACACCATTAAACAATCTAATTTAATAATCTCACCGGATATAAACTACTATTGTCTGTCTATTCTTCCATATTTTCCTTCCTTCCACTCTCTTCCTATGGGAGTTCTGTTTGGCTGGCGAATCCTACCGCCGAGGGGTGTAAACACAGAATTAGGCATCAGTGGAGGGCAGGAATTGTTAACGAGGTAAACAAGGTCAAACTCAGCAGAAAGGCCAAGTTCATCTAAATTCCTCTTCCTCCTGCTTCCTCCTGTTTCCTCCTGCTTCCACCTTCTTCCTCCTGCTCCATGATGGAAAACCACTCTGAGATGTCATTTCAAATAAACCCCAATGTAATCCGCAGCCCAACTAGGCCCACTTAATCAACGCTATGGACATGTGCATAGAACAGGATCAGTCTCCAAATGGAAAAGGAGTTCTGAGTCAGCTCACAGGAGATTAAAAACAGGGGGATGAATAATGGAGGAAGGGAATGGTGGGAAAATTGCTTGAATGTGGCGAATCATCAATAACAGTCGGAGGGTGGGAATGCTTTGGAGGAAAAAAGACTGCTGCTGAAAATGAAATATCCCAACCCCGAGTTGTTTTTAATTACTTTCACTATGTCTTGTTTTGTTTTCATCGTGTAGACTCATTATGCAAGTAGGCTGAGAGGGAGTTCGGCGTACTCCAGAAAAACTGGACACAATGGTCGTGGTAAGCCTACAAACAAGAGCTGTCTCCCATGGCAACCAGTAGAATAGTAGCCGCCAGGTGTCATTGGATGCGTTTAGATATTTGAGTAGTCTACTCATACAATCTTACCAGTTTGACACTGACAGGTTCATAAATAATCCCGGTTCAGGATCTATTTTCAAAGAGCCCAACACATTGAAGGTGCGTGAGCATTGATTCATATTTCATCAGGTTGTGGTGCACCACTCACATGGTGAAAAAAGTAACCCTCCACCTCCACAGTCTTGGAGCCCTTAGGCACCAAATAGTTCTTTCTCCACACAAATCATTAGTGTCTTGCAGTCAATGAAACTCCACTCCAGAATCCCATTGACTTCTCATTTCATTTCACAAAAGTGGACCAGATGACAGTCTTGTTGGGATATAATATAAAAGTTTCATATAGTTTCACACTATTATACGCTAATTTTTTAGTAGTGTATTACAGTGTGTTTGACTTTACATCTTCAAGTTTATTATTCATGAGTCTGCACTGCAGTAACTTTATATGGGTCTCCGGCTCCTATTCTATGGCCTTCATAGCTGTAAGTCTTACCTCAGTCTTGAAACATAGACTACATAATTTAGAACCAAGACACACAGACTTCCTATACTGTTCAGAGAGCTTTACTCACCTTTGTTTTATGCCCTGGCCTTAGTCACCTCTAGTCTAGTTTCCACACACACACTCACAAACACAACCCCCCCCCCCACACACACACACATACACACATCCCGTCCCACACATACGGTAGCAGAGTGACTGACTCCATAATTCGCAGGAGCGCTCAGGCTCTGAGATGATCCGTCGTCCTCTCCTGTCAGCTTAGCGCCACTGTGCCTCCCCTTTCAGACGCTGTTTCGCAGATGATACCTCTAGTGCAATTCTCTATTCCCAGGTTTATCCTGGACGGCGTCCCAAATGGCACTCTATTTTCTACATAGTGCACTTCTTTTGACCAGAGCCCTCTGTGGCCTGGTCAAAAGTAATGCACTACATAGGGAATAGTGGACCATTTGGGACGTAGCCCTTGACTTGTGTCATCTCGCTGCACCGTCTCTTCAGCACGCTTTGTGAAATATGTTTTTCCCCCACCTCGTCCCAAGGACTGATTTCTCATTTGTGGACGGCGGCAGGATCGCAAAGGTTTTCTCCACAATGATTCGAAATAACACACGCCACCGCCACAGCAAAATCCAGACGTTTTTATTCTCAGTCCATGGTCAAAAGCTAAGGTATACAGTATGTGGTGGACTTCACTACCTGTGTTGGGATCTCTTTGAATTAATGAATAGTGTTACAGCCTGAATTAAAAACGGATTCAATTGATATTGTGTGTCTCTGATCTACACACGATACCAAATAATGGCAAAGCGGAATAATGTTTTTACTAATGACATTTTTACTAATTAATTTACAAAATGAAAATAAGTTTAAATGTCAATTAGTATTCAACCCTTTTGTTTTGGCAAGCCTAAATAAATTCAGGAGTAAACATTTTGCTTAACAAGTCAGATAATAAGTTGCATTGACTGACTGTGTGCAACAATGGTGTTTAACATGATTTTTGAGTGAACGTGCTTTCAGAAAGATTTCACACCCCACTTTATCCACAGGCCTTTATGGTAGAGTGGCCAGACAGAAGCCACTCCTCAGTAAAAGGCACATGACAGCCTGCTTGGAGTTTGCCAAAAGGCACCTAAAGACTCTCAGATATTGAGAAACAAGATTTTCTGGTCTGATGAAACCAAGATTGAACTCTTTGGCCTGAATGCCAAGCGTCACGTCTGGAGGAAACCTGGCACCATCCCTACGGTGAAGCATGGTGGTGGCAGCATCATGCTGTGGGGATGTTTTTCATTGGCAGGGACTGGGAGACTAGTCAGGATCGACGGAAAGATGAGCAAAGTACAGAGAGATCCTTGATGAAAACCTGCTCCAAAGCAGGTTCACCTTCCAACAGGACAACGACCCTAAGCACACAGCCAAGACAATGCAGGAGTGGCTTCAGGACTAGTCTCTAAATGTCCTTGAGTGGCCCAGCCAGAGCCAGGACTTGAACCCAATCGAACATTTCTGGAGACCTGAGAATAGCTGTGCAGCGATGCTCCCCGTCCAACCTGACAGAACTTGAGAGGATCTGCAGAGAAGAATGGGAGAAACTCCCCAAATACAGGTGTGCCAAGCTTGTAGCATCATACCCAAGAAGACTCAAGGCTGTAATCACTGCCAAAGGTGCTTCAACAAAGTACTGAGTAAAGGGTCTGAATACTTAACAAAGTACTGAGTAAAGGGTCTGAATACTTAATAAAGTACTGAGTAAAGGGTCTGAATACTTAACAAAGTACTGAGTAAAGGGTCTGAATACTTAACAAAGTACTGAGTAAAGGGTCTGAATACTTAATAAAGTACTGAGTAAAGGGTCTGAATACTTAATAAAGTACTGAGTAAAGGGTCTGAATACTTAATAAAGTACTGAGTAAAGGGTCTGAATACTTATCAAAGTACTGAGTAAAGGGTCTGAATACTTAATAAAGTACTGAGTAAAGGGTCTGAATACATAATAAAGTACTGAGTAAAGGGTCTGAATACTTAACAAAGTACTGAGTAAAGGGTCTGAATACTTAACAAAGTACTGAGTAAAGGGTCTGAATACTTAATAAAGTACTGAGTAAAGGGTCTGAATACATAATAAAGTACTGAGTAAAGGGTCTGAATACTTAATAAAGTACTGAGTAAAGGGTCTGAATACTTAATAAAGTACTGAGTAAAGGGTCTGAATACTTAATAAAGTACTGAGTAAAGGTTCTGAATACTTATGTAAATGTGATATTTCACTGTTCTATTCTTAATAAATTAGCAGAAAATGCTTCATCATTATGGGGTATTGTGTGTAGATTTATGAGAAAAAACAACTAATGCATCCATTTTAGAATAAGGCTGTAACGTAACAAAATGTGGAAAAAGTCAAGGGGTCTGAATACTTTCCGAATGCACTGTAGGCAGACAGGCAGACAGGCAGGCAGGCAGGCAGGCAGGCAGGCAGGCAGACAGGCAGACTTAAATGTCTTGAGTCAATTAGAATTCAACCCTTTTGTTATGGCAAGCCTAAATAATTTCAGATAATAAGTTGCATTGACTTTGTGTGCAATAATGGTGTTTAACATGATGTTTTAATGACTACCTCATCTTTCTATCCCACATATACAATTATCTGTAAGATCCCTCAGTGAATTTCAGACACAGATTCAACCACAAAGACCTGGGAGGTTTTCCAATGCCTCACAAAGAAGGGCACCTACATATTAGTAGATGGTAAAAAAAAAAGCAGACATTTTAATAACCCTTTGAGCATGGTGAAGTTACTAATTACACTTTGGATGGTGTATCAATACACCCAGTCACTACAACCGGCTTGCTTCCTAACTCAGTTGACAGAGAGGAAGGAAACCGCTCAGGGATTTCACCATGAGACCAATGGTGATCTTAAAACAGTTACAGATTTAAATGGCTGAGGATGGATCAACATGGTAGTTACTCCACAATACTAACCTAACTGAGGATGGATCAACAACATGGTAGTAACTCCACAATACTAACCTAACTGAGGATGGATCAACAACATGGTAGTAACTCCACAATACTAACCTAACTGAGGATGGATCAACAACATGGTAGTTACTCCACAATACTAACCTAACTGAGGATGGATCAACAACATGGTAGTTACTCCACAATACTAACCTAACTGAGGATGGATCAACAACATGGTAGTAACTCTACAATACTAACCTAACTGAGGATGGATCAACAACATGGTAGTAACTCCACAATACTAACCTAACTGAGGATGGATCAACAACATGGTAGTTACTCCACAATACTAACCTAACTGAGGATGGATCAACATGGTAGTTACTCCACAATACTAACCTAACTGAGGATGGATCAACATGGTAGTTACTCCACAATACTAACCTAACTGAGGATGGATCAACAACATGGTAGTAACTCCACAATACTAACCTAACTGAGGATGGATCAACAACATGGTAGTAACTCCACAATACTAACCTAACTGAGGATGGATCAACAACATGGTAGTTACTCCACAATACTAACCTAACTGAGGATGGATCAACAACATGGTAGTTACTCCACAATACTAACCTAACTGAGGATGGATCAACAACATGGTAGTTACTCCACAATACTAACCTAACTGAGGATGGATCAACAACATGGTAGTAACTCCACAATACTAACCTAACTGAGGATGGATCAACAACATGGTAGTTACTCCACAATACTAACCTAACTGAGGATGGATCAACAACATGGTAGTAACTCTACAATACTAACCTAACTGAGGATGGATCAACAACATGGTAGTTACTCCACAATACTAACCTAACTGACAGAGTGAAAAGAAGGAAGCCTGTACAGAATACAAATATTACAAAACATGCATCCTGTTTGCACCAAGGCACTAAAGTTTGCAATAAGGCACCTTATTGGTGTCCTGTGTAGCTCATTTTGCAGAGCATGGCACTTGTAATGTCGGGGTTGTGGGTTTGATTCCAAAGTACAAAAAAACATTAATGCATACACTACTGTAAGTTGCTCTGGATAAGAATGTCTGTAAAAAATTGGGCAAAGAAATACTTTTTTTGTCCTGAATACCAACATCACTGAGTACCACTCATATTTTCAAGCATGGTGGTGGATGCAATGTGTTATGGATATGCTTATCATCGGCAAGGACTGGGGGGGGGGCTTTGGGATAAAATGAATAGACAAAGTCCTGGAGGAAAACCTGGTTCTGTCTGCTTTCCACCAGACACTGGGAGATTAATTCACCTTTCAGCAGGACAAGAACCTACAACACAAGGACAGATCTACACTGGAGTTGCTTACCAAGATGATATTGAATGATTCTGAGGAGCCCAGTTAGTTTGAATCAGCTTGAGAATCTATGGCAAGACTTGATAATGGCTGTGTAGGAATGATCAACAAGTAACTTGATGGATCTTGAAGAATTTAAAAAAGAATAATGGGCAAATAAAGTACAATCCAGGTTTTACTAAGCTCTTAGAGAATTACCCAGAAACACTCACAGCTGTAGTTGCTGCCGAATGTGATTCCAACACAGTATTGATTCAGTGGGTTAAATACTAAATCCACTTTGACAACAGAGTATTTTGTGTAGATCGTTGACAAAAAATAACAAATCCATTTCAATCTCGCTTTGTAAAACAACGAAATGTGGAAAAAGTGTAAATATTTTCTTAAGGCACATCTAGCCCTTGAGCAAGACACTTAACCCTAATATGTCGCTCTGGATTATAGTGTCTGCTAAATGACTAGAATGTAGATAAATAGACCCAGCAGATAGTTGGGAGGATAAATGAATAGAAAGCTTTCTCTAAAAAGGCATCATTCTACACAAACATGCACCACAGTAAGAAACAAAACTCACCTTTATTGATGTGTGACTCAATATCAGTATTGAAACTTTATGAAGGCCTTATGGATCATACAGTAAAAGGTACATGTTACAGCTGATTAATTAATATAATTAATATACAGAAGACTACAGAGCGTTCTCTCAGGCCTCAACCTTCTGGGAACAGCCGACAGAATCATGGTGGTGTTGATGATAGTGTGTTGATACTGTTGACTAACACGTTCCTAGAAAGAGGAAGTCACAGAATGAGCGAGAGGTTTAGATTTCACACCCGTATAGATGCTGGCAACACTCTTCAGATGACAGTATTTCCTTTCTAGAGAAGCCCCTCTGTTGTTAAATTCCTGCTATAAGTAGGGGTCTAAAATGCAGTGTTTTCTCTGTAACCCACCTAACTCCTTCCATCTGGGAAACAAAGATCCTTTGTTCAATGACAGAAATCCATCCTCTCTCTCTCTCTCTCTCCCCCCCAACACATAGGTAGCCAATACACATTGGAAGGACAGTGAGAGTGTTACCACCACTACACACAAGTCTTTGAAAACCCTCCTCCATAGGCTACTAGACTCTCTCCTTCTTCATAGCGCTGACTGAATATATTGCATATTCTTTCTCTTGACATCTGCTAACGAGAAAACACCATGTATATAAATAAAATACACAGAAAAACAGTCTGTCAGCTATTAAAGCATCCAATACATCGCTAGACGCATAAGTTACATCACAACAACATCAATTGATTCCAAACCCCCCCCATCAGTATATACAGTATGTCTATGTGCTGCATTCCTGGAATATACATTGATGACCCCCCCCCCCAACACAGTTTACTATGAAGTCACTGATTCTATGAAGAAGCCAGGCAGCAGCATCATATTTTTGGTTCAGTGTCAATTGAGTGAGATGTGGTTTAAAGAGCCCTCCTGTCCATCACTGTTTCAATGGAGGGGCAGACACAAAGCCTGCTGGGAAACTGAACTGTAGATAACAAGAGGACAAGCACTGGGGACGAAACAAAAAGAGTCGGGAGGTAGGGGGGGGCTGGTGTGTTTCTGTTCGGGGAGGGGGGAGGTGTCACATGGAGGCTAGGGGGAGCTGGTCATAGGGGGATCAAGCTGGTGAGGGGGGGTGGGGCATCTTGAGCAAGGGGGGAGAGGAGAGACATGAATTAGCTGTGTTGAAGGGGAGCCTTGTGTGAACACAACATAGGATTCATGCCCTGCTGCCTACACATACCACTGGGAGGAGAGACAAAGGAGAAGAGGTCTAGAGTAATGGAGTCTAAGTAACATAATAAAAGAATCCCATCAAAATCTGTCCATTTAAGCTAGAGATATCATTAAGATATCCATTCCACCGCATCCGCCCATGTCGGCCTTCCGCATCTGCGGTGGAAGGTGGCCGAGCTACAGCAGTGTTTATCAGACCGTGAGACATCCCGAAAAACGTTTTCCGTTTTGCTCTACGACCCCCACAAGTGTCACGGGACTCGTCTGAAAGTCATTGATACAAACAAATGAAAGGATAGAGGTAGTTTTGTGCCGACTATAGATAAGGGGTTAAATGTGTCCTGGTCTTTCTAACACATCTCCTAGTTATTACAAAACCACATTCCTTATGATGTTGACTGTTTCGCCGTTTATGAATGTGTTATTCAATGTGTTTCTATGGACTGTAGTATTAGAAGCTATAGTAGCCATCAAGTTTGCTGAGGGCATGGCGGTGGTAGGACTGATCACTGATGACAATGAGGCGGCCTATAGGCAGTGTTGTGCCAGGACGACAATCTCTCCCTCAACATCCGCAAGACAAAGGAGCTGATTGTGGACTACAGGAAATGGAGGGGTGAGCACGCCCCCATCCACATCGTTGGGGCTGTAGTGGAGCGGGTGGAGAGCTTCAAAATCCTCTGTGTCCACATCACTAAGGAATTAACATGGTCCACACACACCCACACAGTCGTGAAGAGGGAGCCTCTTCCCCCTCAGGAGGCTGAAAAGATTTGGCATGGGCCCCTTAGATTCTCTAAAAGTTCTACAGCTGCACCATCGAGAGCATCTCGACTGGCTGCATCACCGCCTGGTACGGCACCTGCAAGGCACCCAACCAAAAGACGCTACAGAGGGTGGTGGGTACAGCCCTGCCATCCAGGCGTTGTCAGAGGAAGGCCCAAACAATGGTCAGACTCCAGCCACCCAAGCCATATAGACGGTTCTCGCTGCTACCGCTGGACTCAAACACTCAAACATACTTACACTGACACCCCACCACACAAATACACACACTACATACACCCACACACATAATATGCGCACACATGCATTCTGACGCCACACACACTTTCACCCTCACCACATAAGCTGCTGCTACAGTCTATTATGTTGTTACATGGTCACTTCACTCCTACCTACATGTACATATCTACCTCAATTACCTGGTACCCCTGCACATCTACTCAGTACTGGTACTTCCTGTATAAAGCCATGTTATTACCTTGTACCCCTGCACATCTACTCAGTACTGGTACTTCCTGTATAAAGCCATGCTATTACCTTGTACCCCAGCACATCTACTCAGTACTGGTACTTCCTGTATAAAGCCATGCTATTACCTGGTACCCCAGCACATCTACTCAGTACCGGTACTTCCTGTATAAAGCCATGCTATTACCTGGTACCCCAGCACATCTACTCAGTACCGGTACTTCCTGTATAAAGCCATGCTATTACCTTGTACCCCAGCACATCTACTCAGTACTGGTACTTCCTGTATAAAGCCATGTTATTACCTGGTACCCCAGCACATGGACTCAGTACCGATACTTCCTGTATAAAGCCATGTTATTACCTGGTACCCCAGCACATGGACTCAGTACCGGTACTTCCTGTATAAAGCCATGCTATTACCTGGTACCCCAGCACATGGACTCAGTACCGGTACTTCCTGTATAAAGCCATGTTATTACCTGGTACCCCAGCACATGGACTCAGTACCGGTACTTCCTGTATAAAGCCATGTTATTGCCTGGTACCCCAGCACATGGACTCAGTACCGGTACTTCCTGTATAAAGCCATGTTATTACCTGGTACCCCAGCACATGGACTCAGTACCGGTACCTCCTGTATAAAGACATGCTATTACCTGGTACCCCAGCACATGGACTCAGTACCGGTACTTCCTGTATAAAGACATGCTATTTCACTCTTTATTGTTATTCGATATTCACTGTGTATTTATTCCTCTTGTCATTATCTATATTTTATAATTTTACTCTGCATTGTTGGAAAAGGAGTCGTAAGTAAGCATTTCAAGGTTAGTCTACACTTGTTTACAAAGCATGTGAGAAATAAAATATGATTTGACATTCAGTAGCCCCCGGGAGGCGCTATCTATCCATTAAACAATGGCATAGATCTTGCCATTCGTCACCTATCCACACACATTTCAATTTGTATCGAAAATGTATTGATTCTTACAGGTTAGGGTTTGAATGATCAGAACCTCCACATAAACCATGGATTTCCCCATCTCTCTGATTCTGGTGTCCAAAGTCCACGACATTCTTTCTAGGTCTCCAGAGGGGTGTGACTCTCAGAACAAGGCAGCTGCTCCCCTCCTTCCCCTCCTACACCCATGCTCCCCAGCCCCCTCTGTCTCTGTCTCGGCAGTCCCAATTGCCATTCCAACTAACACTCATTGAGGAGCAACAGCTACAACTGAGTCAGCGAAGTGGATTACTGAGTTTTTCGAAATAAAAGATTTGCAGTATTTTTGGAGCAATGTGCGAGTGCATAGATGCGCTTTTGGACTACAATTTGGCATCGATAGAGCGCGAGAAAGTCGGAGAGAAAACGCATTGCAATGCTCCATAGCTTTGCTTTACCTATCCGTGAATTTCCCCGATGATTTGAATGAATAACACACATTGCTTGATTACTATTTTCGGCGATTGGATGTAGGATAGTGGATTGGGATGGTTTTATTTATTGCATTAATTCAAGACATGAGAATAAGGAGACGTTCTACGGCTTTGGTGGTTTAGGTGCTGTGTATTGTGTGGCACCATCTGAAGGGTCCAGGCAAAACCTTTATTAATGTTGCAAGATCCTAGTTTACGACAATGGATTACTTGCTGTGGATATGCAGCTTTGTGCTTCCCGTGGTATTGGCTGTTGAAGGTATGTATATAAAATCATTTTAATATACTACACTTTTAACTTTTCTTTAAGTAGCCTCATTCTGATTGTAATACACAATTAATTGGTATATACAGCCTTAAACTAATGCCTGCAAAATAATGTAAATGTAACTTACAAGACAGAATGTTGAATCAAATTACATTTGTAATCTGAATCTGAGACAAAATATCCACAGGAAATATTGTTTACCCGACTTTAAGAGAGCCGGTAGGTACAGTGCCTTCCTGAAAGTATTCAGACCCCTTGGCTTTCTTCACATTTTGTGTTACAAATGTGTGTATATATATATATATATGTGTGTATATATATAAATGTGTGTATATATATATATATATATATATATATATATATATATATATATATATGTGTGTGTATATATATATATATATATATATATATATATATATATATATATACACACACACATACAGTTTAAGCAGAAGTTTACATACACCTTAGATAAATACATTTAAACTCAGTTTTTCACAATTCCTGACATTTGATCCTAATAAATAATTCAGTTTTAGGTCAGTTAGGACCACTTTATTTTAAGAATGTGAAATGTCGGAATAATAGCAGAGAGAATGATTTATTTCAGCTTTTATTTCTTTCATCACATTCCCAGTGGGTCAGATGTTTACATACACTCAATTAGTATTTGGTAGCATTGCCTTTAAATTGTTTAACTTGGGTCAAATGTTTCAGGTAGCCTTCCACAAGCTTCCCACAATAAGTTGGGTGAATTTTGGCCCATTCCTCCTGACAGAACTGGTGTAACTGAGTCAGGTTTGTAGGCCTCCTTGCTCGCACACGCTTTTTCAGTTCTGCCCACACATTTTCTATAGGATTGAGGTCAGGGCTTTGTGATTGCCACTCCAATACCTTGACTTTGTTGTCCTTAAGCCATTTTGCCACAACTTTGGAAGTATGCTTGGGTCATTGTCCATTTGGAAGACCCATTTGCGACCAAGCTTTAACTTCCTGACTGATGTCTTGAGATGTTGCTTCAATATATCCACATAATCTTCCTTCCTCATGATGCCATCTATTTTGTGAAGTGCACCAGTCCCTCCTGCAGCAAAGCACCCCCACAACATGATGCTGCCACCCCCGTGCTTCACGGTTGGGATGGTGTTCTTCGGCTTGCAAGCCTCCCCCTTTTTCCTCCAAACATAACGATGGTCATTATGGTCAAACTGTTCTATTTTTGTTTCATCAGACCAGAGGACATTTCTCCAAAAAGTACAATCTTTGTCCCCATGTGCAGTTGCAAACCGTAGTCTGGCTTTTTTATGGCGGTTTTGGAGCAGTGGCTTCTTCCTTGCTGAGCGGCCTTTCAGGTTATGTCAATGTAGGACTCGTTTTACTGTGGATATAGATACTTTTGTACCTGTTTCCTCCAGAATCTTCACAAGGTCCTTTGCTGTTGTTCTGGGATTGATTTGCTCTTTTCACACCAAAGTACGTTCATCTCTAGGAGACAGAACACGTCTCCTTCCTGAGTGGTATGACGGCTGCGTGGTCCCATGGTGTTTATACTTGCGTACTGTTGTTAGTACAGATGAACGTGGTACCTTCAGGCATTTGGAAATTGCTCCCAAGGATGTACCAGACTTGTTGAGGTCTACAATTTATTTTCTGATGTCTTGGCTGATTTTCTTTTGATTTTCCAATGATGTCGAGCAAAGAGAGGCACTGAGTTTGAAAGTAGACCTTGAAATACATCCACAGGTACACCTCCAATTGACTCAAATTATGTCAATAAGCCTATCAGAAGCTTCTAAAGCCATGACATAATTTTCCAAGCTGTTTAAAGGCACAGTCAACTTAGTGTATGTAAACGTCTGACCCACTGGAATTGTGATATAGTGAATTATAAGTGAAATAATCTGTCTGTAAACAATTGTTGGAAGAATTACTTGTGTCATGCACAAAGTAGATGTCCTAACCGACTTTCCAAAACTAGTTTGTTAACATGAAATCTGTGGAGTGGTTGAAAAATGAATTTAAATGACCCAGGCAACCGGTAGAGTAAGTTGAAATGTAATTTTATTCAATATCCTGGCTTTTAAGGAACATTTATACAATTTTGCAGACATAAGTTTCAGGCTGTATATACCAATTAATTGTGTATTACAGTCTGATTAATCAGACTAGTAACCTTGATGTCTCCAAAGAATGTGGGTGTTTGCAAGCCTTGATGAACTGCCAAAAAGGCGATTATGTTTGAATAATATGAATATTACATTGTATAATAAGATGAAGCACAGCTTTATTTCGCCAGTTGCATGGCACAAACAAAAATCTGTTGTTTTGATTTCAGGTTGTAACTGTAATAGGCTTAAAGAAATGCTTGCTAAAACGCTTCTAATGCTGCCACAGAAAATGGGTTCTGTAGATTGATTTTTAGGATACAAAGTGACCATTTATTTTCATACTATTCAATACTGCCTTTTTTAGTATCACAACTGTATTGTGTTGTGGTTGAGTCACACGTTGGATTTATTCTATGAAAACTGACCAATGAGAACACACACACACACACACACACACACCAAACACACACCAAACACACAGCAACAGTTCCTTGGTATAGCTGTCCCCACAAAGGAAAGCAGAGCATTTTTCGGTCCTCCATGTGTCACCCATATAGTAACTGCATCCCAAGTACCTTTTGCTGTGTTATTACACCCACTTGTTCAGGATTTCCTTATGTTCTTATGGTGGGTTGCTTGACCAATCCCATGATACAGCTCAATTTGACGTAATGTTGGTTCCCACACAGACAGGAGCTTAGATACCAGTGTCTTTGATATTACACTGATGGGGAGGTAATATATTGACTGACACATTACAACATGCTTAGTTTAAAAAGCTTTAGCACCAGTCTATACATTTCCTTTCTGTAGGGAAAAGCCAATATCGAAAGGAAGAAACAAATCCTCTAATATCCTGAAGCTTTGAAAATACTTCAGAAACACAAACAAACTAAGCGTATTGTAATTATCAGAGAATCATACTCTCCCAGTTGTTAGGCCATCAATACCAATCAATGGTGTGTTCAACATGACAGGCAAGCTATCTGTAGCTTTGTCTGATTAATGTCACTGTAATACACAATATAATGTTGAATAGAATTACATTTTAACTACCTCTACCAGTTGTCTGGGCAGTTTGTCCTTCAGCTGTTTGACATTTGAGACAAAATATCCACCGCAGAGTATTTTTTAGCCTACGTTTTAGAGCCGGTAGGTATATGGTTCTGTCGGCTTGTATTTCCGTTGTGTATTTTCAATCTACTGACCCGACGTAAACACTCGCACAATATGTCAACAATAGCCAAGCTTAACCGAACCACAGACTGACTGTTGTCAGTTTCACAATAAAAAATAGTCCATCCCCTAACAACCCCCATAGTCTATTATATAAGCGGTCACACCTCACAGAACAGGTGATATGTAGGACTTTTAATTTGCACTTCCCGCTAATTGCGGGGAACGTGATTCGCTCGGCAACTTTCGGTTACGTTCGGCTGTTTACGTAGTGTGCGTCAAGTGTGAAATGCGTTAAGAGATTCAAAATACAAGCTGGCAGAACCATATAACTAAACCGTAACACGTAAGGCAACATGGAACTTTATTCAACGTTCTGGCTTGTAAAGAACATTTACATAATTTTGCGATCTAATGTTTCTGGCTGTATATACCAATTAAATAGTGTATTACAGTCTGATCAATCAGAAAACCTTTTGCTATGTTTCCCAGTGCAGCTAGTTCTATAGTAGCCTGATCCTAGATGTCTCCCGGTGGAGCTAGTTCTATAGTAGCCTGATCCTAGATGTTTCCCAGTGCAGCTAGTTCTATAGTAGCCTGATCCTAGATGTTTCCCAGTGGAGCTAGTTCTATAGTAGCCTGATCCTAGATGTTTCCCAGTGGAGCTAGTTCTATAGTAGCCTGATCCTAGATGTTTCCCAGTGCAGCTAGTTCTATAGTAGCCTGATCCTAGATGTTTCCCAGTGGAGCTAGTTCTATAGTAGCCTGATCCTAGATGTTTCCCAGTGCAGCTAGTTCTATAGTAGCCTGATCCTAGATGTTTCCCAGTGGAGTTAGTTCTATAGTAGCCTGATCCTAGATGTCTCCCGGTGGAGCTAGTTCTATAGTAGCCTGATCCTAGATGTTTCCCAGTGCAGCTAGTTCTATAGTAGCCTGATCCTAGATGTTTCCCAGTGCAGCTAGTTCTATAGTAGCCTGATCCTAGATGTTTCCCAGTGCAGCTAGTTCTATAGTAGCCTGATCCTAGATGTTTCCAGTGGAGCTAGTTCTATAGTAGCCTGATCCTAGATGTTTCCCAGTGGAGCTAGTTCTATAGTAGCCTGATCCTAGATGTTTCCCAGTGGAGCTAGTTCTATAGTAGCCTGATCCTAGATGTTTCCCAGTGGAGCTAGTTCTATAGTAGCCTGATCCTAGATGTTTCCCAGTGGAGCTAGTTCTATAGTAGCCTGATCCTAGATGTTTCCCAGTGGAGCTAGTTCTATAGTAGCCTGATCCTAGATGTTTGTGCTGTCTTGCTAGTCGGAAGTAGAAACTCCGACATTTCCAACTTGCTAACTGGTTGTATTTATACACGTGCCTTGTCCAACTACTGTAGTTAGCAGGTCGTAAATGCCAGAGTTCCCTGGTTCCCCGGGTTTATTTCTGCTTCATGCAGGGTCCTACACTTTTAATTGAAATGTGTGTATTTATGAATTGTCAATCTGATTTCCTGAATATGGTTTTTATGCCAATAGTTAGTGATTGCTTGTAATTGTATGGTCCATGTGGAAGCATCCCGGGGACCATACATAAAGGAAAAATCCTCTCAAGATATTGGACTTTCAAGAAGCAAAGTGCCCAGCTAGCCTAAACCAAGGCTACTTCATTTAGGCTATACCAGCTCCTTTATATATTTCTCTCCAGGTTCCGCCTCCTCCCTGCCTACCTTTCCTTCTCTGAGTAAAATGTGCTTCTCTTGGACACCAGCCAGTGTTATCCCTCGTCAATTATGGTGTCAGCATGTAAATCAATGCAGCGGCAGCCTCCCTAGCTGGTCTCACAGAGCTTTTCATAGGCTGATGATCAGCTAGTTTCCCCCCGAACAACAACTTCAGTTACTCAACTCTGGGTTGTTAACTAATGTCTGTCCTCTGTGGACGGGTGGAGGTCAGAGTAGTTAAGGTGTTTTATGGGTTTTAGGGTTGTTTGGGTCGATGCCTGGATTCCAAAAGATGAATTGGAATTTGTTTCTTGAATTAGCAGTTGCCTGTTGGTTTCTGCTTCTTTTGTTTTGTCTAGTTTTTTTAATGAATCCAATTAATTATAAGTTTAGTGCCGTTTAATTAGAATTCGCGGAAGTCTTGAGAATTAGCAGTTTCGCTTTGGTTTCCATTAGGATATTTATTTTTTCAATACCAGTATGTCAGTTGAATTTTTATGTGTTTTGTGGATTTCAGTGCAATGTCCAACTGCATCCTTGGGTCTGTCCATGGGTTTAGCTGGTGACATAAGTTCTGGCCTCCCTAGTCACCCACACAATGGAAATGTGACTCACTGACCCTGTCATCTTCTTTACAACTAACCCCTTTAACAGTAACGTTGTGTACTTGTGCCATTTTCAGAGTCACATGTTATTGGGATGGAACTGCCATTACGTAATTGCTCAGAAAACCTTAACATCCTATAGAAATACCTCACTAGGTATGCATGGCTACAGAAGAACACACTAATGTCCAATCATCTCCGCATGCATGACTACGGATGAACAACTCCATATCAGCGCACGCTTCATCAATCTCTTCGATGAATACCGTAAATATGCATCATTCTGAATTGAACCATATGCAAAGATGCTAATAGCCTGAAGGGAAAAAGTTGAATTAGGTCAGCTTGAGTAGATTAAAGAGGTTCATCAAACATCAAATCGCAGAATCTTGTAATTGTGTACGGAGAAAAAGATGCACTCACACGCAAACTAGTTAGCGAAATAGTCATACAGCAGGCCTAACGCTTCCACCACACCGACTGCGTCATTGCGTTTTGGTTCCACCTGAAGTACATTCGTTTCCAAAGGAACGCTGCGTTGCAGAGGCAGTGCGTTGTGTGCTTCATACATTGGATGTATCGAACGTATGCGTCAAACTGTGCGTAAACGTGTTGACAGAAAGTGATTGTTGAACGCTAGATGACGCTTCATACTATTTTGCGCAATGTTACAGTCGGCGTGTTAGTTAGCGAACTAGTCACACAGCAGACCTAAGCACTATGAATTAGCTGTTTACAGTCAAAATACCCAGTTGTTGTACGTATCCGATCATGCACAAAACCAGTGGAGAGATGTTACGCCTTTAAATATTTCATCTGTTTGTGGATGTGAGTGTGAAATTAATACAAGGAGAGGCCTTCCTTTCATAGCAGCCCATCTCAACAAAGTGAATTAAACATTAGCATGTGTGCTCCCATAGCAGCAGTGAGCACGTTTTCTGCAGTGATCAAAAACAGTATACACCATAGGACAAGTTCCCATTTGAGCAGGATTCCCAGATTTGAGTGTTAGCAGCAAGGGGAGGGTTAATGCGTAGGTAGAGAGCTGTACATTTGGGACGCAATTCAATCAAAAGCTGTGTCCGGCTTTCAGGTTTCTGTCAAAAACAACATGCTTCATTCGCTCTAAAGCATGTTTGATTTAGTATTGGGCCTACAGTAAATTCTCAATCTGACCTCTAATCTACACTAATGTTCTTTGTGTGTTAGTGCTTGGGGCTCTTCTCAGGCAAACCCCTGTTAAGAAATGGTGAGCCTCACTGAGGTCTATGGAGAGTTCAGTTGGAGTAGAGTATATTTTGCCTCAAGGCACACAGAGCGATGGATCTAACATCCAAGAAACAACCTGGATCCTTAGATAGATGGGCTTCTTGTCTTGGCTCTTGTTGAATGTGAAGATAGCTAGTCAGTGTTTTCACTGTCTCGTGAATGATGAACCGTTATTGGCATTTAATTCAGTTCTCCTTGTATTCAAGCTTGGTTATTTCATCACGTGTAGTGAGAACAAGGTCTCTTTTGGTAATTTCCATGTAAAAGGACCTGTGAGCACCAACATGAGCACCAAGTTCATACAGATGTAGGATCTTAATTTGATCTCTCTTTTGTTGCTGACAATTTTCTTGCAAAGCAGGAAATGCAAACATGTAGTCTGTTTTGTTTTTTAAAAAGGCTTCTAAAGTTTGTAAATTCCACATCGAAATTTCAGACTTGATCTGCCCTGACAGAAATGAATCAACCCCTACAAAAATGTCCATTTAATAATAATACACATAATAATTAACATTTCATATTCCTACATGTTTATTTTCCTTCTGTAGAAAACAGCCTCAAACGAAGATCCTGTATCTAGGAGCATGTCGAATGAAAGCTAAGTCTATATTTTTGGGAAATGGATACGTTTTTCTAGAATGTTCCTGTGCTCTACTGTACTGTATACTCTACTAGGGCTGGCACAATTACCGTGTAACCATGACACCGACGGTTATGGATGAAGACCATCATGAAAATAAAATAAAGTTTAAAGAAATGGACAGCTGACTGAAGAGGGAACGGCTGGGCGTTGGTGAAGTTGAGTCCGTTGCTGAGATAACATGGACTCTTAAAATCGCGATGAAACTTTGTTGCCCCGTTCTAAAACAAGCAAGGTGTTGCAGCAAACTATGAATAGAATGGGCTTGGAACGTCTAACCCAGGCAATTTGACTGGTAAACTCATGGGTCATAAATGATTATTATACATATTTGTTTTGCTATTATTACGGAGACCGTGGCCATTTGGCAGGTCAATTACCATCATGCAACACTCCATGACCGTCACAGCCCTATTCTTTACTTTACTGTACTGTGAAAACTTGTCTAGCATATACATCTATGTTTGGTAAAGTTTTGTCCGGTCTGGACCAATTGGGTCTTGTTTGGAGGGCAGAGCTCATTAAAATAATAGCCAGTGAGTAGAATGATAACCAAACCTATTTCGGATGCATTACCATGAAGATAATGCATTTCTGTATATACAGATCCAGGATCATTCTGTTACCGGGTGTTGATCCACTTCAATAATCAAAAGAGATTTTTTTTAACTCAAAGTGTCATATTATAGCTGACACCCCGTTCTTTTTCAGACATCTTTGAATCTTAATTCGTAGTAGATATTTAACATAGACTGTCATTCTGTTAACCAAACTTTGCATCGGTGCTTCTTTAGTAACATTTAATTGTTATAATTAGACGTCTACATATTGGTGTATTGTTTGTTCAACTTTGCAACCAATGGTTTCTGCTTGGCGTCTCAGCATCACTCTGTTACCATGGCATTGCCCCTTTTACAGATGAACCCTGTATACACATCAAAACACATATTTATACATCAATATACACATCAAAACACATATTTATACGTCAATATACATATCAAAACACATATTTATACATCAATATACACATCAAAACACATATTTATACATCAATATACATATCAAAACACATATTTATACATCAATATACACATCAAAACACATATTTATACATCAATATACATATCAAAACACATATTTATACATCAATATACACATCAAAACACATATTTATACATCAATATACATATCAAAACACATATTTATACATCAATATACATATCAAAACACATATTTATACATCAATATACACATCAAAACACATTTATACATCAATATACATATCAAAACACATATTTATACATCAATATACACATCAAAACACATATTTATACATCAATATACATATCAAAACACATATTTATACATCAATATACATATCAAAACACATATTTATACATCAATATACACATCAAAACACATTTATACATCAATATACATATCAAAACACATATTTATACATCAATATACACATCAAAACACATATTTATACATCAGTATACATATCAAAACACATATTTATACATCAATATACATATCAAAACACATATTTATACATCAATATACACATCAATACACATATTTATACATCAGTATACATATCAAAACACATATTTATACATCAATATACACATCAAAACACATTTATACATCAATATACACATCAAAACACATATTTATACATCAATATACACATCAAAACACATATTTATACATCAATATACACATCAATGTACACAATACACATCACTATACACAACACACATCAATATACACATAAATATACACAGCTATACACGTCAGTATACACAATACACATCACTATACACAATACACATCAAAACACACAATACACATCACTATAAGATACCTTTTTACAAGCCTTAGTGTTTTGATGACCTCACTCAACCATCATACATACTTTCCTGTATTTGTTTAACCTCCTCATCTTCGATTTTCATTCTCCCGACTCTCTCACAATTACCTGTATAATACGAGGTCACTACTCTGGGGAGTCCACTATGGCTGGGCCCGGGAGGGCTTTGTGATTGATTGTGATATCACTTAGTTATAAATCTTAACAATTTGATCAAGATTATTTCTCCCTCCTAGAGGATGGGACATTTTCTCAGTGATTTAAAAGGCCGACAGGTTTTTACTTCCTTCCTCATCTTTTTATTTGTATTTTGTTTTGTCCCGTCTCGTCTCGTGTAAATAGTTTGTAATTTGTCTTTTCATACATTTTTATTTGTTCCCGATTTACCCCTCCTGCAAGCCACCTACCCAACGTGAAACGGGTCAAATATCGGGTCAAATATCCGTGTTTTTTCCACTATTTAACCGAACTGCAGTCAAACGTTAGCCTGTTAGCTAGCTTGCTAACCTTCCATCGTTAACCACTGCTAGTGGTCTTCACCTCCGCTCTGGCTGATCAGCCAGCCTTCAGTTCGGACAATATTGGCCAGTCTGCTCAGCGCGCTACCAACCCAGCGCTTACCGGACTGCGTTCCCTTCCACTTTACCGGATTTCCACTGAAAGTACCGGACCACCACACCGGACCATCACAGCTAGCTAGCTGCATTCGACTGACCGACGTTTATAGCTAAGCTCCATTGTGTACATGCTTCCAATGCTAGCGTGAGCTAGGCTCATCTCCCGGATAGCCGACGTGTGCTAGCTACTCTCCCGGGCTCCAGTACCTTATCAACCTACCTGGACCTTTCTACTGTCGACACGGAGCCCCACCGAGCCACCGTGACTGGTCTGCCGACGTAATTGTCCGACGTGGTCTCAACAGGGTTCTCCTCTGCGACGCCGCCGAAGATTCATCTGCTAGCTCCGGCCTGCTAGCCCAGCCTGCTAGCCCAGCCAGCTAGCACTCTGAACGCCGTGCCATTGAACTGATTCCCCGGCTCACCACTTTGCTTTTTCATCGGATCCCACGCTTGTTCAGCTCCACAGCTGATGCCTGCAGGACTGTTTGGTTTTATGGTATTTATTTATGTTTAACTACCAGGCCTCAGGTCCTGTGTGTAGTACATCACTTTTTTCTAACTGACCCTCTTTGTCCATTCATCGCCTTTACCCGTCGTTGTCTTAGCCCTCTTAATTAACTGTCATTTTATTTATTTTATGTTCTGCCCCTTTCTTATTTCAATATGCCTTGTCTGTTGTTGTTTAGGTTAGCTATTATTGTTTTACTTCATTGCAGAGCCCCCAGTCCTGCTCAACTGGGCTCTGATAGCTTTTTTGTCCCTCCCCCCACACATGCGGAGACTTCATCTGGCTTAACTGGTGTCTCCAGAGATGCAACCTCTCTCTTTATTACCCAACGCCTAGGTTTACCTCCACTGAACTCACACCCTTCTATATCCTTGACTATAAATTATGCCCTGAATCTATTCCACCACGCCCAGAAATCTGCTCCTTTTATTCTATGTACCCAACGTACTAGACGTCCAGTTCTTAAAGTCCTTAGTCGAATACTAATTCTATTACTCCTCTGTTCCTCTGGTGATGTAGAGGTAAACCCAGGTCCTGTAGCCCCCAGTACTACACCTATTCCCCAGGCGCTCTCATTTGTTGATTTCTGTAACCGTAAAAGCCTTGGTTTCATGCATGTTAACATTAGAAGCCTCCTCCCTAAGTTTGATTTATTCACTGCATTAGCACACTCCGCCAACCCGGATGTCCTAGCTGTGTCTGAATCCTGGCTTAGGAAGGCCACCAAAAATTCGGAAATTTCCATCCCCAACTACAACATTTCCCGTCAAGATAGAACTGCCAAAGGAGGTGGAGTTGCAATCTACTGCAGAGAGAACCTGCAGAGTTCTGTCATACTGTCCAGGTCTGTGCCCAAACAGTTTGAGCTTCTACTTTTAAAAATCCACCTATCCAGAAATAAGTCTCTCACTGTTGCCGCCTGTTACAGACCCCCCTCAGCCCCCAGCTGTGCCCTGGACTCCATATGTGAATTGATTGCCCCCCATCTATCTTCAGAGTTTGTACTGTTAGGTGACTTAAACTGGGATATGCTTAACACCCCGGCTGTCTTTCAATCTAAGATAGATGCCCTCAATCTCACACAAATTATCAAGGAACCCACCAGGTACAACCCAAAATCCGTAAACATGGGTACCATTATTGATATCATCCTGACTAACTTGCCCTCCAAATACACCTCCTCTGTTTTCAACCAGGATCTCAGCGATCACTGCCTCATTGCCTGTGTTCGCAATGGGTCAGCGGCCAAACGACCACCCCTTATCACTGTCAAACGCTCCCTAAAACACTTTTGCGAGCAGGCCTTTCTATTCGATCTGGCCCAGGTATCCTGGAAGGATATTGACCTCATCCCGTCAGTAGAGGACGCCTGGTTGTTCTTTAAAAGTGCTTTCCTCACCATCCTAAATAAGCATGCCCCTTTTAAAAAATGTAGAACTAAGAATAGATATAGCCCTTGGTTCACCCCAGACTTGACTGCACTAGACCAACACAAAAACATCCTGTGGCGCACTGCATTAGCATCGAATAGCCCCCGCGATATGCAGCTATTCAGGGAAGTCAGGAACAAGTACACCCAGTCAGTTAGGAAAGCAAAGGCCAGCTTTTTCAAACAGAAATTTGCTTCCTGTAGTACTAACTCCAAAAAGTTCTGGGACACTGTAAAGTCCATGGAGAATAAGAGCACCTCCTCCCAGTTGCCCACTGCACTGAGGCTCGGAAACACTGTTACCACCGATAAATCCATGATTATTGAAAATTTCAATAAGCATTTTGCTACGGCTGGCCATGCTTTCCATCTGACTACCCCTACCCCGGTCAACAGCTCTGCACCCCCGGCAGCTACTTGCCCAAGCCCCCCCCGCTTCTCCTTCACCCAAATCCTGACAGCTGATGTTCTGAAAGAGCTGCTAAGTCTGGACCCCTACAAATCTGCTGGGCTAGATAATCTGGACCCTCTCTTTCTGAAATTATCAGCCAAAATTGTTGCAACACCTATCACTAGCCTGTTCAACCTCTCTTTCGTATCGTCTGAGATCCCTAGAGATTGGAAAGCTGCCGCGGTCATCCCCCTCTTCAAAGGAGGAGACACTCTAGATCCAAACTGTTATAGACCAATATCCATCCTGCCCTGCCATTCTAAAGTTTTCGAAAGCCAAGTTAACAAACAGATAACTGACCACTTCGAATCCCACCGTACCTTCTCTGCTATGCAATCTGGTTTCCGAGCTGGTCATGGGTGCACCTCAGCTACGCTCAAGGTACTGAACGATATCATAACCGCCATCGATAAAAGACAGTACTGTGCAGCCGTTTTCATCGACCTGGCTAAGGCTTTCGACTCTGTCAATCACCGCATTCTTATTGGCAGACTCAACAGCCTTGGTTTCTCAAGTGACTGCCTTTCTTGGTTCTCTAACTACTTTGCAGACAGAGTTCAGTGTGTCAAATCGGAGGGCCTATTGTCCGATCCTCTGGCAGTCTCTATGGGGGTGCCACAGGGTTCAATTCTTGGGCCAACCCTTTTCTCTATATATATCAACGATGTTGCTCTCGCTGCTGGTGACTCTCTCATCCATCTCTACGCAGATGACACCATTCTGTATACAACTGGACCCTCTTTGGATACTGTGTTTACTAACCTTCAATCAAGCTTCAATGCCATACAACACTCCTTCCGTGGCCTACAATCTGCTCTTAAACGCTAGTAAAACTAAGTGCATGCTTTTCTATCGAACAATGCCAGCACCCGCCCACCGGACTATCATCACTACTCTCGACGGATCCGAATTAGAATACGTGGACACCTACAAATACCTAGGCATCTGGTTAGACTATAAACTCAACTTCCAGACTCACATCAACCATCTCCAATCCAAAATTAAATCCAGAATTGGCTTCCTATTTCGCAACAGAGCCTCCTTCACTCATGCTGCCAAACATGCCCTTGTAAAACTGACTATCCTACCGATCCTTGATTTTGGCGATGTCATTTACAAACTAGCCTCCAACACTCTACTTAGCAAATTGGATGTAGTCTATCATAGTGCCATCCGTTTTGTCACCAAAGCCCCTTACACTACCCACCACTGCGACCTGTATGCTCTCGTTGGCTGGCCTTCACTATACATTCGTCGCCAAACCCACTGGCTCCAGGTCATCTATAAGTCTTTATTAGGTAAATCCCCGCCCTATCTCAGCTCACTGGTCACCATAGCAACACCCACCCGTAGCATGCGCTCCAGCAGGTATATCTCACTGGTCACCCCCAAAGCCAACACCTCCTTTGGCCGCCATTCCTTCCAGTTCGCTGCTGCCAATGACTGGAACGAATTGCAAAAATCATTGAAGCTAGAGGTTCCTATCTCCCTCAATACCTTTAAGCATCAGCTGTCAAAGCTGCTTATCGATCGCTGCACCTGTATATAGCCCTTCTGTAAATAGCCCACACTACTACCTCATCCCCATATTTATTTGTTTATTTTTCACTAATCTTGCACTCCAGTATCTCTATTTGCACATCATAATTTGCACATCCTTCATTCCTGTGTTAATGATGATAATTCTGTAATTTATTTCTACTCTATAGTCTATTTATTGTCCTACCTCCCAACCTTACTGCATTTTTGCACTACATTTTGCACTCTGTTTATAGATTTTCTATTGTGTTTTTTGACTGTTTGTTTAATGTGTAACTCTGTGTTGTTATTTGTCGCACTGCTTTGCTTTGTCTTGGCCAGGTCGCAGTTGCAAATGAGAACTTGTTCTCAACTGACCTACCTGGTTAAATAAAGGTGAAATAAAAAAAAAATAAAAATAAAAAATTTGAGAGAGCTTTGTGAGGATTTCACAGTTTTCTCATGACAGACTTTCTGTGTACCCAGTTTTTTATGTATCTGTGTGGAACTAATGCTGATAGACTTACTGTCGTCTTATGAGACGAATAGACCAAGTGGCGCAGCGGTCTAAGACACTGCATCTCAGTGCTAGAGGAGTCACTACAGACACCCTGGTTTGATTCCAGGCTGTATCACAACTGGCCGTGATTGGGAGTACCGTAGGGTGGCGCACAATTGGCCAAGCATCGTCCGAGTTTGGCTGGTGTAGGCCTTCATTGTAAATAAGAATTTGTTCTTAACTGACTTGCCTAGTTAAATAGAAAATTAATAATAATACATTAGGTAAATAATAGACTTCTGCTTTTTGGACTATAATTTTATTTCCACCACTTAATAGTTTTTACAGCGTTTCCCGATCTCGGTCCTCGGAACCCCAAGAGGTGCAGGCTTAGTTTTTTTTACTTTAACACTAAACAGGTCATTCTAACTATCAAAGCTGGATGATTGGTTGATTATTTGAATCAGCTGTGTAGTGCTGGGGTAAAAACCAAAAGGTGGTTCTTGGTTTAACTAACTCTACTGTTCTTGATTTACAGAAACACTAATGGACAGCAAGTGGGCGACCACAGAACTGGCCTGGACCACGTTTCCGGAGAGTGGGGTGAGTGTGTGTGTGAGTGTGTGTGTGTGTGTGTGTGTGTGAGTGTGTGTGTGTGTGTGTGTGTGTGTGTGTGTGTGTGTGTGAGAGTTTCTTCCATTTGCTTCTTAACAGAGCTCTCCCTGACTTAAACGCAACACACCTCCCACTGTATTATACCTCTTTTTTAGCTAAGTTTATTTTCTTTGTTCCTAAAAACAAATAAGAAACATACAGCTTTAAGTTTGACTTTCACTTAAATGAGGATCCCCAAATCTCCCCAAAAGTCCCAAAACATACATCTCCAAAATAGTCAAAAAAATACTAGACTCTGCCGCATACTCATATTGGGTACACATTCCCAAAACAGCAACAAAGACGGCAGAAGCCAATAGGCAAATTACAGCTGGGAATGAATGTTTCAGCTGATCATATCCCCCATAGGAATGGACATGAATTTGACCCCCAGGCAACAGCTTGACAGATCTTCCACACTCCCGGACAGTGGCATTTGTCGTTGGTATGTGAGCGCAAAGTCACTCAATGAAAATGACGGGTTACCATGGCAACACTATTCGGTAGTCCAGCCTTTACTAACCTTTCTGCAGACTCCCACCGAATGTCTTTGCCCCCCAAGAAAGTCATATGTCATTAGGGCGGTCCTCTCAAAATGCGTGACAAGCCCATACGTTCTGTCCGGGTGCAATTATCATATTTGTGAGGTATTGCAACGACGTGTTGCACTTGATTTATGGTGTAGGATGCTGCCTCCTGGACTCATCGTTTTAGAATGAATTGCATGCGTGCCCTGCATTATGTTCCTCTTGTTGAATTGATCAATGTTTGGAGCCCTCGTTTAGAATGGAAATTAATTATTCAGGTTGAGTTGTTATACTCAAAAGATTAACTTCTTGGAAAAGATGATTTATTCCTTTGGCAAAAATATATTAATAACCCAGTTAATCATGGATTTAATCCTGTAATAGTCATGCCTATATTATACATATATTTGGTGTAGAATATCTGGTGATATGAACTGGTATAAATGGTTTATTTGCTGACTGTAGAGAACCATATCATCATTAGACCGTTGTTGAAGCTAAGTGCTGTGAAATGATTAATTCACTGCTCGACTCAATGAGGTATACTGACCACGTTTCATAGCATGCAAAAATACTCCTCGCGGCTTGAAGAGTAGGTTTGGAAATGTTCCACTTGAAATATACCACTTGAACCTTAAAAGTCCATAAAACTTTAATTAAACGCTGAGTCTCAAATAGCCGCCTGTCCCTTTTAATAGCCGAGCAAGGGCACACATTTCAGCAAATAAACGCCTGTTTCAAATAAACACCGGGTCTAAATTAATTGTTTACGAAGTTACCATGAATTACCATGAATTTTTTATGAGGTTTAATGTTTGAATTGTTACATTAAATAATTCAGTAACGACTCGAAAATTATGTTAATCATCCGTTTTCATCGGCAGTAAGAAAGTGCTTGCCATTGGTTGTTAACAGCTGAGAACTGCTAGCTAACTGGCAAGTACAAAGAAATAGTGGCAAAAGTAAGAACTGCAGAGAATGTATAGTCAAAGACGAGAACAATTATTCTATGAAGGAAAAACATTTTGATGGGATGAAATGGAGACATACTAAGAAATAAAGTGAAGGAAATGAATCAAAAGACATTGATTAAAATGCTGGAATTAAATAGTTAACTTTTCAAATGAGCAAAAGCTGTGTCTGTTAACGGAAAGAGATGCCTGGTTCAAATACAAGCCTGTTGTGTTCAGTGATTTAAGCAAATAAACGGCCAGGCTATTAATTTGAGTTTTACAGTATACACCATAACACCTCCGTGATGCAACCAGCAAGATGACATTGCATTTGAATTGCCTCTTTAATAAATAATGCACTGTTTGCATTGTACACGATATGAGATTAGATGAATGAATGAAAACTCATAAAAAATAGGCCCTATAATCTCTTTCAATGTCAGCACTTACTAACTTACTGTAGCATTTGAAGAAGCAACATTTCCTAGGAAGGCCATTGTGATTACTACCTTTCCTGTGCAATGATAATATGATTATATGAAGACATAGGTTCAAATAATATTAGTTTTTGTTAGATAGAGCCTGCCTGGATTACCAGATGGGTGGGGTTTACATTTTTGGCACTATTGAATAGGTTCCAATGCCCCAAGCAAGCTCAACCAAGCCAGCTAATCTATTTGAAATAAAATGAATGCTATTTGAACCCAGGTCTGATGATATCTACAGTTCTCTAGTAACCCTGTTGGTGTGTTTTCTTGCAGTGGGAGGAAGTGAGTGGTTACGACGACTCCATGAGTCCCATCAGGACGTACCAGGTGTGCAACGTGCGCGAGCCCAACCAGAACAACTGGCTGAGGACGGACTTCCTCCCCCGTAAGGGCGTGCTGCGTGTCTACGTGGAGCTCAAGTTCTCCGTCCGTGACTGTGCCAGTATTCCCAACATCCCCGGCTCCTGCAAGGAGACCTTTAACCTCTTCTACTACGAGTCCGATGGCGATACCGCCACAGAAAGTAGTCCCTTGTGGAGGGAGAACCCTTATGTCAGAGTTGACACCATCGCCCCTGACGAGAGTTTTTCCTTGCTCGAGGCGGGCAGGATCAACACCAAAGTGCGAAGCTTCGGCCCTATTTCCAAGGCCGGCTTCTACCTAGCCTTCCAGGATCTGGGAGCTTGTATGTCCTTGATATCCGTGCGGGTTTTCTTCAAGAAGTGCTCAACGACCATTGCAAACTTTGCAGTCTTCCCCGAGACGGCCACAGGTGCCGAGGCCACCTCCTTGGTCATCGCCCCGGGGGCGTGCGTGTCTAATGCGCAGGAGTTGTCTGTCCCTCTTAAACTGTACTGCAACGGGGACGGGGAGTGGATGGTTCCCGTGGGGTCTTGTACCTGCGTGCGGGGGTTCGAGCCGGCCATGGCCGACACACAGTGCCAGGGTGAGTTTTTACTCTATAGGTGCCTGTTTTGACTTAACTAAAGCCTGTTTTTAATGCTTAATTAAAGCATGTTTTGAATGCTTAACCAAAGCCTGTTGTTTTTATGCTCAATGCAAGTCACACAGTCTTCTCCATCCTCTGTATATATTGTGTGGTGTGTGAATGAAGGGTGGAGGAGAGTGGAGAGTTTGTATTAATGAGCTGTTGCAGAGAGCAGCAGCATACAAATATTAAGAGAGGGGGGGTTGGAGGGAGAGGGAGAGGGGGGGTTGGAGGGAGAGGGAGAGGGAGAGGGAGAGGGAGAGGGGGGGTTGGAGGGAGAGGGAGAGGGGGGGTTGGAGGGAGAGGGGGAGGGGGGGTTGGAGGGAGATGGAGAGGGGGGGTTGGAGGGAGAGGGAGAGGGGGGGTTGGAGGGAGAGGGAGAGGGGGGGTTGGAGGGAGAGGGAGAGGGGGAGGGAGAGGGAGGGGGGGGTTGGAGGGAGAGGGAGAGGGGGAGGGAGAGGGAGGGGGGGTTGGAGGGAGAGGGGGAGGGAGAGGGGGAGGGGGGGTTGGAGGGAGAGGGAGAAGGGGAGGGAGAGGGGGGGGGTTGGAGGGGGAGGGAGAGGGGGAGGGAGAGGGGGGGGTTGGAGGGAGAGGGAGAGGGCGGGTTGGAGGGAGAGGGGGGGGGGTTGGAGGGAGAGGGAGAGGGGGAGGGAGAGGGGGAGGGAGAGGGGGGGGTTGGAGGGAGAGGGAGAGGGCGGGTTGGAGGGAGAGGGAGAGGGCGGGTTGGAGGGAGAGGGAGAATGAGCTAGTGAAAGGGAAAAAAGATAGTGAGGAGAGAAAGGAAGATAGTGGAAGAGAGAGAGAGAATATTGTGTGAGGCAGAGACAACGAGATTGTAAAGGAGAGATATATTGTGAGAGGGAGAGAAGGAGAGATATATTGTGAGAGGGAGAGAAGGAGAGATATATTGTGAGAGGGAGAGAAGGAGAGATATATTGTGAGAGGGGGAAGGAGAGATATATTGTGAGAGGGGGAAGGAGAGATATATTGTGAGAGGGGGAAGGAGAGATATATTGTGAGAGGGGGAAGGAGAGATATATTGTGAGAGGGAGAGAAGGAGAGATATATTGTGAGAGGGGGAAGGAGAGATATATTGTGAGAGGGGGAAGGAGAGATATATTGTGAGAGGGGGAAGGAGAGATATATTGTGAGAGGGAGAGAAGGAGAGATATATTGTGAGAGGGGGAAGGAGAGATATATTGTGAGAGGGAGAGAAGGAGAGATATATTGTGAGAGGGGGAAGGAGAGATATATTATGAGAGGGAGAGATATATTGTGAGAGGGGGAAGGAGAGATATATTGTGAGAGGGGGAAGGAGAGATATATTGTGAGAGGGAGAGAAGGAGAGATATATTGTGAGAGGGAGAGAAGGAGAGATATATTGTGAGAGGGAGAAGGAGAGATATATTGTGAGAGGGGGAAGGAGAGAGAGAGACGTGAATTGGGAGAGAGAGAGAGAGAGAGACGTGAATTGCCCATAGAGAGAGAGAGAGAGCTGTGAATTGCCCATTGAGAGAGAGCGAGAGAGCTGTGGATTGCCCATTGAGAGAGAGAGAGCCGTGGATTGCCCATTGAGAGAGAGAGAGAGCCGTGGATTGCCCATTGAGAGAGAGAGACGTGAATTGCCCATTGAGAGAGAGAGAGAGACGTGAAGTAACCATTGAGGTACAGAGAGATGTGAATTGCCCATTGAGACACAGAGAGAGAGAGAGAGGGAGAGAGACGTGAATTAACCATTAAAATAGAGAGAGCTGTGAATTGCCCATTGAGAGAGAGAGAGAGAGCTGTGAATTGCCCATTGAGAGAGAGAGAGAGAGAGAGCTGTGGATTGCCCATTGAGAGAGAGAGCCGTGAATTGCCCAATGAGAGAGAGAGAGCTGTGAATTGCCCAATGAGAGATAGAGAGAAGTGAATTGCCCATTGAGAGAGAGCGAGAGAGCGAGAGACGTGAATTTCCCATTGAGAGAGAGAGAGCTGTGAATTGCCCATTGAGAGAGAGCGAGAGACGTGAATTTCCTATTGAGAGAGAGAGCCGTGACTTGCCCATTGAGAGAGAGAGAGAGAGAGAGAGAGAGAGAGACGTGAATTGCCCATTGAGAGAGAGAGAGAGCCGTGAATTGCCCATTGAGAGGGAGAGAGAGAGCCGTGAATTGCCCATTGAGAGAGAGAGAGAGAGAGCCGTGACTTGCCCATTGAGAGGGAGACAGAGAGCCGTGAATTGCCCATTGAGAGAGAGAGAGAGAGAGCCGTGAATTGCCCATTGAGAGAGAGAGAGAGAGCCGTGAATTGCCCATTGAGAGGGAGAGAGAGAGCCGTGAATTGCCCATTGAGAGGGAGAGAGAGAGCCGTGAATTGCCCATTGAGAGGGAGAGAGAGAGCCGTGAATTGCCCATTGAGAGGGAGAGAGAGAGCCGTGAATTGCCCATTGAGAGAGAGAGCCGTGACTTGCCAATTGAGACAGAGAGAGAGAGAGAGATAGAGAAGTGAATTGCCCATTGAGAGAGGGAGTGAGCAGTGAATTTCCCAATAAGAGAGAGCGAGAGAGAGAGAGAGCCGTGAATTGCCCATTGAGACAGAGATAGAGAGAGAGCCGTGAATTGCCCATTGAGAGAGAGAGCCATGAATTGCCCATTGAGAGAGAGAGAGAGCCGTGAATTGCCCAATGAGAGAGAGAGAGAGCCGTGGATTGCCCATTGAGAGAGAGAGCCGTGAATTGCCCATTGAGACAGAGAGAGAGAGAGAGAGACGTGAAGTAACCATTGAGGTACAGAGAGACGTGAATTGCCCATTGAGAGAGAGAGAGAGAGCCGTGAATTGCCCATTGAGAGGGAGAGAGAGAGCCGTGAATTGCCCATTGAGAGGGAGAGAGAGAGCCGTGAATTGCACATTGAGAGAGAGAGCCGTGACTTGCCAATTGAGACAGAGAGAGAGAGAGAGATAGAGAAGTGAATTGCCCATTGAGAGAGGGAGTGAGCAGTGAATTTCCCAATAAGAGAGAGCGAGAGAGAGAGAGAGCCGTGAATTGCCCATTGAGACAGAGATAGAGAGAGAGCAGTGAATTGCCCATTGAGAGAGAGAGCCATGAATTGCCCATTGAGAGAGAGAGAGAGCCGTGAATTGCCCAATGAGAGAGAGAGAGAGCCGTGGATTGCCCATTGAGAGAGAGAGCCGTGAATTGCCCATTGAGACAGAGAGAGAGAGGGAGAGACGTGAAGTAACCATTGAGGTACAGAGAGACGTGAATTGCCCATTGAGAGAGAGCGAGAGATGTGAATTGCCCATTGAGAGAGAGAGTGATCAGTGAATTGCCCATTGAGAGAGAGAGAGAGAGAGAGAGGGAGAGAGACGTGAATTAACCATTAAGATAGAGAGAGCTGTGAATTGCCCATTGAGAGAGAGAGAGAGAGCCGTGAATTGCCCATTGAGAGAGGGAGTGAGCAGTGAATTGCCCAATGAGAGAGAGAGAGAGCCGTGAATTGCCCATTGAGAGAGAGCGAGAGAGCGAGAGACGTGAATTTCCCATTGAGAGAGAGAGCCGTGACTTGCCCATTGAGATAGAGAGAGAGAGCCGTGAATTGCCCATTGAGAGAGAGAGACGTGAATTGCCCATTGAGAGGGAGTGAGCAGTGAATTGCCCAATGAGAGAGAGAGAGAGCCGTGAATTGCCCATTGAGAGAGAGAGAGAGACGTGAATTGCCCATTGAGAGAGAGAGAGAGAGAGCCGTGAATTGCCCATTGAGAGAGAGAGAGAGAGAGAGCTGTGGATTGCCCATTGAGAGAGAGAGAGGGCCGTGGATTGCCCAATGAGAGATAGAGAGAAGTGAATTGCCCATTGAGAGAGAGCGAGAGAGCGAGAGACGTGAATTTCCCATTGAGAGAGAGAACCGTGACTTGCCCATTGAGACAGAGAGAGAGAGAGAGAGAGAGAGAGAGAGAGAGAGAGAGAGAGAGAGAGACGTGAAGTAACCATTGAGATAGAGAGAGACGTGAATTGCCCATTGAGATAGAGAGAGAGAGCCGTGAATTGCCCATTGAGAGAGAGCCGTGAATTGCCCATTGAGAGAGAGCCGTGAATTGCCCATTGAGACAGAGAGAGAGAGAGAGAGAGAGAGACGTGAATTAACCATTGAGATAGAGAGAGCTGTGAATTGCCCATTGAGAGAGAGCGAGAGACGTGAATTGCCCATTGAGAGAGAGAGACGTGAATTGCCCAATGAGAGAGAGAGAGAGAGAGAGAGAGAGAGAGAGCCGTGAATTGCCCATTATGAGAGAGAGACGTGAATTGCCCATTGAGAGAGAGAGCCGTGAATTGCCCATTGAGAGAGAGAGACGTGAATTGCCCATTGAGAGAGAGAGAGAGAGAGACGTGAATTGCCCATTATGAGAGAGAACTGTGACTTGCCCATTGAGACAGAGATAGAGAGAGAGCCGTGACTTGCCCATTGAGAGAGAGAGACGTGAATTGCCCATTGAGAGAGAGAGCCGTGAATTGCCCATTGAGAGAGAGAGCCGTGAATTGCCCATTGAGAGAGAGAGAGCTGTGACTTGCCCATTGAGACAGAGATAGAGAGAGAGCCGTGAATTGCCCATTGAGATAGAGAGCCGTGAATTGCCCATTGAGAGAGAGAGACGTGAATTGCCCATTGAGAGAGAGAGAGACGTGAATTGCCCATTGAGAGAGAGAGCCGTGAATTGCCCATTGAGAGAGAGAGCCGTGAATTGCCCATTGAGAGAGAGAGACGTGAATTGCCCATTGAGAGAGAGAGAGAGAGAGCCGTGAATTGCCCATTATGAGAGAGAGCTGTGACTTGTCCATTGAGACAGAGATAGAGAGAGAGCCGTGACTTGCCCATTGAGATAGAGAGAGACGTGAATTGCCCATTGAGAGAGAGAGAGAGAGAGCCGTGAATTGCCCATTGAGAGAGAGAGAGACGTGAATTGCCCATTGAGAGAGAGAGAGACGTGAATTGCCCATTGAGAGAGAGAGAGAGAGAGCCGTGAATTGCCCATTGAGAGAGAGAGCCATGAATTGCCCATTGAGAGAGAGAGACGTGAATTGCCCATTGAGAGAGAGAGCCGTGAATTGCCCAATGAGAGAGGGAGAGAGCAGTGAATTGCCCATTTAGACAGAGATAGAGAGAGAGCCGTGAATTGCCCAATGTGAGAGAGAGAGAGAAAGAGAGAGAGAGAGAGAGAGAGAGAGAGAGAGAGAGAGAGAGAGAGAGAGAGAGAGAGAGAGAGAGAGAGAGAGAAGAGAGAGAGAGAGAGAGAAAGAGAGAGACGTGAATTGCTCATTGAGAGAGAGAGAGAAAGAGAGAGACGTGAATTGCTCATTGAGAGAGAGAGAGAGAGAGAGACGTGAATTGCTCATTGAGAGAGAGAGAGAAAGAGAGAGACGTGAATTGCTCATTGAGAGAGAGAGAGAGAGAGAGAGACGTGAATTGCCCATTGAGATAGAGAGAGAGAGCCGTGAATTGCCCATTGAGAGAGAGAGCCGTGACTTGCCCATTGAGACAGAGAGAGAGAGAGAGAGAGACGTGAATTAACCATTGAGATAGAGAGAGCTGTGACTTGCCCATTGAGAGAGAGCGAGAGACGTGAATTTCCTATTGAGAGAGAGAGCCGTGACTTGCCCATTGAGAGAGAGAGACGTGAATTGCCCATTGAGAGAGGGAGTGAGCAGTGAATTGCCCAATGAGAGAGAGAGAGAGAGAGAGAGAGCCGTGAATTGCCCATTATGAGAGAGAGCCGTGACTTGCCCATTGAGATAGAGAGAGAGAGCCGTGAATTGCCCATTGAGAGAGAGAGACGTGAATTGCCCATTGAGAGAGAGAGCCGTGAATTGCCCAATGAGAGAGGGAGAGAGCAGTGAATTGCCCATTTAGACAGAGATAGAGAGAGAGCCGTGAATTGCCCAATGTGAGAGAGAGAGAGACGTGAATTGCTCATTGAGAGAGAGAGAGAGAAAGAGAGAGAGAGAGAGAGAGAGAGAGAGAGAGAGAGAGAGAGAGAGAGAGAGAGAGAGAGAGAGAAAGAGAGAGACGTGAATTGCTCATTGAGAGAGAGAGAGAAAGAGAGAGGTGAATTGCTCATTGAGAGAGAGAGAGAGAGAGAGAGAGACGTGAATTGCTCATTGAGAGAGAGAGAGAGAGAGAGAGAGAGACGTGAATTGCTCATTGCCAAAATGAGGAGTGGTCAGAGAAAGAAAGATAATTTTCCTCGTCTCTCTCCTTTCTTCACCTGGGCATGAGAAATGGTGAATAACACGCGCCAGAGAGCTCGTTTATGGCCATTTGGCGGCTCAAGGTTAAAAGCCTGTTGTCGACGCCTGATAAAAGGCTCTCCAGAGGCTTCAGGCGAGGCGGAGGCGAGGAGGAAGTGTAATTTCTTCTACAGTTTCCCCAACGGCTGCACTCATTAACACCGCTCAGACCACCTTAAGCCAACACTGCCACTGCTGACCATTAATCACAGGGACGTTACCTCAGTCTAGAGAGAGAGAGAGAGAGAGAGAGAGAGAGAGAGAGAGAGAGGTGGAAGAAAGAGAGAAGGGGTGGGGGTGGGGGGGGAGAAAGAGATAGGGGAGAGTGAGGGCCACAGAACTTTCCGGTATTAGAGAGAGAAAGACAAATGAGCATGCCCTCCAAGCTTAATGAATTAAAGCGGAGGATTCAGGTGATTGTCCTCGAGAAACAAAACAAACCAACAGAAGAAAGCGATGGTGCGGTGCACAACAAGACAAACAGGATTATTTCAAGAGTCCATCTGGTTCTGAGGTCTTAGTTGAGTTACGAGAGCCAAAACACATTTTCATGTTATCTTAACTATTCTGGGTTTTTAAAAGTTCACAAATTTCACTCAGTGGCATTCCGGAGATTTAGGACTAGATCTTAAGTTCAAACTGGAAAACCACTTTAGCCCCGCTAGTTAATCACACCCTCTCTCCAGCAAGGTTTTTACGAGCCCTCATGCTAATAAGACAGATGTTAGCCAGAGCCACGGTTTTACACCAGACTTAAAGGATGTGAGAAAGGTAATGGTAGGCTAGGTTCTAAGTGCTATTTACAACCTCTTAGTGTAAATCTCCTTAACCCTACTTTTGGTACAAATCCTAACCCCATTTCATGTTGAGACCTTTGTTGGTTTATCTGGTGTATCTAGACACTTTTCTCAATGAAGTTGGAGATTGAATTGATAGAAGATAGGCCCCCAAAAACAGAAGAGCTGCCCAAAAGAGTTTGTCTAAAACTAATATAGTGTCCCTATAGTTGCAAATGATTGATGATCAAGCTGCTTTGTATGCGTTCGGACACACCTTTTTGAATTGTGTCGAAGCAGTGAGTTCTTCTAAGCCCCAAATGGACACTGACTGATGGATTCAGGTGTATGCTTACATTCAATAGAATCCTCTATCCTTGTTAGCCAGACCGAAGCAATCTACTGTAATCTGTCCATCTTCATCTTTCGCTTTCAATTTACCTGTCATCCATAGTCCTCTCTGGGATAGATTGAAATCCCTCGTGTGTTATGATGGAAATAAGAGGGTCCGTAAGATTTGCACAGACTAGCTAGAAGTACCCCTTATAAAGACTTCACATATTTCAACCCCACACGGACTGAGATAGTCTAGTGTGATGGTATGGTATGAAGGTATTGCACAGACTAGCTAGAGGGATGTGACAAATACAAATAACGTTTATACAGACACATTTTTTTTATTGGTTTTACGATAAAACAATAGAAAATGTTTATAAATTCCATGTGAATTCAGAATGCAGAACATGGTCCTACTAGTATTGCAAATGGTCTGAATGGTTTGGGTCTCACGGTGCGTCCATTTCAGATGGTTGCCATACAGGACTTTGTTGCTGTCGCTTGCCTTTCTCTGCCATTTTTCCAACTGTTAACAGCAATGACGTAGTGGTGAAGTGTCGACTCCAAAAGAATCGACTCCTTGCACGTTGACTCCTGGTGTCAACTCCCATTTCAGAGTATCAAGATTAGAATCCACTAGGAATCGACTCTTAAGATTTGGTATTTCTGGAAGGGAGAAGGCTGATGAGTTACTGTACCTCCGAGAACACAAACATTTGTATCTTTCATAGCGAAAGAGAAAGAGAGGAGGGGCTCAGCAAAGGCAGGTCAGCCACCAAGCAGACAGTCAGAACCGCGCACTAGGCATGTCTATCGGCAATCAAAAGCTGTATCTCGCAATGTCTTGGCTTGCAATGTCTCACAGCTTCAGTAAAGCAGAGCCTATCATCAAGGAATAGGATATTCTACGCGCAGCAGACCGAAGACTGAACACACATCATTAGCAAAGAGAGAGAGAGGAGGTAGAAAGAGCCGTACGCCTATGTCATGGTAATCTGTGTCTAGCAATGTCTTGTCTTGCAATGCCTCGCAAATTCGCCAAGTACCCTAAAGTTTGCCTCTATCTCTCTGGTTTTATTTAAATTACACAACATTCCCCAGGCCTTGAAGTACCCTTAATAAAGAGCTAGGTTTTCCTCAGCCATTCAAACCCACCCAGAAAGAGAGTCTATTGTGACGTTATGGTTTGAAAGTTTTGGACCGAGTATCTCTCTCTAAGTATATCAATAGTCAGGTCTTTCCAACATACTTGACCCCAGCCGGACTGAGATTGTAGTACACTATGTGGCCAGCCTTGGTTTGGTGTTATGCTTTATTGACAGTGTTCTGACTGGCCCTTTCGCTTTTGTCTTTCCAATATAGCATGCACTCCTGGGTCATTCAAGTACAAGCAGGGGGAGGGCTCGTGTTACCCCTGCCCCCCCAACAGTCACACGAGCTCCAGGGCGGCCAACATCTGCCCGTGCCAAAATGGCTTCTACCGTGCCGACAGTGACCCTCCGGACTCATCCTGCACCAGTAAGTCAAGCTCACAGTTTTTCATTAGCATTTGTCATTGGCCGAAGAAATTCATTGGGACAGTTTTCTGGGCACCTAGTCGTGGACTAAAGTGCATGGGAGATTCTCCATTAAGCATGGGAGATTCTCCATTAAGCATGGGAGATTCTCCATTGAGCATGGGAGATTCTCCATTAAGCATGGGAGATTCTCCATTGAGCATGGGAGATTCTCCATTGAGCATGGGAGATTCTCCATTGAGCATGGGAGATTCTCCATTGAGCATGGGAGATTCTCCATTAAGCATGGGAGATTCTCCATTGAGCATGGGAGATTCTTTCTCAGAGAACACCTTTCTCAGAGAAATCCCAGTTTTTCTCAATGATAAAACAATTAATGTGTGATAGACATGCACTGCTTTGACGTTCTGACACCCAAGGCCTTTTCTTCTCTGGCATAACATACATGAACTGTGACTGAGCCGCTATGACTCTCCTTGTCGAGAAAATTCGGACTGTGTCACTATCCTCGTAGACCATTCGGACTCCATGCTTTAGCCTGGCAGAGCTTGTGCCAGGCCTGGAAAGCTCCGATCGGGCTCGCGGTGGGAGCCCAGCCTTTCAGACTGTGTGCCCAATTACATGAGGCCACACTCCAAACTGTGTCAGTCTAATTGGATAGGACAGAGCATGGGGGGAAACTCACTACACTTAGGGCGAACAGGCAGAGGAGCTGAACTGAGTTGGTTGAGATGCGTAAACTGAGACACCCTGAAAGCATTACCTTGCCTCGACCTTCCACGCTGCTGCAGTATGTGTTGTCTGAATCTGCTTTGAGATGGGTTGGGGTTAGATTTCCCCTCGGCCTCTGTAACTGGATGAAAGAAACCTTCTGCTTGTTGTCCCCTGTAGCAGTTATCATACTCTATCCCGGTTTCATAGCCTTCTTATTTAAAGAACTTGTCTCTATTGAGTAACACTGGCCCATAGGTATACAGTATCATGCACCACCACTGCGCAATAGACAATTTAAATTCAGATCATCGCTATTTTATAGGTCATTAATCAAGTTTCATGAATAGTGATGTTGAAGTCATGCGTGGAATGAATATGGTATATACAGTTGAAGTCGGAAGTTTACATACACTTAGGTTGAAGTCATTAAAACTCATTTTTCAAACACTCCACAGATTTCATGTTAACAAACTATAGTTTTGGCAAGTCGGTTAGGACATCTACTTTTTGCATGACACAAGTAATTCTTCCAACAATTGTTTACTGACAGATTATTTCACTTATAATTCACTATATCACAATTCCAGTGGGTCAGAAGTTTACATACACTAAGTTGACTGTGCCACTAAACAGCTTGGAAAATTCCAGAAAATGATGCCATGGCTTTAGAAGCTTCTGATAGGCTAATTGACATAATATGAGTCAATTGGAGGTGTACCTGTGGATGTATTTCAAGGCCTACCTACCTATATCCACAGTAAAACGAGTCCTATATCAACATAACCCGAAAGGCCGCTCAGCAAGGAAGAAGTCACTGCTCCAAAACCGCCATAAAAAAGCCACACTACAGTTTCCAACTGCACATGGGGACAAAGATTGTACTTTTTGGAGAAATGTCCTCTGGTCTGATGAAACAAAAATAGAACTGTTTGGCCATAATGACCATCGTTATGTTTGGAGGAAAAAGTGGGAGGCTTGCAAGCTGAAGAACACCATCCCAACCGTGAAGCACGGGGGTGGCAGCATCATGTTGTGGGGGTGCTTTGCTGCAGGAGGGACTGGTGCACTTCACAAAATAGATGGCATCATGAGGAAAATTATGTGGATATATTGAAGCAACATCTCAAGACATCAGTCAGGAAGTTAAAGCTTGGTCGCAAATGGGTCTTCCAAATGGACAATGATTCCAAGCATACTTCCAAAGTTGTGGAAAAACGGTTTAAGGACAACAAAGTCAAGGTATTGGAGTGGCCATCACAAAGCCCTGACCTCAATCCTATAGAACATTTGTGGGCAGAACTGAAAAAGTGTGTGCGAGCAAGGAGGCCTACAAACCTGACTCAGTTACACCAGTTCTGTCAGGAGGAATGGGCCAAAATTCACCCAACTTATTGTGGGAAGCTTGTGGAAGGCTACCCGAAACGTTTGACCCAAGTTAAACAATTTAAAGGCAATGCTACCAAATACTAATTGAGTGTATGTAAACTACTGACCCACTGGGAATGTGATGAAAGAAATAAAAGCTGAAATAAATCATTCTCTCTAGTATTATTCTGACATTTCACATTCTTAAAATAAAGTGGTGATCCTAACTGACCTAAGACTGGGAATTTTTACTAGGATTAAATGTCAGGAATTGTGGAAAAACTGAGTTTAAATGTATTTGGCTAAGGTGTATGTAAACTTCTGACTTGTATAAAATGAATGAAGACTTCTATTCAATTCATATTTCTCCACCAGAAACCGAACAATTGTATCAACTGTATGGATCCAGGAAGATAAGCCCTAATGGTATCTTAGTAGGCAAATCATAACCTAAATAATTTAACCCTTCAATAGTGAGGTCCTAAGAGTAGTGTTCTACAGTGGCATTCTTCGAGTGGGGTTCTAAGAGTGGGGTTCTAAGAGTGGGGTTCTAAGTGTATGGTTTTAACAGTGATATTAGCCTCTATAAACAGTGTTCAGAGTACGTCTCTAAACCCATATGTGGTGTTTCTGTCCAGCCGTGCCCTCGCCACCTCAGAACGTCATCTCCACGGTGAACGAGACCTCCATAGCCCTGGAGTGGGAGGAGCCACTGGACGCCGGCGGGCGGGACGACGTCATCTACAACGTGGTGTGTAAGAAGTGTCAGCGTGACCAGAGCCCGTGCTCACGCTGCGACGACAACATGGACATATCGCCGCGCCGACTCGGCCTGACCCAGAAGAAGGTTGTGGTGAGGAACCTGCAGTCGCACACCCGCTACAGCTTTGAGGTCCAGGCGGTCAATGGCGTCTCCGGGAAGAGCCCCGGCGCGCCGCAATACGCCACCGTCAACATCACCACCAACCAGGCCGGTTAGTATCACCACAGCGCTTTGTCAGCGCTTAACATTCACAGCACTCAACATGAATACTTGATATCGGCACTCACTGTCACCTCAGCACACGACGACACACACCACTCAAGGCACCAGTTTTACCACTCAGCTCAGGTTAGCAGCAACAAAGTCATCTACTTTCTGTCGTCTCATCTTGTTCGCAGTACTGATGCTTTGTGGGAGTTTATGCGTCATTTCAGCTTAGTGCCAAATCAATAAACTAAAATGTGACAGAGAATGGTCCGATAAAAGTCATGGTGAGAAGTCAGATAATGGTAAACTATGCTATTTGAAGAGCTTGTACTCTTTGCTCATTTTATTTATACAGTGGAACTAAAATACCCTTCAACATATTCAACATGAAAGCTTGTATTTATTTTACTTATTAACATCCACTTTTTTTGTTGTCCAATCACAGCACCGTCAGCAATACCCACAGTGCAACTGATGAAGTCCACGTCAGACACCCTCAGCCTGTCCTGGCTTCCCCCAGAGAAACCCAACGGGGTCATCCTGGATTACGAGATTAAGTACTATGAAAGGGTAAGGCCCTGTTTTATAGTCTGGTCCCAGATCTGTTTGTGCTGTTTAGCCCATTCCTATGGTTGTAGGTGTTATATAGCACAAACTGATCTGGGACCAGGCTAACTTCCCTTACTTAAGGCAACATTTACTCTGTACTTTCAGTTTGAAAAGTCCCTGGAAAGAAAATAATTGTACAAAACATGTTTGAAAAATAAATATGTGTTTATTTGAGCTGTTTTTTTTTTGGGCATTTCACAGGTTAGAGCTCACTTGTTTTCTTCAGCAGCTTCAGATAGACATAAACATGGACATAGACATGCTGCTCGTACTGAAAATAATATGAACCAAATACACTCTCCCTTTAAAAAAATATATATATATATATATATATATATATTCGAATCAATGTGTTTTCTTGCTTCTAAGGAGTTTTCCTAGTCAGTCTGCATATGATTTCAGTCTAATATGTGTTACTGTAAAATCGTGTGACAACTGCTGATGTAAAAAGGGTTTCAAAAATCCATTTGGTTGATTGATTGATGTGTTCCATAGGGCCAGGCCATGTCTCACACGGTGACGGCCCAGCACAGCTCAACCCGTGTGGAGGGACTGAGGGCCGCCACTCCCTACGTGGTCCAGGTCCGGGCTCGCACTGTGGCTGGCTACGGACACTACAGCATCCCTATGGACTTCAGCACCTCCATACACAGTGCGCATATCTCTCTCCTCCTCCTCCTCCTCCTCCTGTGTTCTGTGTCCATCTCTTCATCCCCCCCTGTCTCTGTCCCTCTCTGTCCCTCTCTCTAATGCTTTTCAATTTTTTCTTCACCAGTGTTTCAAAGCTTTTCTGTGTTCACTTTAATAAGTACAATCCATCCAAGTAGTGAAAGAACACTGAAGACGTGATTTCAAGAAGCTGGCTGTTTTTTTGTTCTTCATGGCTGTGTGATACGTTTACAGTCTACTGACTATTTATTATGGAAGCAGATTAATAACAGATTAATATAGAAAAACATTTAAATAAAATTACTCGTTTTTCAATATCTGTTTTTTTATTTTTTTATTTACCAGAGTGCATTGCTTTTCGGAATAAGTAAGTAGCCTTGCACAAGCCTTGGATTCTACGAGCATTAGCCAGTCTCCTGTTTGTGTAGCGTGAGGCAGCTAGTCTATCATAAGGCATTACCCCCAATCTATCTCAATGCTGAATGCCAAGCAGAGACGTACTGTCCGGGGATCGAACTCCCAATCTTCCAATCGCAGGGCGGACACTAACCACGAGGCCACTAACTTGGCTTTTCGTAATAAAGCACTTTTATTGTGTCTAAATGAAAAACAAAACACAGATTGTAATACAATTCCCATCCCATTATTTGTTTTGGCATGAATCCGCTTCCATATTTCACTAGCTGTTTCTTAAAGGATTCCTCAGGGACGTTTCAGGTCTTCATAGTTGGTTTATCCTTGTTTTTTATTTCTCTGATGACCTTCAGCTGACCCTCAGAAGTCGGTTCAGGACCAGGTGCCGCTCATCGTGGGCTCGGCGTCCGCCGGTCTAGTGGTCATTGCTGCCCTAGTGGTCATTGCCATAGTCTGCTCTAGGTAAGTGTTTGATGAATCCTGGAAAGGCCCTTAGAAAGGCTTAAGCCACCGTAAGCATTCTTCCAATCCTGACTGTCTGCATACAGTGTATTATCTTCTGCTTGTTATTTGAAGCAGCCTGTGTTTCTACTGTGGAGGGCCAGCCAGACAGAGGATTGATCATGGGGATGAGATTGTGTGGTCCTTGTTTGCAGGAAGCAGCACAGCAGTTCAGAGCTGGAGTACACAGAGAAGCTGCAGCAGTACGGTGAGCACTGGGGGAGGGGGTTGTGTGTGTAGCGTGTGTGTGTTGGGGGAGGGGGTTGTGTGTGTAGCGTGTGTGTGTTGGGGGAGGGGGTTGTGTGTGTAGCGTGTGTGTGTTGGGGGAGGGGGTTGTGTGTGTGTTGGGGGAGGGAGTTGTGTGTGTAGCGTGTGTGTGTTGGGGGAGGGGGTTGTGTGTGTAGCGTGTGTGTGTTGGGGGAGGGGGTTGTGTGTGTAGCGTGTGTGTGTTGGGGGAGGGGGTTGTGTGTGTAGCGTGTGTGTGTTGGGGGAGGGGGTTGTGTGTGTAGCGTGTGTGTGTTGGGGGAGGGGGTTGTGTGTGTAGCGTGTGTGTGTTGGGGGAGGGGGTTGTGTACTATATACTATACTCAAGTCCTGAAGAGTTGTGGTCCTTTGTTCAAATAAGACACAAAGCCACCTGATTGAATGAATTATCTAATCGTCTGACCAAGACACAAAGCCACCTGATTGAATGCATTATCCAATCGTCTGACCAAGACACAAAACCACCTGATTGAATGAATTATCCAATCGTCTGACCAAGACACAAAACCACCTGATTGAATGCATTATCCAATCGTCTGACCAAGACACAAAACCACCTGATTGAATGCATTATCCAATCGTCTGACAAAGACACAAAACCACCTGATTGAATGCATTATCCAATCGTCTGACCAAGACACAAAATCACCTGATTGAATGCATTATCCAATCGTCTGACCAAGACACAAAACCACCTGATTGAATGAATTATCCAATCGTCTGACCAATGCAGAAAACTGACTCCCAGTCCCTGGCTTTTCTTCAAGACTCACAGAGCTGTGTGATAGATATGCCCATGCACTGTTCACGCATACAATTTTATTCCAATCATAACTGTATTAGTTCATAACTCCACATTGGAACACAAAGTCAAAACTGTCAAGGTCATCTATATCTGATTGTGTGTATTCAAGACCTGGTGAAAAACATAGGATTCAATCCTCCCTTCTTTTCATCTCCGTCTCTTTCGCTGTATGTCTCTAGTTTCTCCGGGGGTGAAAGTGTACATTGACCCGTTCACTTATGAGGACCCCAACGAGGCCATCCACGAGTTTGCCAAGGAGATAGACATGTCGTGTGTGAAGATCGAGGAGGTCATTGGTGCAGGTAATATATAGCTAGGTGTTGAGTGCGGTCTTTGAGGGGTAGGCTTTTTTGGAGTCGATTGTGTGTTGGTGGGAGGAAGGGACATGATGGGCGGAGTGTGTGTTCAGAGGAGGGGCAGGGGTTGTTGAGGGGGTTGTGTGTAGGAGGGTTGTTAAGGGGGTTGTGTGTAGGAGGGTTGTTGAGGGGGTTGTGTGTAGGAGGGTTGTTGAGGGGGTTGTGTGTAGGAGGGTTGTTGAGGGGGTTGTGTGTAGGAGGGTTGTTGAGGGGGTTGTGTGTAGGAGGGTTGTTGAGGGGGTTGTGTGTAGGAGGGTTGTTGAGGGGGTTGTTGAGGGGGTTGTGTGTAGGAGGGTTGTTGAGGGGGTTGTTGAGGGGGTTGTGTGTAGGAGGGTTGTTGAGGGGGTTGTGTGTAGGAGGGTTGTGTGTAGGAGGGTTGTTGAGGGGGTTGTTGAGGGGGTTGTGTGTAGGAGGGTTGTTGAGGGGGTTGTTGAGGGGGTTGTTGAGGGGGTTGTGTGTAGGAGGGTTGTTGAGGGGGTTGTGTGTAGGAGGGTTGTTGAGGGGGTTGTTGAGGGGGTTGTTGAGGGGGTTGTGTGTAGGAGGGTTTTTGAGGGGGTTGTGTGTAGGAGGGTTGTTGAGGGGGTTGTGTGTAGGAGGGTTGTTGAGGGGGTTGTGTGTAGGAGGGTTTTTGAGGGGGTTGTGTGTAGGAGGGTTGTTGAGGGGGTTGTGTGTAGGAGGGTTGTTGAGGGGGTTGTGTGTAGGAGGGTTGTGTGTAGGAGGGTTGTGTGTAGGAGGGTTGTTGAGGGGGTTGTGTGTAGGAGGGTTGTGTGTAGGAGGGTTGTTGAGGGGGTTGTCTGTAGGAGGGTTGTTGAGGGGGTTGTGTGTAGGAGGGTTGTTGAGGGGGTTGTGTGTAGGAGGGTTGTTGAGGGGGTTGTGTGTAGGAGGGTTGTGTGTAGGAGGGTTGTGTGTAGGAGGGTTGTTGAGGGGGTTGTTGAGGGGGTTGTTGAGGGGGTTGTGTGTAGGAGGGTTGTTGAGGGGGTTGTGTGTAGGAGGGTTGTTGAGGGGGTTGTGTGTAGGAGGGTTGTTGAGGGGGTTGTGTGTAGGAGGGTTGTTGAGGGGGTTGTGTGTAGGAGGGTTGTTGAGGGGGTTGTGTGTAGGAGGGTTGTTGAGGGGGTTGTGTGTAGGAGGGTTGTTGAGGGGGTTGTGTGTAGGAGGGTTGTTGAGGGGGTTGTGTGTAGGAGGGTTGTGTGTAGGAGGGTTGTGTGTAGGAGGGTTGTTGAGGGGGTTGTTGAGGGGGTTGTTGAGGGGGTTGTGTGTAGGAGGGTTGTTGAGGGGGTTGTGTGTAGGAGGGTTGTTGAGGGGGTTGTGTGTAGGAGGGTTGTTGAGGGGGTTGTGTGTAGGAGGGTTGTTGAGGGGGTTGTGTGTAGGAGGGTTGTTGAGGGGGTTGTGTGTAGGAGGGTTGTTGAGGGGGTTGTTGAGGGGGTTGTGTGTAGGAGGGTTGTGTGTAGGAGGGTTGTTGAGGGGGTTGTGTGTAGGAGGGTTGTTGAGGGGGTTGTTGAGGGGGTTGTGTGTAGGAGGGTTGTTGAGGGGGTTGTGTGTAGAAGGGTTGTTGAGGGGGTTGTGTGTAGGAGGGTTGTTGAGGGGGTTGTGTGTAGGAGGGTGGTTGAGGGGGTTGTTGAGGGGGTTGTGTGTAGGAGGGTTGTTGAGGGGGTTGTGTGTAGGAGGGTTGTTGAGGGGGTTGTGTGTAGGAGGGTTGTTGAGGGGGTTGTGTGTAGGAGGGTTGTGTGTAGGAGGGTTGTGTGTAGGAGGGTTGTGTGTAGGAGGGTTGTTGAGGGGGTAGTGTGTAGGAGGGTTGTTGAGGGGGTTGTGTGTAGGAGGGTGGTTGAGGGGGTTGTTGAGGGGGTTGTGTGTAGGAGGGTTGTTGAGGGGGTTGTGTGTAGGAGGGTGGTTGAGGGGGTTGTGTGTAGGAGGGTTGTTGAGGGGGTTGTGTGTAGGAGGGTTGTTGAGGGGGTTGTGTGTAGGAGGGTTGTGTGTAGGAGGGTTGTGTGTAGGAGGGTTGTTGAGGGGGTTGTGTGTAGGAGGGTTGTGTGTAGGAGGGTTTTGTGTAGGAGGGTTGTGTGTAGGAGGGTTGTGTGTAGGAGGGTTGTGTGTAGGAGGGTTGTGTGTAGGAGGGTTGTGTGTAGGAGGGTTGTGTGTAGGAGGGTTGTGTGTAGGAGGGTTGTGTGTAGGAGGGTTGTTGAGGGGGTTGTGTGTAGGAGGGTTGTGTGTAGGAGGGTTGTGTGTAGGAGGGTTGTGTGTAGGAGGGTTGTGTGTAGGAGGGTTGTTGAGGGGGTTGTGTGTAGGAGGGTTGTGTGTAGGAGGGTTGTGTGTAGGAGGGTTGTGTGTAGGAGGGTTGTTGAGGGGGTTGTGTGTAGGAGGGTTGTGTGTAGGAGGGTTGTGTGTAGGAGGGTTGTGTGTAGGAGGGTTGTTGAGGGGGTTGTGTGTAGGAGGGTTGTGTGTAGGAGGGTTGTTGAGGGGGTTGTGTGTAGGAGGGTTGTTGAGGGGGTTGTGTGTAGGAGGGTTGTGTGTAGGAGGGTTGTTGAGGGGGTTGTGTGTAGGAGGGTTGTGTGTAGGAGGGTTGTTGAGGGGGTTGTGTGTAGGAGGGTTGTGTGTAGGAGGGTTGTTGAGGGGGTTGTGTGTAGGAGGGTTGTGTGTAGGAGGGTTGTTGAGGGGGTTGTGTGTAGGAGGGTTGTGTGTAGGAGGGTTGTGTGTAGGAGGGTTGTGTGTAGGAGGGTTGTGTGTAGGAGGGTTGTTGAGGGGGTTGTGTGTAGGAGGGTGGTTGAGGGGGTTGTTGAGGGGGTTGTGTGTAGGAGGGTTGTTGAGGGGGTTGTGTGTAGGAGGGTTGTTGAGGGGGTTGTGTGTAGGAGGGTTGTGTGTAGGAGGGTTGTGTGTAGGAGGGTTGTTGAGGGGGTTGTGTGTAGGAGGGTTGTGTGTAGGAGGGTTTTGTGTAGGAGGGTTTTGTGTAGGAGGGTTGTGTGTAGGAGGGTTGTGTGTAGGAGGGTTGTGTGTAGGAGGGTTGTGTGTAGGAGGGTTGTGTCTTCTCCTAAATTCACCTTTAATGACTACTTTGCTTTCCTCCCTTTTCTCTTTCTCTCGCTTTGTTTCCTTTTTAAACACACTTTGTACCAAGGCACCACTCCTCCCCCCTACACTGGTCCCAGGCACCACTCCTCCCCCCCTACACTGGTCCCAGGCACCAACACCCTCAAATGCAAAACACCCAAGCTCCTCCTCCGTCCCCTCCCCCCCTACACTGGTTCCAGGGACCACTCTCGGTAGCAGGTTGATCTTTCCCAGGCACCACTCCTCCCCCCCTACACTGGTCCCAGGCACCACTCCTCCCCCCCTACACTGGTCCCAGGCACCACTCCTCCCCCCCTACACTGTTCCCAGGCACCACTCCTCCCCCCTACACTGGTCCCAGGCACCACTCCTCCCCCCCCTACACTGGTCCCAGGCACCACTCCTCCCCCCCTACACTGGTCCCAGGCACCACTCCTCCCCCCCTACACTGGTCCCAGGCACCACTCCTCCCCCCTACACTGGTCCAAGGCACCACTCCTCCCCCCTACACTGGTCCAAGGCACCACTCCTCCCCCCCTACACTGGTCCCAGGCACCACTCCTCCCCCCTACACTGGTCCCAGGCACCACTCCTCCCCCCTACACTGGTCCCAGGCACCACTCCTCCCCCCCTACACTGGTCCCAGGCACCAACACCCTCAAATGCAAAACACCCAAGCTCCTCCTCCGTCCCCTCCCCCCCTACACTGGTTCCAGGGACCACTCTCGGTAGCAGGTTGATCTTTCCCAGGCACCACTCCTCCCCCCCTACACTGGTCCCAGGCACCACTCCTCCCCCCCTACACTGGTCCCAGGCACCACTCCTCCCCCCCTACACTGGTCCCAGGCACCACTCCTCCCCCCCTACACTGGTCCCAGGCACCACTCCTCCCCCCCTACACTGGTCCCAGGCACCACTCCTCCCCCCTACACTGGTCCCAGGCACCACTCCTCCCCCCCCTACACTGGTCCCAGGCACCACTCCTCCCCCCCTACACTGGTCCCAGGCACCACTCCTCCCCCCCTACACTGGTCCCAGGCACCACTCCTCCCCCCCTACACTGGTCCAAGGCACCACTCCTCCCCCCTACACTGGTCCAAGGCACCACTCCTCCCCCCTACACTGGTCCCAGGCACCACTCCTCCCCCCTACACTGGTCCCAGGCACCAGTCCCGGTAGCAGGTTGATCTTTCCGCCCCTCTACCCCTCCCCTCCTCACTAACTCCACCTCCTACACAGCCAAACCCCCATCCCTTGCTCTTTTCCAATCTCCTTCTTTCGCTCCTATATTTCCTGAGTTCCTCCTCTTCTTCCTCTTCCTCCTCCTCAGTTCAAACCAGTAATGCTCCCTCTCCCTCACTCCTCCCCTTTCCCCTATCCCTCCCTCCCTCCCTCCCTCTAATGCTCCCCCACAATCCCCACTCCTTCCACCCACCCCTTTCCCCACCCAGGTGAGTTTGGGGAGGTGTGCCGCGGGCGCCTGAAACAGGCCGGCCGCCGTGAGGGGGTGGTGGCCATCAAGACACTGAAGGCGGGTTACACAGAGCGCCAGAGGCGGGACTTCCTGGGGGAAGCGTCAATCATGGGCCAATTCGACCACCCCAACGTGATCCGGCTGGAGGGCGTGCTGACCCGCAGCTGCCCCGTGCTCATCATCACCGAGTTCATGGAGAACGGAGCATTGGACTCCTTCCTCAGGGTGAGTGAGGCTGACACTAGGCGATGTGAGGAATTGTACATGACACCTCTGGTTGATATTGATAGCCTAGGGGTTGTATACGGTTTAAAATGACAAGGTTCCTGGAGAACGGAGCGCAGGACTCCTTCCTGCGCTGTGATGATGCACGGATTCATACAGGACATCTTTAATTGATATGGAGTCTACTGTACCAAATAAAATCCTGGAGTCATGCGTTATCACGCACACTGTACGAGCACCTACACACCAGTGGAGGCTTTAAGACGTACAAAACACACCTGTTATGACGACACCTCTGATGAATATTGATAGGGGTTGTGCTATTGAAAATCCTGAGACATGCATAGTTATACACAGTACAGCTGATGGACAGGGATTCTACAGCACAGAACCATTGATGGAGCTCTTGTTTTCACCTCCTACACACCAGTGGAGGCTGAACAAATCCATGGGATTTCTGCAACTTTGAGTTTTCTATCACATTACACCTAGTATAATGACGGTGGGCGGTGCACACACACATTAATGCTTTCTGACTCACTAAGAGCTCCTTTTGATTTAACCCTTATTTTGCCAGGTAAGTTGACTGAGAACAAATTCTCATTTACAGAAAAGATCTCTAAAGATTATCTAAAGGGGAGAGCAGTGAGCCAATTGGCTGCTGGGAATGATTCGGTGGCCATGATGGTCTGAGGACCAGGACCAACCATGATTAGCTTCAGAGGCAAGCCAGCAGTGGGATGCAGGGTGGTATGCTGCTGGCTCTTATTAGCCGTTAACCTTGACGAGCTGTCAGGAATGACGCAGTGTCCATTCATAGGTCATCGTACTATAGCTTATATAAAGTGTAGCTTCTTTCCTTTAACAGTATACCCAGATCCCACTGCTAATTTTTTTTTTTTTTTTATTCAACCTTTAACCAGGAAAGACCCTAGAGGTTAGAAACAAGGTCACCGTAGTCATTCACAAATAATATGTTTCAGAGGATAATGAGGAAACTTAAAATCAGGCACTACAGTGCAATCTCCATAACCCTCCTTGTCTTATCTTGTCTCATCTCGTGACTTGAGCAGCTTCTCACTCCTTCTCACGCACTCCTCTCCGTCAGATGTCCATCCAACTTTGTGTGTGTGTGTGTGTGTGTGTGTGTGTGTGTGTGTGTGTGTGTGTGTGTGTGTGTGTGTGTGTGTGTGTGTGTGTGTGTGTGACTCAGGGATACACACTGCCGTGATCTAATGATGTCCTGACTCTGGGATGCAGGCAGAGCAACACACAACACATGCATTGCCAAGAACACACACACACACAGCCCCACACACACACACACACAGCATATGTCTTACTATCCTAAAATGTATTTCTGTTCAAAATTTTAACCATATATTCCTGTTACGAAGCATTTTGTTTACATATCCATCCAAACCGTATGTTTACATATCCATCCAAACCGTATGTTTACATATCCATCCAAACCGTATGTTTACATATCCATCCAAACCGTATGTTTACATATCCATCCAAACCGTATGTTTACATATCCATCCAAACCGTATGTTTACATATCCATCCAAACCGTATGTTTACATATTTGGCATTGAATGTCTCCTTCCTGTTGATGAGAAATGAACCTTGATTTCCAGGCTCCCTCGTGAGACTTGGAAGTATGGCTTCGCCGTACTAATAAGAAATTGGACTGATTATGTATTGGAGCTGGTAATATAAATATTATTTCTAGAACGAGAATGCCCATTCAAGTCATGGAAATTTCAGAAATGTTTGTGAACAAAACTTTTTGAAAGATCTTTCACTGAGTAATTTTGAATGCATATCTGCTATCCCAAATGCTGAGCCGGCATTAGAGCTTTTCACTAAGGTTCTTAACTTCATTGCAGACAGGCGCCCCTTTTCCTAAGAATTAGGGTAAAAAATTGATCCAACCCCTGGTTTACTCATGATATCGCTGAGGCTTTATATAAAAGGAATGAGGCTTGGTCTAAAGCCAGAAAAACAGCATCAATATCTGACTGGCAGACTTTCAAACAAGTGAGAAAGCTGTGCATTAAGCTTGTACGAAGGAAAAATCAGAATATTATGTAAACACTCTACCCGTTTGTTATGGGAACCCGGCAAAATTCTGGAAAATTGTAAAAACCCTAATGAACAGTTCCTCCGCCTCGTTACCAAAACAGATAGAATTGGACACCGAGTCCATCACTGAGAAAGGGTCAATTGTTGATGCATTTAATCTCCACTTTATTGCAGCTGGCTTTTTATTTGAAAGAACGACCACTGCTATTACTAGTGGTAGTGAAAATTGAATAAATGTTAATCAAGCATCCATGCATAGCAATTCAGATGTTGATAACCACAGTTTTTCATTTAATCCCGTCAAAGTAACTGATGTCTTTGATGCTTTGTTGGCTATTAATACTAAGAGAGCAACAGGTGCTGATAGACTTGACCCTAGACTGCTGGTTATTGCTGCGCCATTGATCTCTGAAACGCTAACGCATATTTTTTATCTAACAATAACTACTGGGTTTATCCCAAAGGTATGGAAAAACTGCCCACGTGTTGCCTCTACACAAGAGGGGTGAAACCCGTCACCTTGATAACTATCGTACAATTTCAAAATTGTCCTGCCTTGCTAAATTGTTGGAGTCACTGGTAGTTGCACAGCTGCGTGCTTTAACTGAAAATTGCACCACTATTACAGCTACTACATTGGTTGTTAATGATGTTGCTGAAGCACTTGTTGTGTGGCTCTGTTTATCTCTGTTTATCTCTGTTTTATCTCTGTTTTATCTCTGTTTATCTCTGTTTATCTCTGTTTATCTCTGTTTATCTCTGTTTATCTCTGTTTATCTCTGTTTTATCTCTGTTTATCTCTGCTTATCTCTGCTTATCTCTGTTTATTGACCTGTCAAAGGCTTTTGATACGGTTGATCATTCCATTCTGTTGAGGAAACGGACCTCCCTGGGTCTGGCTCGGGACACTTCCTTGTGGTTTAAGAATTATCTAAGTGATGGAACCCAGGCCATTGTAATGTACAGTCTTGTTTCCTAACTCTGTACAAAAAGGAGTTCCTCAAGGCTCAATGTTGGGTCCTTTGTTGTTCACTGTTTATATAATGGCATTAGTAATACAGTGAGGAACTGCAAGTATCATCTTAATGCTGATGACAATACTGCGTGCTGCTGCTCCATCGCTTGCTCCAGCATCTGATCATCTCCAGTCAGATTTCTGACTCCTACAAACATCCCTTACAGATCTTAAGCTGGTGCTAAACGCAAGAAAAACTAAATATATACTATTCTCTCCTAAACCAATAAATCAACATGTAATTGATCTTAAGATTAATACCATGGACGGTTCTATTATAGAACGTGTTCCGGCTTACAAATATTTAGGGATTAGATTAGATTAATGTCTTTCATTCGAAACACATGTCACTGAATTGGTGGATTAAAATTGGTGTCTTTTCTAGAAACAAAGCGTGCCTGTTTTACCAGCATAGAACTGATATTGTTGAAGCTGCCTTTATGTCAGTGCTGGATTATGGTGATCTGCTTTACATGCGTTAATCAGCTTCAGTTTTAAAACCTTTAGATGCAGTCCATCATTCAGCTTTGCGTTTGTTACTGGTGCTGATTTTCACACATCATTGTCTTCTGTTGGCTTGGTTGGTTGGGACGGAGAAACAGACACTGGCTATCTTACATCTAAGTTAAATAGGAGAAGTGGGGGTTATCAAACACGCTCTCAGGATTGGCTGACATTCAAGATCCCTCTGGTTATTTCAGAGTTGGGAAAAAACGGCATTTGTATATCACGCTCCTCATTCTTGGAAAGATTAGCAAAAAAAACCTTGGGCTAGACGTTTTGGTTTCTATTGGACAATTTAAAGCCATGATAAATGAGCTAAATGTTGTTGAATGTAATTGTTATTTGTAATTGAATTGCTGTGTTTTTATTTATTTTAACGTTGATGTACACAGACCTTGGTCTCAGACGGATTTCTCTGTTTAAATAAAAGACCAATAAAATAATAAATATTACATGGAGTCAGACAGCTTGAAAAGTGAATCTGTTGCAGACTGACAGAACCAGTCATGGATGGTTATGGCATATGTCATGTTTATGATTATGTAGGCTTTAGGACTGACTGACTGACTTTATCTCTCTCTCTCTCTCTCTCTCTCTCTCTCTCTCTCTCTCTCTCTCTCTCTCTCTCTGTCTCCCCCTTCTCTCACTCTTTCCTTCTCCTTCCTTCTGTCTTTCTCTCCCATTCTCCTCTGTCTACCCTGCTTCCTGTCTGCATTACTCGTCTCTCTACCTCACTCACACCCCATTCCCCTCCCGCCCCTCACAGCTGAATGATGGGCGCTTCACGGTGACCCAGCTGGTGGGCATGCTGCGTGGCATCGCGTCGGGCATGAAGTACCTCTCGGACATGAATTACGTCCACCGGGACCTGGCCGCCCGCAACATCCTGGTCAACAGCAACCTGGTGTGTAAGGTGTCCGACTTCGGCCTGTCCCGTTTCCTGGACGACTCGTCTGCCGATCCCACCTACACCAGCTCTCTGGTGAGTCCCGTGGGAGGGAGAGTGTGTGTTGTGGGGGATCTGCTTGCTGGCGTGTTTATTATGTATGTCTATGTTTGTCTGTGTGATTGATTGGTTGTTTTCTTTGTTTGTTTGCAATTTTGTGTGTGTGTGTGTGTGTGTGTGCTCACCATGTGTGTCTTTGTTTCTGTCTGCAGTCTTTATATGAGAGTATGGTTATCAGTGTGTGTCTGCCTGTCTGTCTCTGCCTGCCTGTGTGTGTGTGTGTGTGTCTGTCTGCATGTGTGTGTGTGTCTGTCTGCATGTGGGTGTGTCTCTGCCAGCATGCGGGTATTTCTCTGCCTGCTTGTGGGTGTGGCTCTGCCTGCATATGGGTGTGGCTCTGCCTGTGTGTGTGTGTGTGTGTGTGTGTGTGTCTCTGCCTGCATGTGGGTGTGTCTCTGCCTGCATGTGGGTGTGTCTCTGCCTGCATGTGGGTGTGTCTCTGCCTGCATGTGGGTGTGTCTCTGCCTGCATGTGGGTGTGTCTCTGCCTGCATGTGGGTGTGTCTCTGCCAGCATGCGGTTATTTCTCTGCCTGCTTGTGGGTGTGGCTCTGCCTGCATGTGGGTGTGGCTCTGCCTGCGTGTGTGTGTGTGTGTCTGCCTGCATGTGGGTGTGTCTCTGCCTGCATGTGGGTGTGGGTGTGTCTCTGCCTGCATGTGGGTGTGTCTCTGCCTGCATGTGGGTGTGTCTCTGCCTGCATGTGGGTGTGTCTCTGCCTGCATGTGGGTGTGTCTCTGCCTGCATGTGGGTGTGGGTGTGTCTCTGCCTGCATGTGGGTGTGTCTCTGCCTGCATGTGGGTGTGTCTCTGCCTGCATATGGGTGTGTCTTTGCCTCCCTTCTCTCTCACCTTGTGTATGTTTATAATTTCTCCATCGCCCAGCATACTCCACTGTATCAACCCTGCCTCCCCCTGTGTCTCTGCAGGGAGGTAAGATTCCCATCCGCTGGACCGCCCCCGAGGCCATCGCCTTCAGGAAGTTCACCTCGGCCAGTGACGTGTGGAGCTACGGAATCGTCATGTGGGAGGTGGTGTCCTACGGAGAAAGGCCCTACTGGGACATGGGCAACCAGGATGTGAGTTAGTTATGTATATTGAACAAAAATATAAACCAGGATGTGAGTTAGTTATGTACATTGAACTAAAATATAAACCAGGATGTGAGTTAGTTATGTATACTGAACTAAAATATAAACCAGGATGTGAGTTAGTTATGTATACTGAAGTAAAATATAAACCAGGATGTGAGTTAGTTATGTATACTGAACTAAAATATAAACCAGGATGTGAGTTAGTTATGTATACTGAACTAAAATATAAACCAGGATGTGAGTTAGTTATGTATACTGAACTAAAATATAAACCAGGATGTGAGTTAGTTATGTATACTGAACTAAAATATAAACCAGGATGTGAGTTAGTTATGTATACTGAACTAAAATATAAACCAGGATGTGCAACATGTAAAGTGTTGGTCCAATGTCTCATGAGCTGAAATATAAGATCCCAGAAATGTTCCATACGCACAAAAAGTTTATTTCTCTCAAATGTTGTGCACAAATGAGTATAAATCCCTGTTAGTGAACATTTCTCCTTTGCAAGATAATCCATCCACCTGACAGGTGTGGCATATCAAGAAGCTGATTAAACAGCATCATCATTACAGAGGTGCACCTTGTGCTGGGGACAATAAAAGGCCACTAAAATGTGCAGTTTTGTCACACAACACAATGCCACAACGTGCGATTGGCATTCTGACTGCAGGAATGTCCACCAGAGCTGTTGTCATATAATGTATTGTTCAAATCTCTACCATAAGCCGCCTCCAACGTCGTTTTAGAGAATTTGGCAGTACGCCCAACTGGCCTCACAACCACAGACCACATGTACGGAGTGGTCTAAGGCACTGCATCTCTGTGCTAGAGATGTCTCTGCAGGTCCTTGTTCGATCCCGGACTGTATCACAACTGGGTTAGGGGAGGGTTTGGCCGGTGTAGGCCGCCATTGTAAATAAGCATTTGTTCTTAACTGACTTGCCTAGTTAAATAAAAAATAAAAATAAATAGTCATCTGAAATCCATAGTTTAGGGCCTACTGAATTTATTTCAGTTGACTGATAACTCAGTAAAATTGTTGCGTTTAATATTTTTTGTTCACTATATACTGTATATCCTGTTATATCTGATAGAGCACAACACTAGCATACTACTTATTTATCTAGTGTTCTGTTCCAATACTCTCTGAGTTTACCACAACACTAGCATACTACTTATTTATCTAGTGTTCTGTTCCAATACTCTCTGAGTTTACCACAACACTAGCATACTACTTATTTATCTAGTGTTCTGTTCCAATACTCTCTGAGTTTACCACAACACTAGCATACTACTTATTTATCTAGTGTTCTGTTCCAATACTCTCTGAGTTTACCACAACACTAGCATACTACTTATTTATCTAGTGTTCTGTTCCAATACTCTCTGAGTTTACCACAACACTAGCATACTACTTATTTATCTAGTGTTCTGTTCCAATACTCTCTGAGTTTAACACAACACTAGCATACTACTTATTTAACTACTAATGTATGTATTCGTGGAATTTATTTGATAGGGACAGTGCACATTAGTCAACATTTTCAGGTTCAAAATAATTGTAAAATAACTGTTGTTACCAACAAAGCTTATTTTTGTACCTGAATGAGGGCGGTAGGTAGCCTAGGGGTTAGAGTGTTGGGCCAGTAACCGAAAGGTTGCTGTATCGAATCCCAGAGCTGACAAGGTAAAAACTTGTCTGTGTCTTTGAGCAAGGCACATAACCCTAATTTGATCCAGGGGCCTTCATTGTAAATAAGAATTTGTTCTTAACTGACTTGCCTAGTTAAATAAAGATTCAATAAAAAAAAACTATAATGAAGTAGGTAATGTATTGGGCAGGATTTTGTATAATACATCAGAGATTGCGATGTAACCTCTGTTTAATTTCAGGAGGGATAGTTTACACTGACTTACATTCCAACCTATAGTTTTAGTTTGAGCTTACAGTTGAAGTCAGAAGTTTACAAACATTTTTCAAACACTCCACAGATTTCATGTTAACAAACTATAGTTTTGTCAAGTCTGTTAGGACATCTACTTTGTACATGACACAAGTAATTCTTCCAACAATTGTTTACAGACAGATTATTTCACTTATAATTCACTATATCACAATTCCAGTGGGTCAGACGTTTACATACACTAAGTTGACTGTGCCTTTAAACAGCTTGCAAAAAGTGCAAATCAATCCCAGAACAACAGCAAAGAACCTTGTGAAGATGCTGGAGGAAACAGGTACAAAAGTATCTATATCCACAGTAAAACGAGTCCTATATCGACATAACCTGAAAGGCCGCTCAGCAAGGAAGAAGCCACTGCTCCAAAACCGGCATAAAAAAGCCAGACTACGGTTTGCAACTGCACATGAGGACAAAGATCGTACTTTTTGGAGAAATGTCCTCTGGTCTGATGAAACAAAAATAGAATTGTTTGGCCATAATGACCATCGTTATGTTTGGAGGAAAAAGGGGGAGGCTTGCAAGCTGAAGAACACCATCCCAACCGTGAAGCAAGGGGGTGGCAGCATCATGTTGTGGGGGTGCTTTGCTGCAGGAGGGACTGGTGCACTTCACAAAATAGATGGCATCACGAGGAAGGAAAATTATGTGGATTTATTGAAGCAACATCTCAAGACATCAGTCAGGAAGTTAAAGCTTGGTCGCAAATGGGTCTTCCAAATGGACAATGACCCCAAGCATACATCCAAAGTTGTGTCAAAACGGCTTAAGGACAACAAAGTCAAGGTATTGGAGTGGCCATCACAAAGCCCTGACCTCAATCCTATAGAACATTTGTGGGCAGAACTGAAAAAGTGTGTGCGAGCAAGGAGGCCTACAAACCTGACTCCGTTACACTAGTTCTGTCAGGAGGAATGGGCCAAAATTCACCCAACTTATTGTGGGAAGCTTGTGGAAGGCTACCCGAAACGTTTGACCCAAGTTAAACAATTTAAAGGCAATGCTACCAAATACTAATTGAGTGTATGTAAACTTATGACCCACTGGGAATGTGATGAAAGAAATAAAAGCTGAAATAAATCATTCTCTCTACTATTATTCTGACATTTCACATTCTTAAAATAAAGTGGTGATCCTAACTGACCTAAGACTGGGAATTTTTACTAGGATTAAATGTCAGGAATTGTGAAAAACTGAGTTTAAATGTATTTGGCTAAGGTGTATGTAAACTTTCGACTTCAACTGTATCTTCACTGTGCAGGTGGTCAGTGCAGCTGTGTGCCTGGGTTGGTTCATATCTTCACTGTGCAGGTGGTCAGTGCAGCTGTGTGCCTGGGTTGGTTCATATCTTCACTGTGCAGGTGGTCAGTGCAGCTGTGTGTCTGGGTTGGTTCATATCTTCACTGTGCAGGTGGTCAGTGCAGCTGTGTGCCTGGGTGGGTTTTTACTTTGTGCCCTGCTGCCACCCCTATCTACTCCTGCGTCTTCACTCCACAGAGTTGTAAACACACATACACACCCTCTCTCTATTATCTCACTGGGCTCCTGCCTTGTTAATGAATAGAGAACAGTTATGCTTAATGAGTGGACATCTACAACATCCCTATTTAATGAGTGGACATCTACAACATCCCTATTTAATGAGTGGACATCTACAACATCCCTATTTAATGAGTGGACATCTACAACATCCCTATTTAATGAGTGGACATCTACAACATCCCTATTTAATGAGTGGACATCTACATTTTATTAAAGAGAACAGAAACATCCCTATTTAATGAGTGGACGTCTACATTTTATTAAAGAGAACAGAAACATCCCTATTTAATGAGTGGACGTCTACATTTTATTAAAGAGAACAGAAACATCCCTATTTAATGAGTGGACATCTACAACATCCCTATTTAATGAGTGGACATCTACAACATCCCTATTTAATGAGTGGACATCTACAACATCCTTATTTAATGAGTGGACATCTACATTTTATTAAAGAGAACAGAAACATCCCTATTTAATGAGTGGACGTCTACAACATCCCTATTTAATGAGTGGACATCTACATTTTATTAAAGAGAACAGAAACATCCCTATTTAATGAGTGGACGTCTACATTTTATTTTCTCCACCATTCCCCTTTTCAATTGCCAGAAATGTTTTAATGGAATTTAACCTGAACCTATTGTATTGTATTGTATTGTATCATATCGTATCACAACATATTTTATTGCATTGTAGAGTATCATATGGTACCATAGAGTATCGTATCGTATTTTATCCTATTGTATTGTAACATATCGTATCATGTCATATTGCATTTTATCACAAAATATATTGTGTTGCATTGTACCATGCTGTATATCATATTAACCCTTTACTTTTTGTAGGTGATGACTGCTGTAGAGCAAGACTACCGCTTGCCCCCTCCCATGGACTGCCCCATGGTGCTGCACCAGCTCATGCTGGAGTGCTGGGTGAAGGAGAGGAACCTGAGGCCAAAGTTCTGCCAGATCGTCAGCACCCTGGACAAGCTGCTTCGCAACGCCGCCACCCTCAAGGTCGTCACCAGCACATACTCAGGGTGAGAGGAGGGGACTGGAAAGCATTATTTTTGATTTGCACAACATGACCGGTGTTAGGACAAAGTAACAAAAAAATATGTTTTAAAATAAGTATATATGCGTGTGTCAGAGAGATTAGAAACATAAGAGATTATACAATATTTTTAGTTGTTTTGAGGTGCGATCAACAATATGGACAGCGGTTAGTTGGGCCTAAAATATACACTGAGTATACAAAACATCTACTCTTTCCATGACAGACTGACCAGGTGAATCCAGGTGAAAGTTATGATCCCTTATTGATGTCATCTGTTAAATCCACTTCAATCAGTGTAGATGAAGGGGAGGAGTCAGGTTAAAGAAGGATTTTTAAGACTTTAGACAGTTGAGACATGGATTACGTATGTGTGCCATTCAGAGGGTGAATGGGCAAGACAAAATATTTACGTGCCTTTAAACAGGGTATGGTAGTAGGTACCAGGAGCACCGGTTTGAATGTGTCAAGAACTGCAACACTGCTGGGGTTTTTCATGCTCCGCAGTTTCCTGTGTGTATCAAGAATGGTCCACCACCCAAAGGACATCCAGCCAACTTGACCCAACTGTGGGAAGCATTGGAGTCAACATGGGCCAGCATCCCTGTGGAAGGCTTTAGACACCTTGTAGAGTTAATGCCCCGTGAATTGAGGCTGTTCTGAGGGGAAAAGGAGGTACAACTCAATATTAGGAAGGTGTTCCTAAGGTTTTGTACACTCAGTGTATGTGCCAATCTCTGGATCAGCTCTGTTGAACAAACAAACACTGCAAAAATGATCACATTCCTTCACTTAACAGCTCTACTCTTGAGCCTCAATAGAGAGAAATTCTAATGATGTCATTTTGTAGGCACTAACTCCACCGTGGCTCGTTGGCCAAAGCCTGTTGGGAAATTAATGTTTTATTGAGGGGATAAATGGCGAAAATAAGGTCTGTGCTAAACAATGTTCATCAGCTAACTTCACATTTATGTAGTCAAAACAAACACATACAGCATATAAAGGCTTCATAATTCATATACGGTCACGTTAAATGATATTAACTCTCCTAAGCCTTTTCCCAAAACCCCATTCATTTCCTCCATAGAAACGGCTGAACGAACCAGATGTAACTCATTTCCGGTTTTTAGGACTACAAGTTGGCGAGGTTTTATGCCTCCTAGTTTCCCAGCATTACCCCAAGGACGACTCCTATAGCTAGGAGCGGGTGGAAACATAATGACTGACCTAGGACTAACTCCCTCTTGGCTGTCTGTTTAATGTAGGTGAGAGGACAGTGACAGGGCTGAGGTGATGTAACAAGGCCCATTCAGGAGAAGCTAAAAGAGAGGAATGTGTTTAATTAGGTTGCTAATAGGTTTTTATGCGCCGAGGGAGGCCAAGCCATTGCTGCGATGGGTCGAATGGTGAGGTGTGTGTGTGTCTGTGTGTGTGTGTGTGTGTGTGTGTGTGTGTGTGTGTGTGTGTGTGTGTGTGTGTGTGTCAGTGTGTCTTGCATGTGTTATGCTACGTGTCACTATATGCAGATGATTCATTTATAGCCTCATCTGTATGCGACAGCCACAGAGCGGTAGATGGAGAGGGACGGAGAGAGAGAGAGAGAGACCCCTATCAACAGTAGTGCACTATAAAGGGGGCCATTTGGGAGGCACTAAGGCAGATACTGTAGCATCCTCAGAAGGTAGATGAAGGAGATACTAGTTTTATTACAACCCCAAAATGATGAATTGATTCTGCTCAGAGGTTAAATTGGATTTTGTAAGTGGTGGAACTGGCTTCTAAAATAGGTTGTCTTTTCCGTGATCAGTATCAACAGATATTTGATGGATTCTCACTGGGTGCTGCTACGTGTGCTGTGTGCTGTCTCCCATCTATACCTAACACAGCAGCATTCTTCAATCCTGGTCCTGGAGAGCCTGCAGGGTGTGCAGGCTTTTGCCAGATCATTATTGTAAATACAAATTTGTTCTTAACTGACTTGCCTGCTTAAATAAAGTATGTTTTCATTTTGTATTAACCTTTATTTAACCACGGTCAAAATATAGATATTTTTAAATACTATTAGTTCCAGCCCAACACTAACAAACCTAATTCAACGAATAAAGGGCTAGATGATAAGTTGAATGCATTTCGCTAGCACTGGGTTGGATCAAAACCCTGCACACCCTTTGGTTCTCCACTCCAGGACAAGGATTTTAGTAACACTGGTCTAACAGTTTTTACTTTTGAAAGAACCACCTGTGACTTCTCTTTGCCTCTCTTGTTGACAGGGATCTTTTGCAGATCGGGGGGACTCTGCCCGGCCACCACAGGAAGAGTCTAGACAGCAGTCAGAATGATATCGTTCGACAACAGATGAGTGCGACTCTCCCCATCAGGGTCTAAGGTTTGGGTCTGGACCAACAAACCAAAAAACAACCAAACAGAGTCAAACTGGACCCACTAGAAACTACCTAGGAGCTCTACTTGCAGTGCCCAATGTATGAATGAATAAAACATGCCTAGGCAAAACAAACATTGTCTATGTAACTAGACAAAACATCTACTCTACCGAGACAAAACTAACATGGAAAAGGAAATCTCGACTTTGGACAGCTTCAGTAGAGCACCATAGAGAATAGACTCTTGAGAAGCTTGTGGATAACCCAGCATTAATGTTGAATTGAATTTGTAAACCGTCCATTGACAGAAAGACAAACTCCCGCTCAGGTTGTGTTTGCATGTCTGCATGTGCTTTCTGCTGACTGGGATGTTTCCTTTTCCCAAAGTGATTTCCATGTCTTCCCTGCCATTATCATTGACTTTGACCATGGATGGGAATGGACATGTATACTGTGGACTTCCATGTCTGGGGAGAAACGGGCGCAATGATGATGCAAAAAGGTTTGTTCTCATGTGGGCCTTTAAGGATGGGTTCTGTTGATCCTAAAGGAACGCGGGCACCTGAAACGATTGTATCCCAGAAACCCTGAGATTCCAGACTTCTATAACAATTGCTGTTTTTTAAATCTGGTTCTGTCTACTTTATTTAAATGTGATCTTCCATGTTACTGGGAGGTTTTGGTTTGATGATACTGTATATGTTGTTGTGTGTCCTCTTCACCTACTCTGGATAAAGGGGGTGACTGAGAAGGACTTATTTGACTGTACAGGACACATCATCATGTGCATGCCAAAGTGGAACTGTTGTGGGATGAACGTCATGTGAACAAGAGACGATGGTTCCACATAACTGTTGCTCTACAGACATTTGCCATATTTTCTTACTCTCGTTTTATTCAACTATGCCTTGTTTTTAATGCTAAGTTATTACTTTTTTGCTAAAAATAGTTTCTTGACACATTAACTCAATACACTAGACAGTGAATTTAATGATTAAACATTTTATGGAGGCTGTTACTCATAGGAAAGGGTTAATGATGAACCATAGCTATTTCTAGTCACCAGTGCTGGCCCACATTTTGTCAGTACAGTTGTCAATTCCATTATTCTGGACTAGCTACTGATATCTTCGCCTGGGGCTCCAGTCGCTTTGTACCTCAACCAACTCCTTTCTGGTTTTGTCCTTTGTCATACCTAACATGTTAGCCTGACAATGGTAGTCCGGGGAGTTGGCTAAAGCACATACAGTATGGAACCAGACTAATACATGTTGATGTGTCAGATGTAGTACTACACCAATCCGCTCAGAGTTCATCTTTATTTGACCCTCTGACCTCCATGTGAACCCTTGTTTGTTGTTGGTGAGAGGCAACATCAAAAGGAAAATGTAAGTTCAAAGGGTCAATCAAATCAATGTAAAATACGAAAAATAAGAAAATGTATGTCTGTCAGTGCAGACTTCTTTCTGTAAGAGTAAAGTGGATGGAATTGTAAAAAAAAATAAAATAGAATGCATAAAAATACACATTTCTTTATGAGCATTTTTACAATAATCATATGCAAATAAATTATTAAAGTGGTCTATGGTATTCTCTTTCATTTCTCAGCGGAAAGGAATTCCAGGTCTTTTCTTCTTCCAGTTGTAGGACGAACAGAGGAGATAGATAGGTAGATAGATAGATACTTTATTGATCCCCGAGGGGGAAGTAGCAAGTATGTTTAGCTTGTAGGAATATCATATTAGTTATGGAACTCATTAACTTTTAAGCTTAATCAAACACCAGTCCATGCAGCTCGTTAATTAGTGAGAAATCAGAACTATAGATTTGTCCTCCGTCATTGGAAAAGCTTCAGAGGCAAGATACCCTGGCATCATTATAACGCTGGTACTGTATTTTTGTGCATTTTTGGCAACCTGTACACAATCGCATCATGTCACATCAGTTTTGTCTTGTCAATATTGATGAGCGGAGCTGTCACCTGGCAACACACTAGCGATGGAGACTGATGTTATGTTTTTATTGACTGTTGAAACTGATCCTCACGGAGGGTCCTGAAGCCCTATGCAGATTTTCTTGGTTTTCTGGATTCAATGCTGAGCCAGCCGGCGTATGATAATCTCCCTGAAGGAGAGATCAATAGTCATATGTCTATCTTCCTCCGATATGTCCTTGAGAGGGTTGACATACTGTATTTTTACTGGGCCCAACGAGAGACATACCGTATAGAAACCATATCGAAACGTTAAAGATTAAGTGCTACTGTGTCCCAGTTCATAAACAACATGGGGATGTATGGGTCGGATCTGGCATGAATTCCATCTTGTATGTATGTCTACATATATTATTTATTTATATTTTATATTGTTCCTTTCTGTTCTTTTTTAAACCTCTAAAATCACATGTTTACATCAGTGCGGACAGAGCAGCTTGCTATGGAGCGGACAAGCTATAGTTGGGACATGGGCGCTATCAGCTGCCTAGGCTATAGTTGTTTACATACGCAATGGACAGCCAGTGTAGGGCGCGAGATGCTTGAAGCGCTGGACATCTTGTTATGACATGTTTTATCTGAATTCGGCCCACAGAATTATACCTACGGAGGAGCGGCTTCTATGGAGGAACTTTGAACAACTTTGAACTTCCTAGAGTTGGCTTAATGTTGGACCAGAGCTAGCTAACAAGGTTGTGTGTGTGCAGAGCGGTACCAGAATTTAAACCACACCTTATCTTTTAATAGTTAATAAATCCAATGAAACGTGATAACTATAGTATCTGTAACTAGCATTTAAATAGTTCATCCATTCTTCTCTACATTGCTTGATTTGGGATGGAATAAGTCCATGTCGGTCCATTAGACTATGTTCACCGAAATTCACAAATGACATTCTGCTGTAGAGACCTGATTATTCACTGTTAATACACCGTTTCCATGACGTCTCCATGACCTTTAATCACATTTTCATGACTATTATTATAGCCAACATGAAACAGTAAGAATTATTGACACTGGAAAGCTACTGTGTCTGATCCCATGTAGACCTACCACCTCCTGCCGTTGTGCCCTTGATCAAGGCACTTAGCCACCCACATAGAACTGCACCTATGTGTTGTCAACCCTCCATCTGGAGATCTTCTGGAGGTGTGCAGGCCTGGCTTTTGATCCAGCCCTGAAACACCCAAGTCTGCTTATCAAGGTCCTGTTGAGCAGCTGATGTTTAGGCTACAATGTGGTTAGACCAGGACTTGAACAGAAGCCTGCACATCCAGTAGCTATCCTGGAGGATGGTTGCAATATTATAACCAAATATTGCAACATTATAACCAAATAATTTTGTCTTTATAAAATTATTTCCTCATTCAATGAATCAGGGATAAAATGGACAAGGCAAAACATGTTTATATCCAGTGGGGAGAACAAGTATTTGATACACTGCCGATTTTGCAGGTTTTCCCACTTACAAAGCATGTAGAAGTCTGTAATTTTTATCATAGGTACTCTTCAACTGTGAGTGACAAAATCTAAAACAAAAATCCAGAAAATCACATTGTATGATTTTTAAATAATTAATTTGCATTTTATTGCATGACATAAGTATTTGATACATCAGAAAAGCAGAACTTAATATTTGGTACAGAAACCTTTGTTTGCAATTACAGAGATCATATGTTTCCTGTAGTTATTGACCAGGTTTGCACACACTGCAGCAGGGATTTTGGCCCACTCCTCCATACAGACCTTCTCCAGATCCTTTAGGTTTCGGGGCTGTCGCTGGGCAATACGGACTTTCAGCTCCCTCCAAAGATTTTCTATTGGGTTCAGGTCTGGAGACTGGCTAGGACCTTGAGATGCTTCTTACGGAGCCACTCCTTAGTTGCCCTGGCTGTGTGTTTCGGGTCGTTGTCATGCTGGAAGACCCAGCCACGACCCATCTTCAATGCTCTTACTGAGGGAAGGGGGTTGTTGGCCAAGATCTCACGATACATGGCCCCATCCATCCTCCCCTCAATACGGTGCAGTCGTCCTGTCCCCTTTGCAGAAAAGCATCCCCAACATGCTTCACGGTTGGGATGGTGTTCTTGGGGTTGTACTCATCCTTCTTCTTCCTCCAAACACGGCGAGTGGAGTTTAGACCAAAAAGCTCTATTTTTGTCTCATCAGACCACATGACCTTCTCCCATTCCTCCTCTGGATCATCCAGATGGTCATTGGCAAACTTCAGACGGGCCTGGACATGCGCTGGCTTGAGCAGGGGGACCTTGCGTGCGCTGCAGGATTTTAATCCATGACGGCGTAGTGTGTTACTAATGGTTTTCTTTGAGACTGTGGTCCCAGCTCTCTTCAGGTCATTGACCAGGGCCTGCCGTGTAGTTCTGGGCTGATCCCTCACCTTCCTCATGATCATTGATGCCCCACGAGGTGAGATCTTGCATGGTGCCCCAGACCAGGGAGATTGACCGTCATCTTGAACTTCTTCCATTTTCTAATAATTGCAGCAACAGTTGTTGCCTTCTCACCAAGCTGCTTGCCTATTGTCCTGTAGCCCATCCCAGCCTTGTGCAGGTCTACAATTTTATCCCTGATGTCCTTACACAGCTCTCTGGTCTTGGCCATTGTGGAGAGGTTGGAGTCTGTCTGATTGAGTGTGTGGACAGGTGTCTTTTATACAGGTAACGAGTTCAAACAGGTCAATCAATCAATCAAAATTTATTTATAAAGCGCTTTTTACATCAGCCGATGTCACAAAGTGCAGTTAATACAGGTAATGAGTGGAGAACAGGAGGGCTTCTTAAAGAAAAACTAACAGGTCTGTGAGAGCCGGAATTCTTACTGGTTGGTAGGTGATCAAATACTTATGTCATGCAATAAAATTATTTAAAAATCATACAATGTGATTTTCTGGATTTTTTTAGATTCCGTCTCTCACAGTTGAAGTGTACCTATGATAAAAATTACAGACCTCTACATGCTTTGTAAGTAGGAAAACCTGCAAAATCGGCAGTGTATCAAATACTTGTTCTCCCCACTGTATATATAAGGCTCAAATATTCATGTTTCAAAGTGAGATCTATGCATAGCAAGAGGGGAATCCCATCTTTCCAACGGTGCAGATTTATTTCGGCTCTACAGTATCGGTGGAAAAGCGATAAGAAAATGAATGCTTAGTTAGCTTTAGTTAACTAGCGAGTTAACTGCTACAAGTTTTGTTTTGAGTTAGTCTGTTATTATGTTATACCTGCTGTCTCTCCTCGGGTAACGGCCCACTCGCACTGGCACACACGCAGCACCACAGACATGTACTGAAGGGCCATTTCCACTGGCACACACACAGCACCACAGACATGTACTGAAGGGTCATTCCCACTGGCACACGCAGCACCACAGACATGTACTGAAGGGCCATTTCCACTGGCACACACGCAGCACCACAGACATGAACTGAAGGGCCATTTCCACTGGCACACACACAGCACCACAGACATGTACTGAAGGGCCATTTCCACTGGCACACACACAGCACCACAGACATGTACTGAAGGGTCATTCCCACTGGCACACGCAGCACCACAGACACATGTCTCCTGACCCCCCTGTCTCAGCCTCCAGTATCTATGCTGCAATAGTCTATGTGCCGGGGGGCTAGGGTCAGTTTGTTAAATCTGATGTTATTATCCAGTGTCTTGTGTGAATTTAAGTATGCTCCCTCTAATTCGCTCTCTCTCCCACTCTACCTCCTCTCCCGGAGGACCTGAGCCTACCCGGAGGACCATGCTTCAGGACCACCTGTCCTGAAGACTCCTAGCTGTCCCCAGTCCACCTGGTTGTGCTGCTGCACCGGTTTCAACTCCTCTGCCTGCGGTTATGGAACCCTGACCTGTTCATTGGACGTGCCACCCTGTCCCAGACCTGCTGTTTTCATCTCTCTCTCTCTCTACCGCACCTGCGCTCTATTGCACTGAAAAACCAAGTGACATTCACTCCTGATGTATTTACCTGTTGCAACCTCCACAACTACTTTTATTATTATTTGACCCTGCTGTTCATCTAAGAACATTTGAACATCTTGGAGAAAGAACTGGCCTTAATGGCCATAAATTGTTATAATCTCCACCCGGCACAGCCAGAAGAGGACTGGCCACCCCTCAGAGCCTGGTTCCTCTCTAGGTTTCTTCCTAGGTTCCTGCCTTTCTAGGGAGTGTTTCCTAGCCACCGTGCTTCTACATCTGCATTGCTTGCTGTTTGGGGTTTTAGGCTGAGTATCTGTATAGCACTTTGTGACATCGGCTGATGTAAAAAGCGCTTTATAAATACATTTGATTTGATTTGACATGCACTGAAGGGTCATTCCCACTGGCACACACGCAGCACCACAGACATGCACTGAAGGGTCATTCCGATAATGGCTGATATGTCGTTTTTCCGTGGCACATATTGAAGATATTGGAAGAACTGTACACATATACTTTTCGTCAGCCAACGAGATGAGTAGACCTTATGAACAACAAAAGCACAAGTATATCATCTTTTGTACTATGGGGAATAGTAGTGTGGGGACCTGACCTTTTAGTTAATAACCTATTCATGCTTTGTTAACATAATATCAGGGTGCCACTGTATGTGTACTTAGAAATGATGTACGTGACAAATTGATGTGCTGTGATTAGAACATAAGACAAAGCAGCTGACAGTCATGAAGGGTCGTGTCTGGGTCTCAATATATCGTCATATGCTAAACCACTAGCGGACTGAAATACCAAAACAGGAACTGCAACTGTCTCAGTGTGTGTTTGCACAAGAAGGAACGTGCAAAACAATTCTGCTCGAACAACAACTTTGCCCGGAGACAGAGCGCCAAGGGGTTGGGACCAACCCGTGCGCCAACTGATAGGCTGAGTAAGTCTAAACCACACTCAGCCTCTACCCTGACAGGTCTGTTCAGAAATAGGAACTAACTCTGTTTGGGGTATTTAAAGAAGAACATGTAAAACTATGGCCAGTTCTCTGTCTGCCCTGCGTGGTGTTACAGTGAGCCTGTATACGAACCTTCATACTTATCATTTATACATTTGCATCTAATAAACTTAGCTTGATTTGAAATAATTCATGATGACTTCTCTTATTCCAATACCAGATTTGAATTGACGCACTCTATCAGTAGGTTGACTTAGGCAGCCCCCATAGTACAAAAGATGACCTATTCTGTGCTTGAAATAAATATTCCAACTATCGACGGGGACAGTTGTGGGATGCGGTAGATCCCAAATGAAAACAACCACTAGAATAAAAAAATAAAAACGTTTTAAGCAATAAGGCTTACTCAACAGATCAAACGGTTAGCTTAAAATGTTGATAAACTATGAGGCTATTTCTTAACATTATAAGTGTAGCAATAAGCACGCGGCAGTAGGCTATAAGCGCAAATGTTACAAAATGCAATCAATTAGCGGGAAAACGCTGTTCTCAAAAGTGACTGCAAATAGGATTATGCATGTAATGCTTTTAATATAAAGGTGTATTTTTATGGTGAAAATTATCTTCCCCAAACTTTAAACTCACGCTCTGCTTATATATGTTAGTTAGGCTTTAAACCCCTTGTAAAGAGGATTAATGTGCTTCATTTTAAGAAGTTATTTGGCCACTTTAGTTGTGATACAAACCTTATTAAAACATACAGGCCTGTGGGCTACATGAGGTGTGATACAAACCCTATTAAAACATACAGGCCTGTGGGCTACATGAGGTGTGATACAAACCCTATTAAAACATACAGGCCTGTGGGCTACATGAGGTGTGATACAAACCCTATTAAAACATACAGGCCTGTGGGCTACATGAGGTGTGATACAAACCCTATTAAAACATACAGGCCTGTGGGCTACATGAGGTGTGATACAAACCCTATTAAAACATACAGGCCTGTGGGCTACATGAGGTGTGATACAAACCCTATTAAAACATACAGGCCTGTGGGCTACATGAGGTGTGATACAAACCCTGTTAAAACATACAGGCCTGTGGGCTACATGAGGTGTGATACAAACCCTATTAAAACATACAGGCCTGTGGGCTACATGAGGTGTGATACAAACCCTATTAAAACATACAGGCCTGTGGGCTACATGAGGTGTGATACAAACCCTATTAAAACATACAGGCCTGTGGGCTACATGAGGTGTGATACAAACCCTATTAAAACATACAGGCCTGTGGGCTACATGAGGTGTGATACAAACCCTATTAAAACATACAGGCCTGTGGGCTACATGAGGTGTGATACAAACCCTATTAAAACATACAGGCCTGTGGGCTACATGAGGTGTGATACAAACCCTATTAAAACATACAGGCCTGTGGGCTACATGAGGTGTGATACAAACCCTATTAAAACATACAGGCCTGTGGGCTACATGAGGTGTGATACAAACCCTATTAAAACATACAGGCCTGTGGGCTACATGAGGTGTGATACAAACCCTATTAAAACATACAGGCCTGTGGGCTACATGAGGTGTGATACAAACCCTATTAAAACATACAGGCCTGTGGGCTACATGAGGTGTGATACAAACCCTATTAAAACATACAGGCCTGTGGGCTACATGAGGTGTGATACAAACCCTATTAAAACATACAGGCCTGTGGGCTACATGAGGTGTGATACAAACCCTATTAAAACATACAGGCCTGTGGGCTACATGAGGTGTGATACAAACCCTATTAAAACATACAGGCCTGTGGGCTACATGAGGTGTGATACAAACCCTATTAAAACATACAGGCCTGTGGGCTACATGAGGTGTGATACAAACCCTGTTAAAACATACAGGCCTGTGGGCTACATGAGGTGTGATACAAACCCTATTAAAACATACAGGCCATGCGCTGTTTCTTGCCTTAAACTGGGGATCATTCACAAGTGATAATATATCATTCACAAGTGATAATATATCATTCACAAGTGATAATATATCATTCACAAGTGATAATATATCATTCACAAGTGATAATATATCATTAACAAGTGATAATATATCATTCACAAGTGATAATATATCATTCACAAGTGATAATATATCATTCACAAGTGATAATATATCATTCACAAGTGATAATATATCATTCACAAGAGATAATATATCATTCACAAGTGATAATATATCATTCACAAGAGATAATATATCATTCACAAGTGATAAGGCTAATATTGTCACCCATCAGACTGTTCTTGATTAAATATTGTCTTTACATATACTAAATAATATATGTGTGAAATTAGTTTTGATTTAGAATGGACCATTATGCACCTGTCTCGAAACAGGGGCAGGGGAACAATACATGTCATCTATGCACTTATTTTGATTCCAGCCAGGTAGGCTATACTCCTGTTGTAAAGAGAAGCAATGTGCTTATTATTAGGAACGTTGAGAAATAAATATATAAGACTATAGAAAGCTGATGGAATCCTCCTCTTTTTAATAGAGGCCATCACTGTTTTCTCATGCAATTGCACAGCCTATAGAAATGTTGTGTTTGATTACATTTTCAATTACATTTACATTGATGTCAGAGTGATTAGAGGGACAATAGAGTGCTGAGTTCCAGGCAGTTAGCTAGTTTGGTAGACTACTAATGACCATCAGCGGCATCAAAGCTTGGAGAAGCCTAGTTACCGCGACTAAACAGTCACTAGTAGTTTGACTGCCATCATGACTCGTGACCGCTGGTGTGGCGGTAATACGGTCACCGTAACAGCCCTAAGCATCATGCCATTCAGGCTAGCGCATTTTCAATCTGCGCAATCTCGAACAGCCTACTGTCACGCAGATTCACAGTCTAGCGGCAAATAAACTGTAACAAAGCGTAATCAGGAAATGAATGCTCACTCTCCATTGCTATTCAATGAAGATCCAACCTTCATTCAGCTTTGATCAACCTTTTTTGCCTCGGTGTGTGAATCTGGGCTAGTGATAGGCTACTTTTTTGCCTCGGTGTGTGAATCTGGGCTAGTGATAGGCTACTTTGTTTTTTGTTAAGGAGCCGGTACGCAGTTCCCCCAAAATGTGAAGTGCTGGTACGGCGTTCCGGACAGCTACTGCCCAAGTCAAGCACTGCTTCTCACTTTATGAATCAGGCTTGTAACGTCAGTAGGCTACAGTAGCGTAAGCTTCGGAGGGGGAGGGGCAGGTTGCATGACGTTGCCCTGTTGGGTAAGGTTTATGACTCCCCCCCTCCCCCATAAATACCTTTTCCTCTCTCTCTCCACTCTACAGAATGGATTTTTGGAAAGCCTTTGTTACCACAGAGAAAGACTATACAGTATGGTAACATCAAAAGGTTGGGGAATGGAACAATATTTCCCTTTCTCAACCAGCTGAAAGTGTCCGTTGGTACTTGAAGAATATGATGTCAGATCAGTTGTTATCTGGGATGTTATTACCGGTGATATGACAAACATAAATTGTATCTTTGAAAGTCTAGTTATCAGATTTACATTCTAGTTATCAGATTTACATGAAAATATTGCAAAATATATATGATTCAATGTGAAACTATTTGTGAGAATATGAAATGTGATTTTAACCTCCTGAATGAGAGAATTGTTTCATCGTAGACTTATGCACAGTCAGTAGCCACGCCCAAGGGAACATTTTCATTGGGTTAGAAGGATGGAACACGCCCCTTCTCTTCCCAGTACAAAAGCCCCCCGAAGACACCATTCACGTCAGACCCCGCAAGCCACGGTGTAAGCTGAGGCTGCAAAAGGGTTGAACTACAACTCTATCTAACGAAATCTACATGCGAAAAAATAACGTGGACGTGATGATTGCCACGTTAAAATTGTGCATTTCATCTAGACCAGCCAGCTGATTATGGCAAAATGGTATGAACTTATTATTCACAAAAGAAGAAGTGATTAAATCCAAGTCGTCGCTGTTATCAGCTGCAGTTGAGAACGAGGTCTAGGAGGAGGACAGAAAATCTCCTAAGAACATACTATGCAATGTATCTTTATAGCTTTTTGCACGCTTGGCTATCTATCGAAGCCAAGCTCAATCGTGAATATCTACAATTGCATTATCTTTTTCCGAATAGGCGGTTGTTAAAGTGCATATGTAATGATATTGATGTGAGCAGATCTTCCCATGTCCGATGGAGGCCATTCCTTTGTCCCAGAGTCTTCCCGTTCTTTCATTCCAAACCCCTCCCAACCCTTTTCTTTATGTAACCATCCGTCATATCGTTTTAGTCCACTAGGGACTTTTCATGATGTGACTAAGTAATCAATGTATCATCTATCCTGTGTATGTATGGAATTCTGTGTGATTATTTAGTTAGTTAGTAAATACATAATTAAGCCAGTTTGTGTATGCTGATTCATCATGCAGACTAAGATTCGTGCAGATTAGATTTTACGATCATCAGAATGAGACTGATAAGAGGTATGTTTAATGATTGACTGTTATAAGATATCAAATATCCCAAGTTATTTTCTGGAATCGGTAACTCTGTAAACGACAGATTCCAGTGGTGACCCAGGGTATTAATAATATAATTCTTGCATGATTTAATTAAATCACGTAAAACAATTAAACGTTAGATAATCGATTTGATAAAATAGCATGTCATCAAATGAATCAAAGCCAACGTTACGACAAAATTCATCTGGCAGGCAGACACTGAAGTAAGTTTCTGAGTGACAGAGTGAGGGCTATGCACCTCGTGCCTTGCGCCTTGTGTTTTTTTATTATGCTGGAGTGTAAAATAACGTTATTGACCAGTTTCTGTTCCTCTAAAAATCCAGATTTTTTTGGTTTCGGTTCTGTTCCTAACCGGTTCCAACCCCTGATGAAAAATGCAATACTGTTAATATAACCGTGTGTTCGTGTGGGTTTTCAGTGAATTTATCTAAATCATGAGCTCGTTTGCATTACCTGTGGTGCAGGAAAATTCTCAGCAACTAGAGAGTGGTCAAATTAAGATTCTATATTTGTAGATACTGAAGCTTCCATCTTGGCCAGGCCTCCTTTGGAGAAGAGATTATTTATGCAATGGGATACTTTATATCGATGGTTAAAGTACACTTTGTATTAAACGAGAAGAAGAATACTACTATTGTAGTTTTTGCTTACAGAGCCTCTTCAGTGCACTAGAAAGGAGAGGGAATTGACTTGCTTTTGGCTTCAGACATGGGGTATTCTCGATATTGACTGTGTGTAGGACCGTTGAGGTGCCAGTAGTGGGATTTCACATTCTATTTTTCTACAATCTCTCAGGGCTAGAAATGAGACATTTACAATCTTATATCGCTTACTTAATCTCAGTAGTCTCGGAACTAATTTTATTCTCCAATTTAATGCGAAATGACAGCAAGCTCACAGGAAAAGATGCCACACCATCCCAATATTACAGACTATTAGTTAATGAGAAATCAACTGAGACAGTTCATCCATAGATTTTAATGAGTGTGCTTGATGGAGTTAAAATGGAGGACGCGGTGCATAGATGACAGCCGATTTCATGGTAATTTATTTCCTGCTTGCTTGTCGTATGCTCATCGATGGCCAGACGCTCCTGCAGTAGAACGTCAAGTCCCCACATCACCAGTGTTATCACTATGATTAATATGAGATTAACAACAGACAAGCTCTTGAACATGAGACTGCGTGTACATGAGACTGTGTGTACATGAGACTGTGTGTACATGAGACTGTGTGTACATGAGACTGTGTGTACATGAGACTCTGTGTGGGGGGAGGATAATCACTCAAACATGTATCCACCCACACACACATGCCAGCATGTACACACACTCAAACATGTATCCACACACAGACAAATACATGCGTGTACACATGCACGCTCGCTTGCACATGCACACACAACACACACACTCCCTTCCCCCCACACACAACCACGCAACACAAACACACATAAAACACACATACCATCCCTCCAACACACACCCACCCTATTCCACTCCCCACACACACAGATACATCCCCCGTCCCCGGCCCCCACGTACATCCAGGGATTAGCAGTGACTTCTCGACTTCTCTCTCACGTACCCCCTTCTGATTTCACCGGTAAGGTTTCTGCCTAAGCTCAAAGCACTCATTTGCCATTCTGTCCAAAGCAAATTTTATGTCTCCAATTACGGGAGGCTCTGCAAGCAGGCAGATTTAGGGCGAGGACAGATAGAGAGTTTGCTACGCATCGGGGCATTTTAACAGAGTAGTGATTTGCTGCTGGTGGGGCAGCTGATGGTGTCTGTATGGCCTCATCAGTGGAAAACTACCAGCTTTATGTAGAAAACGAAAGGTTGCTCGGCTGAAAATTGCTGGGATAGTCACAAAAAAAAATCAGCCTTTCAACTGTGCCTGCTATCTCTCTATGGGAGTAAACCTCAACACAGCAGACGAAGGGTTGTATCAAGACGGATGGGAGAACTTGACAGGCGAAGCTGTTGGGAATGACAAAATACACTGTTGTTATAGTGATCGCATCACACACAAAAACATTGTTTAGGTGAGCCTTCATACCGCTAAAGAACCAAGAGATGGATTCAATCCACAGTGTTATAGCTTGATCGCAGAAGATCCACAGTGTTATAGCTTGATCGCAGAAGATCCACAGTGTTATAGCTTGATCGCAGAAGATCCACAGTGTTATAGCTTGATCGCAGAAGATCCACAGTGTTATAGCTTGATCGCAGAAGATCCACAGTGTTATAGCTTGATTGAAATGTAATAATTCAAATCATTCTGGAAAAGATAGAATTGACACTAACAAAAATAACCTAAGCATTATATAGCTAAACATACAGCGGGTGAAATAAGTATTGAACACATCACCATTTTTCTCAGTAAATATATTTCCAAAGGTGCTATTGACATGAAAGTTTCACCAGATGTTGGTAACAACCCAAGTAATCCATACATACAAAGAAACCAAAACAAATAAGTTCAGAAATTAAGTTATGTGTAATAATGTGAAATTACACAGGGAAAAAGTATTGAACACATGAAGAAAGGGAGGTTCAAAAAGGCACGGAAAGCCAAGACAACAGCTGAAAACTATCAGTAATTAAAAAGCAATCCAGCCCCCTGTCAGTGCAAATTAATATCAGCTGGTTCAGTCCCAACTGATGGCCTACAAAAAGGTCTCATTGCCAAGGTGTCACACAAGACACATCTCATGATGGGTAAAAGCAAAGAGCTGTCTCAAGACATTCGCAACCTAATTGTTGCAAAACATAATGATGGCATTGGTTATAGGCACATTTCTAAGCTTCTGAATGTTCCAGTGAGCACTGTTGGGGCCATAATACGGAAGTGGAAAGACAATCATTTCACCATAAATTTGTTTCGACCAGGTGCTCCTCGTAAATTTGCCCCTTCATCCTTCCTTCAATTATGTGATTTTTGCCAGTACCATTTGCTGAAAAGCAGCCCCACACAATGATGTTCCCACCTCCAAACTTGGTATGGTGTTTTTAGGGTGATGTGCAGTGCCATTTCTCCTCCAAACATGGTGTGTATTATGACATCTGACCACTCATCTGACCACACTATATTCTCCCAGTATTTCACTGGTTTTCCAAATGTTGTGCAGCAAACTTTAAATGAGCTTCAACATGCTTTTTTTTCAGCAATGGAGTCTTGCGTGGTGAGCGTGCATACAGTGGGGAGAACAAGTATTTGATACACTGCCGATTTTGCAGGTTTTCCTACTTACAAAGCATGTAGAAGTCTGTAATTTGTATCATAGGTACTCTTCAACTGTGAGTGACGGAATCTAAAACAAAAATCCAGAAAATCACATTGTATGATTTTTAAGTAATTAATTTGCATTTTATTGCATGACATAAGTATTTGATACATCAGAAAAGCAGAACTTAATATTTGGTACAGAAACCTTTGTTTGCAATTACAGAGATCATACGTTTCCTGTAGTTCTTGACCAGGTTTGCACACACTGCAGCAGGGATTTTGGCCCATTCCTCCATACAGATCCTTCAGGTTTCGGGGCTGTCGCTGGGCAATACGAACTTTCAGCTCCCTCCAAAGATTTTCTATTGGGTTCAGGTCTGGAGACTGGCTAGGCCACTCCAGGACCTTGAGATGCTTCTTACGGAGCCACTCCTTCGTTGCCCTGGCAGTGTGTTTCGGGTCGTTGTCATGCTGGAAGACCCAGCCACGACCCATCTTCAATGCTCTTACTGAGGGAAGGAGGTTGTTGGCCAAGATCTCGCGATACATGGCCCCATCCATCCTCCCTCATTACGGTGCAGTCGTCCTGTCCCCTTTGCAGAAAAGCATCCCCAAAGAATGATGTTTCCACCTCTATGCTTCACGGTTGGGATGGTGTTCTTGGGGTTGTACTCATCCTTCTTCTTCCTCCAAACACGGCGAGTTGAGTTTAGACCAAAAAGCTCTATTTTGTCTCATCAGACCACATGACCTTCTCCCATTCCTCCTCTGGATCATCCAGATGGTCATTGGCAAACTTCAGACGGGCCTGGACATGCGCTGGCTTGAGCAGGGGGACCTTGCGTGTGCTGCAGGATTTGAATCCATGACGGCGTAGTGTGTTACTAATGGTTTTCTTTGAGACTGTGGTCCCAGCTCTCTTCAGGTCATTGACCAGGTCCTGCCGTGTAGTTCTGGGCTGATCCCTCACCTTCCTCATGATCATTGATGCCCCACGAGGTGAGATCTTGCATGGTGCCCCAGACCTAGGGAGATTGACCGTCATCTTGAACTTCTTCCATTTTCTAATAATTGCTCCAACAGTTGTTGCCTTCTCACCAAGCTGCTTGCCTATTGTCCTGTAGCCCATCCCAGCCTTGTGCAGGTCTACAATTTTATCCCTGATGTCCTTACACAGCTCTCTGGTCTTGGCCATTGTGGAGAGGTTGGAGTCTGTTTGATTGAGTGTGTGGACAAGTGTCTTTTATACAGGTAATGAGTTCTAACAGGTGCAGTTAATACAGGTAATGAGTGGAGAACAGGAGGGCTTCTTAAAGAAAAACTAACAGGTCTGTGAGAGCCGGAATTCTTACTGGTTGGTAGGTGATCAAATACTTATGTCATGCAATAAAATGCAAATAAATTATTTAAAAATCATACAATGTGATTTTCTGGATTTTTGTTTTAGATTCTGTCTCTCACAGTTGAAGTGTACCTATGATAAAAATTACAGACTTCTACATGCTTTGTAAGTGGGAAAACCTGCAAAATCGGCAGTGTATCAAATACTTGTTCTCCCCACTGTACATGCCATGGCGGTGGAGTGCATTACTTAATGTTTTCTTTGAGACAACAGTACCTGCTAATTGCAGGTCTTTTTGAAGCTCTCCACAAGTGGTCCTTGGCTCTTGGACAACTCTTCTGATTATTCTTTTCACTCCTCTGTCAGAAATCTTGCGAGGAGCACCTGGTCAAGGCAAATTTATGGTGAAATGATTGTCTTTCCACTTCCGTATTATGGCCCCAACAGTGCTCACTGGAACATTCAGAAGCTTAGAAATGCGCCTATACCCAATTCCATCATTATGTTTTGCAACAATTAGTTTGCGAATGTCTTGAGACATCTCTTTGCTTTTACCCATCATGAGATGTGTCTTGTGTGACACCTTGGCAATGAGACCTTTTTGTAGGCCATCAGTTGGGACTGAACCAGCTGATAATAATTTGCACTGACAGGAGGCTGGATTTCTTTTTAATTACTGATAGTTTTCAGCTGTTGTCTTGGCTTTCCATGCCTTTTTGAACCTCCCTTTCTTCATGTGTTCAATACTTTTTCCCTGTGTCATTTCACATTATTACACATAACTTAATTTCTGAACTTATTTGTTTTTGGTTTCTTTGTATGTATGGATTACTTGGGTTGTTACCAACATCTGGTGAAACGTTCATGTCAATAGCACCTTTGGAAATATATTTACTGAGAAAAATGGTGACGTGTTCAATACTTATTTCACCCGCTGTATCCCTGTTTCCCAGCAGCCTTTGCCATTAACACCTTTAGTTCTTTCCGCATTAGCATGACAGTGCACCTTGTGTTTGGCCGGTGAGGCTGAGGAGGCATGAGGCATGTGTGTCTGTGTTGTATAGACCACTGTGTTGTGATCTACAAAAAGGAAGCCTAAGCCTACCATTGACTAAACTGGTGTCAATGCCCCAGAAGGCCTGAGTCTGGGGGGGGGGGGGGGTGAAGGGTCTTGTGGTAGAAGTAAAAGTAGATACATCTCGATCATTGGTCTCTAAATATAAGTGAACGTGGTTTGTTAATTGACGGTTGCTCATCGTGGCTCGAGGGATGACATTAATTCACTGATCTACACATCAAGAGGAGCTGCATCACAATGATGCCAATCCCCTGATGTGAGTTCGAGATGATTGAGTCTGAATCACACAACCTCAAAGACCTCAAAGCAGAGATTTAAGCCATTATCTTTCACTGAATTACTGGCATTCATTTACAGTCCCACCCATGTACCACTATTGGCTCTCGAAGTAGAGATCTGAACCCTTGAATAAAAACAGTGAAATATCATCATCTCTGTTCTTCATTCTAATTCCAATCATTCTCCATCAGATACATTTATGTTTCTAAATTCCACTCCTTCAAATATCCTTTTGATGGGCATAACGTATTGTGATACAGTTATAATGCATTTTAAGACATGCAATAAGTATGTATGATCCCATTACATTACTCTATATCATTTCACAATGACCCTGTCTATAACAGCTATTTTGAACACACATTGTAACGAACGCCCCGCGCAGAGCACCGGTCCCTCCTCCTCTCCAGTGATCATCCTCGCCGGCGTTCTAACCGGCGGTCGGGGGAAGATGGTAGCAACACCCTGATGACCCACACCTGTTCCACATTGGTCATCAGTGTCACTATTTAACTCCATGTGTTTCTGTTCAACCCTTGCAGGTTATTATTCTTTCTTTGTGTGTTGCTGTCTGTCGTTCTCTATTAAAATCCTTGTTACTTCCATTCTCTCTCTCTCTCTCTCTCTCTCTCTCTCTCTCTCTCTCTCTCTCTCTCATTCTTAGCCTCATCACTCACCACCCACTTTCAACCCTCGCAATATCAAACACATGCTTATGTAGCAACTAATAACCCATTATACCCGTCAGCTTTAAGTAGTGTTACCCAATTGCATCCTAGGAAAGAAGGCCTGATTCCTGACTTGTGGTGTTGAGCAGTAATCCAGTCACAGTGATGGATACTGGTTGAAGAGAAGAGCCTTCCCAGACAATTAGTTTGCATATGAATGGGTGAGAGAGAAAGGGCAGATATAGCCAGATTATGCGTCTGTGTGTTTGCTGATGGGATTGGAAGGTCCCACAAAACCTCCTACTTGCATTACAAACCCCCACCAGGGAGGGAAAAGAGGGATAGATGGTAACATAGGCCTTTGAGCAAACCTACTGGAGGTTGTTTGATACAGGAGGGGATGAGGTCTCTGAACAGATGGTGAAAATTTGGGAAGAAAGAGAGAAATTGAAAGGGGTTGCTGGATCTAAAGCTTGGAATTGTTCACCAAAAAAGCTATATCTGTGCGATGTAGTCGTAGCAGGCAGTCATAGTTCTAAAATATTATTTCAAGAGTGGCCTTGCTTTGGCCCCAGGGCATGTTGACAGTGGAGTGAGAACAGACTGGCACAGCTTTGGGGACCATTTCAACAAGATGTATATCTGAAACGATCAGGAGAGACAGGCAAACAGATTACCCAAACCAACACAAAAGTCTGGATTTTACGACGTGTGTACCATAGCAACAAAGCCACCTCCGATGACTAACTAAAACACGAAGGCTTACCGTGACAGATTCTTATTATCTGAAACTACCTGGTATATGTGAAATAAATGAGCCTGTTGAGCGTTTGATGGGCTGGCTTGAAATCCCACATGCTTATACTGCCTTGTCTTGCTCTCAAGTTATCATCCCCACGGAAACGCCTGACATCAACGATTCATCACACACCCCATAATACTCCAATCTAGCCCATAAAACTCTAGCTAGCATATACACAACACCTGTTTTAACTTTTACAACCCTCAGCTGACAATTTACTATATGGAAGTAAAACACAAACGGATTTAGTCCAATCAAATCACAACGACCTTGTTAATGAGTTTGGTGGAAGCCACTACGTGTGAAGAATAATTTGTTATTGATGGACATGAGAGGTTTTAAATGAATGTGCCAGGCGGCATATTACCTCATCAGTATAGCAGGTATTAATAGGTAATGTCTATAATGTTACCTCATCAGTATAGCAGGTATTAATAGGTAGTGTCCATAATGTTACCTCATCAGTATAGCAGGTATTAATAGGTAGTGTCTATAATGTTACCTCATCAGTATAGCAGGTATTAATAGCTAGTGTCCATAATGTTACCTCATCAGTATAGCAGGTATTAATAGGTAGTGTCTATAATGTTACCTCATCAGTATAGCAGGTATTAATAGGTAGTGTCCATAATGTTACCTCATCAGTATAGCAGGTATTAATAGGTAGTGTCTATAATGTTACCTCATCAGTATAGCAGGTATTAATAGGTAGTGTCTATAATGTTACCTCATCAGTATAGCAGGTATTAATAGGTAGTGTCTATAATGTTACCTCATCAGTATAGCAGGTATTAATAGGTAGTGTCCATAATGTTACCTCATCAGTATAGCAGGTATTAATAGGTAGTGTCTATAATGTTACCTCATCAGTATAGCAGGTATTAATAGGTAGTGTCTATAATGTTACCTCATCAGTATAGCAGGTATTAATAGGTAGTGTCTATAATGTTACCTCATCAGTATAGCAGGTATTAATAGGTAGTGTCTATAATGTTACCTCATCAGTATAGCAGGTATTAATAGGTAGTGTATATAATGTTACCTCATCAGTATAGCAGGTATTAATAGGTAGTGTCCATAATGTTACCTCATCAGTATAGTAGGTATTAATAGGTAGTGTATATAATGTTACCTCATCAGTATAGCAGGTATTAATAGGTAGTGTCCATAATGTTACCTCATCAGTATAGCAGGTATTAATAGGTAGTGTCTATAATGTTACCTCATCAGTATAGCAGGTATTAATAGGTAGTATATATAATGTTACCTCATCAGTATAGCAGGTATTAATAGGTAGTGTCTATAATGTTACCTCATCAGTATAGCAGGTATTAATAGGTAGTGTCTATAATGTTACCTCATCAGTATAGCAGGTATTAATAGGTAGTGTCTATAATGTTACCTCATCAGTATAGCAGGTATTAATAGGTAGTGTATATAATGTTACCTCATCAGTATAGCAGGTATTAATAGGTAGTGTCTATAATGTTACCTCATCAGTATAGCAGGTATTAATAGGTAGTGTATATAATGTTACCTCATCAGTATAGCAGGTATTAATAGGTAGTGTCCATAATGTTACCTCATCAGTATAGCAGGTATTAATAGGTAGTGTATATAATGTTACCTCATCAGTATAGCAGGTATTAATAGGTAGTGTATATAATGTTACCTCATCAGTATAGCAGGTATTAATAGGTAGTGTCTATAATGTTACCTCATCAGTATAGTAGGTATTAATAGGTAGTGTCTATAATGTCACCTCATCAGTATAGCAGGTATTAATAGGTAGTGTCTATAATGTTACCTCATCAGTATAGCAGGTATTAATAGGTAGTGTCCATAATGTTACCTCATCAGTATAGCAGGTATTAATAGGTAGTGTCCATAATGTTACCTCATCAGTATAGCAGGTATTAATAGGTAGTGTCTATAATGTTACCTCATCAGTATAGCAGGTATTAATAGGTAGTATATATAATGTTACCTCATCAGTATAGCAGGTATTAATAGGTAGTGTCCATAATGTTACCTCATCAGTATAGCAGGTATTAATAGGTAGTGTCTATAATGTTACCTCATCAGTATAGCAGGTATTAATAGGTAGTATATATAATGTTACCTCATCAGTATAGCAGGTATTAATAGGTAGTGTCCATAATGTTACCTCATCAGTATAGCAGGTATTAATAGGTAGTGTCTATAATGTTACCTCATCAGTAAAGCAGGTATTAATAGGTAGTGTCTATAATGTTACCTCATCAGTATAGCAGGTATTAATAGGTAGTGTATATAATGTTATCTCATCAGCATAGCAGGTATTAATAGGTAGTGTCTATAATGTTACCTCATCAGTATAGCAGGTATTAATAGGTAGTGTCTATAATGTTACCTCATCAGTATAGCAGGTATTAATAGGTAGTGTATATAATGTTACCTCATCAGTATAGCAGGTATTAATAGGTAGTGTCTATAATGTTACCTCATCAGTATAGCAGGTATTAATAGGTAGTGTATATAATGTTACCTCATCAGTATAGCAGGTATTAATAGGTAGTGTCCATAATGTTACCTCATCAGTATAGCAGGTATTAATAGGTAGTGTATATAATGTTACCTCATCAGTATAGCAGGTATTAATAGGTAGTGTATATAATGTTACCTCATCAGTATAGCAGGTATTAATAGGTAGTGTCTATAATGTTACCTCATCAGTATAGTAGGTATTAATAGGTAGTGTCTATAATGTCACCTCATCAGTATAGCAGGTATTAATAGGTAGTGTCTATAATGTTACCTCATCAGTATAGCAGGTATTAATAGGTAGTGTCCATAATGTTACCTCATCAGTATAGCAGGTATTAATAGGTAGTGTCCATAATGTTACCTCATCAGTATAGCAGGTATTAATAGGTAGTGTCTATAATGTTACCTCATCAGTATAGCAGGTATTAATAGGTAGTATATATAATGTTACCTCATCAGTATAGCAGGTATTAATAGGTAGTGTCTATAATGTTACCTCATCAGTATAGCAGGTATTAATAGGTAGTGTCCATAATGTTACCTCATCAGTATAGCAGGTATTAATAGGTAGTGTCTATAATGTTACCTCATCAGTATAGCAGGTATTAATAGGTAGTGTCTAAAATGTTACCTCATCAGTATAGCAGGTATTAATAGGTAGTGTCTATAATGTTACCTCATCAGTAAAGCAGGTATTAATAGGTAGTGTCTATAATGTTACCTCATCAGTATAGCAGGTATTAATAGGTAGTGTATATAATGTTATCTCATCAGCATAGCAGGTATTAATAGGTAGTGTCTATAATGTTACCTCATCAGTATAGCAGGTATTAATAGGTAGTGTCTATAATGTTACCTCATCAGTATAGCAGGTATTAATAGGTAGTGTATATAATGTTACCTCATCAGTATAGCAGGTATTAATAGGTAGTGTCTATAATGTTACCTCATCAGTATAGCAGGTATTAATAGGTAGTGTATATAATGTTACCTCATCAGTATAGCAGGTATTAATAGGTAGTGTCCATAATGTTACCTCATCAGTATAGCAGGTATTAATAGGTAGTGTATATAATGTTACCTCATCAGTATAGCAGGTATTAATAGGTAGTGTCTATAATGTTACCTCATCAGTATAGTAGGTATTAATAGGTAGTGTCTATAATGTCACCTCATCAGTATAGCAGGTATTAATAGGTAGTGTCTATAATGTTACCTCATCAGTATAGCAGGTATTAATAGGTAGTGTCCATAATGTTACCTCATCAGTATAGCAGGTATTAATAGGTAGTGTATATAATGTTACCTCATCAGTATAGCAGGTATTAATAGGTAGTGTCTATAATGTTACCTCATCAGTATAGCAGGTATTAATAGGTAGTGTATATAATGTTACCTCATCAGTATAGCAGGTATTAATAGGTAGTGTCCATAATGTTACCTCATCAGTATAGCAGGTATTAATAGGTAGTGTCTATAATGTTACCTCATCAGTATAGCAGGTATTAATAGGTAGTGTCCATAATGTCAACTCATCAGTATAGCAGGTATTAATAGGTAGTGTCTATAATGTTACCTCATCAGTATAGCAGGTATTAATAGGTAGTGTCTATAATGTCACCTCATCAGTATAGCAGTTATTAATAGGTAGTGTCTATAATGTTACCTCATAAGTATAGCAGGTATTAATAGGTAGTGTCCATAATGTCACCTCATCAGTATAGCAGGTATTAATAGGTAGTGTATATAATGTTACCTCATCAGTATAGCAGGTATTAATAGGTAGTGTCTATAATGTCACCTCATCAGTATAGCAGGTATTAATAGGTAGTGTCTATAATGTTACCTCATCAGTATAGCAGGTATTAATAGGTAGTGTCCATAATGTCACCTCATCAGTATAGCAGGTATTAATAGGTAGTGTCTATAATGTTACCTCATCAGTATAGCAGGTATTAATAGGTAGTGTCTATAATGTCACCTCATCAGTATAGCAGTTATTAATAGGTAGTGTCTATAATGTTACCTCATAGGAATAGCAGGTATTAATAGGTAGTGTCCATAATGTCACCTCATCAGTATAGCAGGTATTAATAGGTAGTGTATATAATGTTACCTCATCAGTATAGCAGGTATTAATAGGTAGTGTCTATAATGTCACCTCATCAGTATAGCAGGTATTAATAGGTAGTGTCTATAATGTTACCTCATCAGTATAGCAGGTATTAATAGGTAGTGTCTATAATGTTACCTCATCAGTATAGCAGGTATTAATAGGTAGTGTCTATAATGTTACCTCATCAGTATAGCAGGTATTAATAGGTAGTGTCTATAATGTCACCTCATCAGTATAGCAGGTATTAATAGGTAGTGTCTATAATGTTACCTCATCAGTATAGCAGGTATTAATAGGTAGTATATATAATGTTACCTCATCAGTATAGCAGGTATTAATAGGTAGTGTCTATAATGTTACCTCATCAGTATAGCAGGTATTAATAGGTAGTGTATATAATGTTACCTCATCAGTATAGCAGGTATTAATAGGTAGTGTCCATAATGTTACCTCATCAGTATAGCAGGTATTAATAGGTAGTGTCTATAATGTTACCTCATCAGTATAGCAGGTATTAATAGGTAGTGTCCATAATGTCACCTCATCAGTATAGCAGGTATTAATAGGTAGTGTCTATAATGTTACCTCATCAGTATAGCAGGTATTAATAGGAAGTGTCTATAATGTCACCTCATCAGTATAGCAGGTATTAATAGGTAGTGTCTATAATGTTACCTCATCAGTATAGCAGGTATTAATAGGTAGTGTATATAATGTTACCTCATCAGCATAGCAGGTATTAATAGGTAGTGTCTATAATGTTACCTCATCAGTATAGCTGGTATTAATAGGTAGTGTCCATAATGTTACCTCATCAGTATAGCAGGTATTAATAGGTAGTGTCTATAATGTTACCTCATCAGTATAGCTGGTATTAATAGGTAGTGTCCATAATGTTACCTCATCAGTATAGCAGGTATTAATATGTAGTGTATATAATGTTACCTCATCAGTATAGCAGGTATTAATAGGTAGTGTATATAATGTTACCTCATCAGTATAGCAGGTATTAATAGGTAGTGTCTATAATGTTACCTCATCAGTATAGCAGGTATTAATAGGTAGTGTCTATAATGTTATCTCATCAGTATAGCAGGTATTAATAGGTAGTGTCCATAATGTTACCTCATCAGTATAGCAGGTATTAATAGGTAGTGTCTATAATGTTACCTCATCAGTATAGCAGGTATTAATAGGTAGTGTCCATAATGTTACCTCATCAGTATAGCAGGTATTAATAGGTAGTGTATATAATGTTACCTCATCAGTATAGCAGGTATTAATAGGTAGTGTCTATAATGTTATCTCATCAGTATAGCAGGTATTAATAGGTAGTGTCCATAATGTTACCTCATCAGTATAGCAGGTATTAATAGGTAGTGTCTAAAATGTTACCTCATCAGTATAGCAGGTATTAATAGGTAGTGTCCATAATGTTACCTCATCAGTATAGCAGGTATTAATAGGTCGTGTCTATAATGTTACCTCATCAGTATAGCAGGTATTAATAGGTAGTGTCTAAAATGTTACCTCATCAGTATAGCAGGTATTAATAGGTAGTGTCTATAATGTTATCTCATCAGTATAGCAGGTATTAATAGGTAGTGTCTATAATGTTACCTCATCAGTATAGCAGGTATTAATAGGTAGTGTATATAATGTTACCTCATCAGTATAGCAGGTATTAATAGGTAGTGCCTATAATGTTACCTCATCAGTATAGCAGGTATTAATAGGTAGTGTCTATAATGTTACCTCATCAGTATAGCAGGTATTAATAGGTAGTGTCCATAATGTCACCTCATCAGTATAGCAGGTATTAATAGGTAGTGTCTATAATGTTACCTCATCAGTATAGCAGGTATTAATAGGTAGTGTCTATAATGTCACCTCATCAGTATAGCAGTTATTAATAGGTAGTGTCTATAATGTTACCTCATAAGTATAGCAGGTATTAATAGGTAGTGTCCATAATGTCACCTCATCAGTATAGCAGGTATTAATAGGTAGTGTATATAATGTTACCTCATCAGTATAGCAGGTATTAATAGGTAGTGTCTATAATGTCACCTCATCAGTATAGCAGGTATTAATAGGTAGTGTCTATAATGTTACCTCATCAGTATAGCAGGTATTAATAGGTAGTGTCCATAATGTCACCTCATCAGTATAGCAGGTATTAATAGGTAGTGTCTATAATGTTACCTCATCAGTATAGCAGGTATTAATAGGTAGTGTCTATAATGTCACCTCATCAGTATAGCAGTTATTAATAGGTAGTGTCTATAATGTTACCTCATAGGAATAGCAGGTATTAATAGGTAGTGTCCATAATGTCACCTCATCAGTATAGCAGGTATTAATAGGTAGTGTATATAATGTTACCTCATCAGTATAGCAGGTATTAATAGGTAGTGTCTATAATGTCACCTCATCAGTATAGCAGGTATTAATAGGTAGTGTCTATAATGTTACCTCATCAGTATAGCAGGTATTAATAGGTAGTGTCTATAATGTTACCTCATCAGTATAGCAGGTATTAATAGGTAGTGTCTATAATGTTACCTCATCAGTATAGCAGGTATTAATAGGTAGTGTCTATAATGTCACCTCATCAGTATAGCAGGTATTAATAGGTAGTGTCTATAATGTTACCTCATCAGTATAGCAGGTATTAATAGGTAGTATATATAATGTTACCTCATCAGTATAGCAGGTATTAATAGGTAGTGTCTATAATGTTACCTCATCAGTATAGCAGGTATTAATAGGTAGTGTATATAATGTTACCTCATCAGTATAGCAGGTATTAATAGGTAGTGTCCATAATGTTACCTCATCAGTATAGCAGGTATTAATAGGTAGTGTCTATAATGTTACCTCATCAGTATAGCAGGTATTAATAGGTAGTGTCCATAATGTCACCTCATCAGTATAGCAGGTATTAATAGGTAGTGTCTATAATGTTACCTCATCAGTATAGCAGGTATTAATAGGAAGTGTCTATAATGTCACCTCATCAGTATAGCAGGTATTAATAGGTAGTGTCTATAATGTTACCTCATCAGTATAGCAGGTATTAATAGGTAGTGTATATAATGTTACCTCATCAGCATAGCAGGTATTAATAGGTAGTGTCTATAATGTTACCTCATCAGTATAGCTGGTATTAATAGGTAGTGTCCATAATGTTACCTCATCAGTATAGCAGGTATTAATAGGTAGTGTCTATAATGTTACCTCATCAGTATAGCTGGTATTAATAGGTAGTGTCCATAATGTTACCTCATCAGTATAGCAGGTATTAATATGTAGTGTATATAATGTTACCTCATCAGTATAGCAGGTATTAATAGGTAGTGTATATAATGTTACCTCATCAGTATAGCAGGTATTAATAGGTAGTGTCTATAATGTTACCTCATCAGTATAGCAGGTATTAATAGGTAGTGTCTATAATGTTATCTCATCAGTATAGCAGGTATTAATAGGTAGTGTCCATAATGTTACCTCATCAGTATAGCAGGTATTAATAGGTAGTGTCTATAATGTTACCTCATCAGTATAGCAGGTATTAATAGGTAGTGTCCATAATGTTACCTCATCAGTATAGCAGGTATTAATAGGTAGTGTATATAATGTTACCTCATCAGTATAGCAGGTATTAATAGGTAGTGTCTATAATGTTATCTCATCAGTATAGCAGGTATTAATAGGTAGTGTCCATAATGTTACCTCATCAGTATAGCAGGTATTAATAGGTAGTGTCTAAAATGTTACCTCATCAGTATAGCAGGTATTAATAGGTAGTGTCCATAATGTTACCTCATCAGTATAGCAGGTATTAATAGGTCGTGTCTATAATGTTACCTCATCAGTATAGCAGGTATTAATAGGTAGTGTCTAAAATGTTACCTCATCAGTATAGCAGGTATTAATAGGTAGTGTCTATAATGTTATCTCATCAGTATAGCAGGTATTAATAGGTAGTGTCTATAATGTTACCTCATCAGTATAGCAGGTATTAATAGGTAGTGTATATAATGTTACCTCATCAGTATAGCAGGTATTAATAGGTAGTGCCTATAATGTTACCTCATCAGTATAGCAGGTATTAATAGGTAGTGTCCATAATGTTACCTCATCAGTATAGCAGGTATTAATAGGTAGTGTATATAATGTTACCTCATCAGTATAGCAGGTATTAATAGGTAGTGTCTATAATGTTACCTCATCAGTATAGCTGGTATTAATAGGTAGTGTCTATAATGTCATCTCATCAGTATAGCAGGTATTAATAGGTAGTGTCTATAATGTTACCTCATCAGTATAGCAGGTATTAATAGGTAGTGTCCATAATGTTACCTCATCAGTATAGCAGGTATTAATAGGTAGTGTCTATAATGTTACCTCATAAGTATTTCAGGTATTAATAGGTAATGTATATAATGTTACCTCATCAGTATAGCAGGTATTAATAGGTAGTGTCTATAATGTTACCTCATCAGTATAGCTGGTATTAATAGGTAGTGTCCATAATGTTACCTCATCAGTATAGCAGGTATTAATAGGTAGTGTCTATAATGTTACCTCATCAGTATAGCAGGTATTAATAGGTAGTGTCTATAATGTTACCTCATCAGTATAGCAGGTATTAATAGGTAGTGTCTATAATGTTACCTCATCAGTATAGCAGGTATTAATAGGTAGTGTCTATAATGTTACCTCATCAGTATAGCAGGTATTAATAGGTAGTGTCTATAATGTTACCTCATCAGTATAGCAGGTATTAATTGGTAGTGTCTATAATGTTACCTCATCAGTATAGCAGGTATTAATAGGTAGTGTATATAATGTTACCTCATCAGTATAGCAGGTATTAATAGGTAGTGTCCATAATGTTACCTCATCAGTATAGCAGGTATTAATAGGTAGTGTATATAATGTTACCTCATCAGTATAGCAGGTATTAATAGGTAGTGTCCATAATGTTACCTCATCAGTATAGCAGGTATTAATAGGTAGTGTCTATAATGTTACCTCATCAGTATAGCAGGTATTAATAGGTAGTATATATAATGTTACCTCATCAGTATAGCAGGTATTAATAGGTAGTGTCTATAATGTTACCTCATCAGTATAGCAGGTATTAATAGGTAGTGTCCATAATGTTACCTCATCAGTATAGCAGGTATTAATAGGTAGTGTCTATAATGTTACCTCATCAGTATAGCAGGTATTAATAGGTAGTGTCTATAATGTTACCTCATCAGTATAGCAGGTATTAATAGGTAGTGTCTATAATGTTACCTCATCAGTATAGCAGGTATTAATAGGTAGTGTCTAAAATGTTACCTCATCAGTATAGCAGGTATTAATAGGTAGTGTCCATAATGTTACCTCATCAGTATAGCAGGTATTAATAGGTAGTGTCTATAATGTTACCTCATCAGTATAGCAGGTATTAATAGGTAGTGTCTAAAATGTTACCTCATCAGTATAGCAGGTATTAATAGGTAGTGTCTATAATGTTACCTCATCAGTATAGCAGGTATTAATAGGTAGTGTCTATAATGTTACCTCATCAGTATAGCAGGTATTAATAGGTAGTGTCTATAATGTTACCTCATCAGTATAGCAGGTATTAATAGGTAGTGTCCATAATGTTACCTCATCAGTATAGCAGGTATTAATAGGTAGTGTCTATAATGTTACCTCATCAGTATAGCAGGTATTAATAGGTAGTGTCTATAATGTTACCTCATCAGTATAACAGGTATTAATAGGTAGTGTCTATAATGTTACCTCATCAGTATAGCAGGTATTAATAGGTAGTGTATATAATGTTACCTCATCAGTATAGCAGGTATTAATAGGTAGTGTCTATAATGTTACCTCATCAGTATAGCAGGTATTAATAGGTAGTGTCCATAATGTTACCTCATCAGTATAGCAGGTATTAATAGGTAGTGTCTATAATGTTACCTCATCAGTATAGCAGGTATTAATAGGTAGTGTCTATAATGTTACCTCATCAGTATAGCAGGTATTAATAGGTAGTGTCCATAATGTTACCTCATCAGTATAGCAGGTATTAATAGGTAGTGTCTATAATGTTACCTCATCAGTATAGCAGGTATTAATAGGTAGTATATATAATGTTACCTCATCAGTATAGCAGGTATTAATAGGTAGTGTATATAATGTTACCTCATCAGTATAGCAGGTATTAATAGGTAGTGTCCATAATGTTACCTCATCAGTATAGCAGGTATTAATAGGTAGTGTCCATAATGTTACCTCATCAGTATAGCAGGTATTAATAGGTAGTGTCTATAATGTTACCTCATCAGTATAGCAGGTATTAATAGGTAGTATATATAATGTTACCTCATCAGTATAGCAGGTATTAATAGGTAGTGTATATAATGTTACCTCATCAGTATAGCAGGTATTAATAGGTAGTGTCCATAATGTTACCTCATCAGTATAGCAGGTATTAATAGGTAGTATATATAATGTTACCTCATCAGTATAGCAGGTATTAATAGGTAGTGTCCATAATGTTACCTCATCAGTATAGCAGGTATTAATAGGTAGTGTCCATAATGTTACCTCATCAGTATAGCAGGTATTAATAGGTAGTGTCTATAATGTTACCTCATCAGTATAGCAGGTATTAATAGGTAGTGTCTATAATGTTACCTCATCAGTATAGCAGGTATTAATAGGTAGTGTCTATAATGTTACCTCATCAGTATAGCAGGTATTTATATCAACCATTGGTCATGAATCTAGGGGAGTATTTACATGTCAACTCAAACCTTATATCTCCCACTTGTTTTGCAGCAACAGTCTTCCAACGACATTCCACTTCCCCACTTCCACCAACTGAACGGCCGTCATCGGATCCCTGGGGTGGGGGTTGGGTGGGGGCAACCTGTCATCAGCATCTGGCTCTGTGGAGCATTCCTCAGAGACGAGCCCTACCCTTTTTAATAAAATATCATATTGTATTTCTGTCTCTGTTGTCATTCATTTAAGCCTGCACTCGATTGAAATGAATACCATTACCAACAACCGTTTAGTAGTGTCAGTTGTGAACTACATTGTATCTTCTAGCTAACCTCTATAAGTGAATGGAACTCATTCTTTGTGAGTACGAGTAGTAAGGGCAGCAGATGTCATTGTCCTCTGTGTGTGTAACAATCTGTCCCTCTGAGGGCTAGTATAGTCATCCCGCCATTGGGCCAGGATAGAAACATCCTCATGGTGAATCATCTTCTATTCTTCACACTCTTTGACCTAAAAATATCATCATAATGTACTATGAGTGACCTTTCACCTTTTGTTGAGTCTAAATTAACTTTGTTCCTACCAAACGATACCAAAGGAAACGTGATTTCATTCTGTACATGTTACACATTCCGTAATGTATTTCATACATTAGACACATTTTTTGATATTTTAAGATATTAAACTCCCGGATGAGCCCTCAAAAATATGTTCCAGGTCTCAGGTGAAATAAATATATAACTTAAAATATTGCATATGGAAGAACCCATTCACATTGAAAATGAGGGAGTAAAAACCATTGGATGCAGACCCAGCTATAACATTCTGAGCTGAATATCTCAGCTGCTCTAACGGTACAGTAGGTTGCAAGGTACATCCTTCTCTCCTACAAGTTTAACGTCTCCATCAAAGGAGGATCAAAAGATGGGATTTAGTCCTACATGACATTATTTTTCGCTGAACTCCAGTGAGTTTCTCATTCCCTCATCCCTGCCGCACGGTAGCCATGGCAACAGCTAGATGGAGTGAAGCGCGCCAATGATAAGGGATGAGAGAAAAGGATGAAAGGGTCGACAGATCGTTTGGAGAAGACTGACCCTTCTGCCGAGGACCCCTCTCGTCTGGTAAATTAATACCCAACGCAGTTGGAGTATAGAGATTGACAGTTTGGGGCCCCAAACTCCCTTGGGGAGCAATTTAACACATATCATGACACAAGAGCATTAACAAAATAGACACTTCTGAGGCGATTTTCACAAATCTCTCGATGGGTCTTTCTCAAGTGCCACTACTTTATTTTTCACTCAATATTAGAAACACTTTGAAAGACAACCTACTTTACATGATTCGACTCATTTGTCAAGGTATAATTTGCAGTTATACACAGTAACAAAAACAACAGTGAGGTGAATTTGGGTACACTAAATACTTTTTTTTACACAAAATCAAAGCTAACTTGGCTTAGTAGCTACTTGAATTGTTATAGCTCCTCACTTCCTTTCCTTGGAGTCTGCACACTGCCAATGAAGCTGCCTGTGTGCTTCTGTATGTCAGGCCTGAAGGCTGCCTCTGAGGCAGCTAGACAGATGTGGGGTGGGATTGGACACACAGCATTTGTTTTCGCAGCAATGAATTGGTCTGAGTATACCTAATTAGGCAAAAGAGCCGCTAATTGAGCCCCAGCTGTATGTAAAGAGAATCTACTTCCACACACCCACCTACGCTCCGAGACTCACCGTGTATCCCTGTTCCTCCCCCCCCCCCCGAGCTCCCTTTGTTCATTCACAGCAGAACGTAGCACCTTGTTAGCACAGTGAGAGATTTGTAAGGATAATGAGTGCTGGGACATAGACTGGAGTACAGTAGGGAGGTATACTGTACTTTCACTATTATCTAGTACAACATTCAGTTCTGCAAGTATATTTGAAAATTAAAATTTTTAGAAATAGTTATAGAAATGAAGGAAGGATTTTCAAAACCATGTATATAAACTATATTAAAATATAGATATTTCAAAAGCATACTTAAGATAACTTTCATGTTTGCAAAAGACGCCGATGATTAGATGCTTTGGATTACTGGCGGGTTGAACATGAGGAAGTAAAACTATGAATGATTCAATGCGTTGTTTTCAAAGGATCCATCTGCACAGCTTCTTAGAGCTGACTGAAGATAACATGCGCTTCTCCAAGATTTCACAGGAAACAGATTTAAAAACTGACATTTCCACTGAACTAAACCCCCGCGAGTTAAAACAGTTGGCACTGGACTTCTTGGAAGATGAGATTTTCTTTGCAGCTCTTGTATATTGGTCATCAAAGTGTTGGCATGCAACCAAACTGTGAATTCTCTGTAATCTGATTTTGTAGTTAGAGCCACAAAGAAGCCTTTGCAGGAGTTGGTGCAAACAAAGCCCTCGACAGTAAAGGAGAAACTGAGGCTGCGTCACAAATGGCACTCTACTCCCTATACAGTGGTCAAAATGTAGGAAATAGGTTTCCATTTGGCACGCAGGCCTGAGAGACAGTCCAGGGAGGGGTTTTGGGCTGAGAGGCGGGTGGAGATGGATTTTTACGAGGACCTTTATCTTAAATTCATGAATAGTGAGTCATTTTCTGGGATGGGCACTGCAGAAATTATTGGTAGATAAACACATAGTTTAACTCTAAAAAGAGGACTGACTGTGTGTACGATGGTAACTTAATCTCAACTAGTCTATTCATCACTGCTTTTAACCAAGTAAGTAATCATTAATAGATAAAGCCAGATAATGATTAGCGAACACATTGAGGCCCACTCAGAACAGGGGACAAAGAGAGCTTTACATTGGATTAATGATTAGCGAACACATAGAGGCCCACTCAGAACATGTGGCAAAGAGACCTTTACATTGGATTAATGATTAGCGAACACATTGAGGCCCACTCAGAACAGGGGACAAAGAGACCTTTACATTGGATTAATGATTAGCGAACACATTGAGGCCCACTCAGAACAGGTGGCAAAGAGACCTTTACATTGGATTAATGATTAGCGAACACATTGAGGCCCACTCAGAACAGGTGGCAAAGAGACCTTTACATTGGATTAATGATTAGCGAACACATTGAGGCCCACTCAGAACAGGTGGCAAAGAGACTTTTACATTGGATTAATGATTAGCGAACACATTGAGGCCCACTCAGAACAGGGGACAAAGCGACCTTTACATTGGATTAATGATTAGCGAACACATTGAGGCCCACTCAGAACAGGGGACAAAGAGACCTTTACATTGGATTAATGATTAGCGAACACATTGAGGCCCACTCAGAACAGGGGACAAAGAGACCTTTACATTGGATTAATGATTAGCGAACACATTGAGGCCCACTCAGAACAGGTGGCAAAGAGACCTTTACATTGGATTAATGATTAGCGAACACATTGAGGCCCACTCAGAACAGGGGACAAAGAGACCTTTACATTGGATTAATGATTAGCGAACACATTGAGGCCCACTCAGAACAGGGGACAAAGCGACCTTTACATTGGATTAATGATTAGCGAACACATTGAGGCCCACTCAGAACAGGGGACAAAGAGAGCTTTACATTGGATTAATGATTAGCGAACACATTGAGGCCCACTCAGAACAGGGGACAAAGAGACCTTTACATTGGATTAATGATTAGCGAACACATTGAGGCCCACTCAGAACAGGTGGCAAAGAGACCTTTACATTGGATTAATGATTAGCGAACACATTGAGGCCCACTCAGAACAGGGGACAAAGAGACCTTTACATTGGATTAATGATTAGCGAACACATTGAGGCCCACTCAGAACAGGGGACAAAGAGACCTTTACATTGGATTAATGATTAGCGAACACATTGAGGCCCACTCAGAACAGGGGACAAAGAGACCTTCACATTGGATTAATGATTAGCGAACACATTGAGGCCCACTCAGAACAGGGGACAAAGAGACCTTTACATTGGATTAATGATTAGCGAACACATTGAGGCCCACTCAGAACAGGTGGCAAAGAGACTTTTACATTGGATTAATGATTAGCAAACACATTGAGGCCCACTCAGAACAGGGGACAAAGAGACCTTTACATTGGATTAATGATTAGCGAACACATTGAGGCCCACTCAGAACAGGGGACAAAGAGACCTTTACATTGGATTAATGAACACATTGAGGCCCACTCAGAACAGGGGACAAAGAGAGCTTTACATTGGATTAATGATTAGCGAACACATATAGGCCCACTCAGAACATGTGGCAAAGAGACCTTTACATTGGATTAATGATTAGCGAACACATTGAGGCCCACTCAGAACAGGGGACAAAGAGACCTTTACATTGGATTAATGATTAGCGAACACATTGAGGCCCACTCAGAACAGGGGACAAAGAGACCTTTACATTGGATTAATGATTAGCGAACACATTGAGGCCCACTCAGAACAGGGGGCAAAGAGACCTTTACATTGGATTAATGATTAGCGAACACATTGAGGCCCACTCAGAACAGGGGACAAAGAGAGCTTTACATTGGATTAATGATTAGCGAACACATTGAGGCCCACTCAGAACAGGGGGCAAAGGGACCTTTACATTGGATTAATGATTAGCAAACACATAGAGGCCCACTCAGAACAGGGGGCAAAGAGACCTTTACATTGGATTAATGAACACATTGAGGCCCACTCAGAACAGGGGACAAAGAGAGCTTTACATTGGATTAATGATTAGCGAACACATTGAGGCCCACTCAGAACATGTGGCAAAGAGACCTTTACATTGGATTAATGATTAGCGAACACATTGAGGCCCACTCAGAACAGGGGACAAAGAGAGCTTTACATTGGATTAATGATTAGCGAACACATTGAGGCCCACTCAGAACAGGTGGCAAAGAGACCTTTACATTGGATTAATGATTAGCGAACACATTGAGGCCCACTCAGAACAGGGGACAAAGAGACCTTTACATTGGATTAATGATTAGCGAACACATTTAGGCCCACTCAGAACAGGTGGCAAAGAGACCTTTACATTGGATTAATGATTAGCGAACACATTTAGGCCCACTCAGAACAGGGGACAAAGAGACCTTTACATTGGATTAATGATTAGCGAACACATTTAGGCCCACTCAGAACAGGTGGCAAAGAGACCTTTACATTGGATTAATGATTAGCGAACACATTTAGGCCCACTCAGAACAGGGGACAAAGAGACCTTTACATTGGATTAATGATTAGCGAACACATTGAGGCCCACTCAGAACAGGGGACAAAGAGACCTTTACATTGGATTAATGATTAGCGAACACATTGAGGCCCACTCAGAACAGGGGACAAAGAGACCTTTACATTGGATTAATGATTAGCGAACACATTGAGGCCCACTCAGAACAGGGGACAAAGAGACCTTTACATTGGATTAATGATTAGCGAACACATTGAGGCCCACTCAGAACAGGGGACAAAGAGACCTTTACATTGGATTAATGATTAGCGAACACATTGAGGCCCACTCAGAACAGGGGACAAAGAGACCTTCACATTGGATTAATGATTAGCGAACACATTGAGGCCCACTCAGAACAGGGGACAAAGAGACCTTTACATTGGATTAATGATTAGCGAACACATTGAGGCCCACTCAGAACAGGTGGCAAAGAGACTTTTACATTGGATTAATGATTAGCGAACACATTGAGGCCCACTCAGAACAGGGGACAAAGAGACCTTTACATTGGATTAATGATTAGCGAACACATTGAGGCCCACTCAGAACAGGGGACAAAGAGACCTTTACATTGGATTAATGAACACATTGAGGCCCACTCAGAACAGGGGACAAAGAGAGCTTTACATTGGATTAATGATTAGCGAACACATATAGGCCCACTCAGAACATGTGGCAAAGAGACCTTTACATTGGATTAATGATTAGCGAACACATTGAGGCCCACTCAGAACAGGGGACAAAGAGACCTTTACATTGGATTAATGATTAGCGAACACATTGAGGCCCACTCAGAACAGGGGACAAAGAGACCTTTACATTGGATTAATGATTAGCGAACACATTGAGGCCCACTCAGAACAGGGGGCAAAGAGACCTTTACATTGGATTAATGATTAGCGAACACATTGAGGCCCACTCAGAACAGGGGACAAAGAGAGCTTTACATTGGATTAATGATTAGCGAACACATTGAGGCCCACTCAGAACAGGGGGCAAAGGGACCTTTACATTGGATTAATGATTAGCAAACACATAGAGGCCCACTCAGAACAGGGGGCAAAGAGACCTTTACATTGGATTAATGAACACATTGAGGCCCACTCAGAACAGGGGACAAAGAGAGCTTTACATTGGATTAATGATTAGCGAACACATTGAGGCCCACTCAGAACATGTGGCAAAGAGACCTTTACATTGGATTAATGATTAGCGAACACATTGAGGCCCACTCAGAACAGGGGACAAAGAGAGCTTTACATTGGATTAATGATTAGCGAACACATTGAGGCCCACTCAGAACAGGTGGCAAAGAGACCTTTACATTGGATTAATGATTAGCGAACACATTGAGGCCCACTCAGAACAGGGGACAAAGAGACCTTTACATTGGATTAATGATTAGCGAACACATTTAGGCCCACTCAGAACAGGTGGCAAAGAGACCTTTACATTGGATTAATGATTAGCGAACACATTTAGGCCCACTCAGAACAGGTGGCAAAGAGACCTTTACATTGGATTAATGATTAGCGAACACATTGAGGCCCACTCAGAACAGGGGACAAAGAGACCTTTACATTGGATTAATGATTAGCGAACACATTTAGGCCCACTCAGAACAGGTGGCAAAGAGACCTTTACATTGGATTAATGATTAGCGAACACATTTAGGCCCACTCAGAACAGGGGACAAAGAGACCTTTACATTGGATTAATGATTAGCGAACACATTTAGGCCCACTCAGAACAGGTGGCAAAGAGACCTTTACATTGGATTAATGATTAGCGAACACATTTAGGCCCACTCAGAACAGGGGACAAAGAGACCTTTACATTGGATTAATGATTAGCGAACACATTGAGGCCCACTCAGAACAGGGGACAAAGAGACCTTTACATTGGATTAATGATTAGCGAACACATTGAGGCCCACTCAGAACAGGGGACAAAGAGACCTTTACATTGGATTAATGATTAGCGAACACATTGAGGCCCACTCAGAACAGGGGACAAAGAGACCTTTACATTGGATTAATGATTAGCGAACACATTGAGGCCCACTCAGAACAGGGGACAAAGAGACCTTCACATTGGATTAATGATTAGCGAACACATTGAGGCCCATTCAGAACAGGGGACAAAGAGACCTTTACATTGGATTAATGATTAGCGAACACATTGAGGCCCACTCAGAACAGGTGGCAAAGAGACTTTTACATTGGATTAATGATTAGCGAACACATTGAGGCCCACTCAGAACAGGGGACAAAGAGACCTTTACATTGGATTAATGATTAGCGAACACATTGAGGCCCACTCAGAACAGGGGACAAAGAGACCTTTACATTGGATTAATGATTAGCGAACACATTGAGGCCCACTCAGAACAGGGGACAAAGAGACCTTTACATTGGATTAATGATTAGCGAACACATTGAGGCCCACTCAGAACAGGGGACAAAGAGACCTTTACATTGGATTAATGATTAGCGAACACATTGAGGCCCACTCAGAACAGGGGACAAAGAGACCTTTACATTGGATTAATGATTAGCGAACACATTGAGGCCCACTCAGAACAGGGGACAAAGAGACCTTTACATTGGATTAATGATTAGCGAACACATTGAGGCCCACTCAGAACAGGGGACAAAGAGACCTTCACATTGGATTAATGATTAGCGAACACATTGAGGCCCATTCAGAACAGGGGACAAAGAGACCTTTACATTGGATTAATGATTAGCGAACACATTGAGGCCCACTCAGAACAGGTGGCAAAGAGACCTTTACATTGGATTAATGATTAGCGAACACATTGAGGCCCACTCAGAACAGGGGACAAAGAGACCTTTACATTGGATTAATGATTAGCGAACACATTGAGGCCCACTCAGAACAGGGGACAAAGAGACCTTTACATTGGATTAATGATTAGCGAACACATTGAGGCCCACTCAGAACAGGGGACAAAGAGACCTTTACATTGGATTAATGATTAGCGAACACATTGAGGCCCACTCAGAACAGGGGGCAAAGAGAGCTTTACATTGGATTAATGATTAGCGAACACATTGAGGCCCACTCAGAACAGGGGACAAAGAGACCTTCACATTGCTTCCTCTTTTTTTCTCTAGTTCTCATTCATACTGGCAATACTGCTTTAGTGTGTGAATGAATACATAAAATACAGTTGCATTTCCATTATGTAAAGTGCCACCTTAGAAGAAACACCTGCACCTTTGTCTTCTTTAATCTTTTGTAAAATAAAAAAATCTTATAAAACCTGAAATTTTTAATTTCTGACCTTTGCCGACAGTATAACACATAAGCATGTGATTTTGCCCTGTTTAATCCAATGTCAAGATTTCATCAGGCTATAAATGCAGGAATAACGATGACAGTGCAAAAGAGTGTCATCAACTTCTTCTTAGCCTTTTTGAATGTGTAGTTAAGATAAGTAAAATACACAGCAGCAGATGCTCTGTTGTAAACTAGCCTTCTGAGGGGAGGAGTCAATCTGTTTCAAAAAAAGGAGTAGAGTGCTTTCCAGTAGCCCTTTCCTGCCGTCATTGACCAAAAGCCTCATGGGTGGAATGTTATTCATATTTTTCATAATGTCATAATTATTATAATTATTTGTTGTTATTTCTTTTTATCTGACGAAAATCCAGTGTTTCTATGTCAAACGGTTTTCTTATATTTCAGTCTTCTGTGATGTATATAAAGTGTAATATTGAGATGCAAACTCAACATTTAATACATTTCAACTCTATATCTGACAAGGTACAGGAGTCTTCTTTTATTAAGCCCATAAACATGTATGTGAGGTGTATATATTTGTTTCAAAGTAGATTTGTTTAAGACTACAAAGAAACACTCTGTTTGACCCTGATTTAACCCACTGCAGTAAAAGGTTAAAGGGGGAATCCACTCAAAAACACTGTTTTACATGTCAGCCGTCAAGTTTTCATGATAATGGGCTTTCATGATGATGTGGCCGGTGACACTTTGCTTCTTGAAAGTGCAATATCTTGAAAACGTGACTGCTGACATGCAAAAAGATTTTGGGACTGAATCAACAGTGGTTTTTCAGTGGATTTTCCCTTTTAGGAGGTTAACTAGCTGATGGATTCTATAAGGCCCAGAATTTACTCTAATTCCGTAAATCTCAATTCAGGGTTTATTTTTCAAACCTCAGCCAAGTCACAGTGCCTTGTCCTTTAGCGGACAACGCTGAGCATTCAATGGGCAAACATTCGAGAACATGGAAATTGAGTTAAGGTTAAGGGGACACCTGATTCGATTAAGAAGAAGGGTCTTGCTGGCGGTGAGCTGGGATTGGCTTGTTTTCCCCATGACTCCTCCCATTGCATTTTTATTGACCCAAACTACCCATATCTCTGACAAATAAACATATGGTCATAATTTCTTGGGAACACAATATATTTTCCTAATTTCAACATATTACAACGCTACAGTCCTCACAATTATCAGAGGGATAACATGTTAATAAACATAATGGAATATCATACATGGGTAAACAGTTTTTCATTCCTACAACAACATAGAGTATCAGCAAGGCCATCTTGAACACATTTGTAAATAGGCTTTAAACATTGGATTTATGTTTGCAATAAATATTCCATGAGCTATATATCTGCAGCCCAAAATGCAAAGAAACATAAAAGTAGCATGGTCGGTATTTACTTTGGGCTGATAATATACGACCATTTCAACATCTCTGTCTCCAATTACCCACTAACCACTGCCTGAGCTCACATGGCCTTCCTAGTAGGTCCACAATAGCAGATGCTGTTTATCTCAAGGTAATGAGAGAATTTATGTTCAGGTACTACGGGTAGGACTTGACTATTTTAAATATGTGTAACATACATGCATTTGACAACAATTGCTTCCAAGTTACAAGTTCGTTAAGAGTTTAAACAAGATACATTCGATGCAATTTTAATACATAAAGTCTTTGAAGTGCTAGTCTAGCTACGTATCACCCTGCTTTGACTTGTCCTTTTATGGCCTTTAAAGCATTATGATACATAACATCAGATCCATGTGGGAGGGAATAAGTGTTGAGTTGTACAACTGAATGCATTCAACTGAAATTTGTCTTAGTGTGGTAAAGAATACATTTTTAAAACTGAATCCCTCCAACTGACTGGAATCATTCCTGACCGTTAACCTCTACAGGATCGTGTCCCGTCCTCCGGACGCTTGAGCTAACGTGCGCTAATGTGATTAGCATGACGTTGTAGGTAACAAGAACATTTCCCAGGACATAGACATATATTATGTGGGCAGAAAGCTTACATTCTTGATAATCTAACTGCACTGTCCAATTTACAGTAGCTATTACAGTGAAAGAATACCATGCTATTGTTTGAGGAGAGTGCACAGTTTTGTACTTGAAAATGTATCAATAAACCAATAGGCATATTTGGGCAGACTTGATACAACATTTTGAACAGTAATGCAATGGTTCATTAGATACAGCGGGTGAAATAAGTATTGAACACGTCACCATTTTTCTCAGTAAATATATTTCAAAAGGTGCTATTGACATGGAATTGTCACCAGATGTTGGTAACAACCCAAGTAATCCATACCTACAAAGAAACCAAAACAAATAAGTTCAGAAATTAAGTTATGTGTAATAATGTGAAATGACACAGGGAAAAAATATTGAACACATGAAGAAAGGGAGGTGCAAAAAGGCATGGAAAGCCAAGACAACAGCTGAAAACTATCAGTAATTAAAAAGCAATCCAGACCCCTATCAGTGCAAATTACTATCAGCTGGTTCAGTCCCAAATGATGGCCTACAAAAAGGTCTCATTGACAAGGTGTCACACAAGACACATCTCATGATGGGTAAAAGCAAAGAGCTGTCTCAAGACCTTTGCAACCTAATTGTTGCAAAACATAATGAAGGCATTGGTTATAGGCACATTTCTAAGCTTCTGAATGTTCCAGTGAGCACTGTTGGGGCCATAATACGGAAGTGGAAAGACAATCATTTCACCATAAATTTGCCTCGACCAGGTGCTCCTCGCAAGATTTCTGACAGAGGAGTGAAAAGAATAATCAGAAGAGTTGTCCAAGAGCCAAGGACCACTTGTGGAGAGCTTCAAAAAGACCTGCAATTAGCAGGTACTGTTGTCTCAAAGAAAACAGTAAGTAATGCACTCCACCGCCATGGCCTGTATGCACGCTCACCACGCAAGACTCCATTGCTGAAAAAAAAAGCATGTTGAAGCTCGTTTAAAGTTTGCTGCACAACATTTGGAAAAGCCAGTGAAATACTGGGAGAATATAGTGTGGTCAGATGAGAGCAAAATTGAACTGTTTGGATGTCATAATACACACCATGTTTGGAGGAGAAATGGCACTGCACATCACCCTAAAAACACCATACCAACAGTGAAGTTTGGAGGTGGGAACATCATGGTGTGGGGCTGCTTTTCAGCAAATGGTACTGGCAAACTTCACATTATTGAAGGAAGGATGAATGGGCAAATTTACCGAGACATTCTTGACAAAACTCTGCTGCCATCTACCAGGATGATGAAGATGAAACGAGGATGGACATTTCAGCAAGACAATGATCCCAAACACACAGCCAAGGAAACTCTCAATTGGTTTCAAAGAAAGAAAATAAAGCTGCTAGAATGGCCCAGCCAATCACCTGACTTAAATCCCATTGAAAATCTATGGAAAAAACTGAAGATCAAGATTCATAGAAGAGGCCCACATAACCTTCAAGATTTGAAGACTGTTTGTGTGGAAGAATGGGCCAAAATCACACCAGAGCAATGCATGCGACTAGTTTCTCCATACAGGAGGCGTCTTGAAGCTGTCATTACCAACAAAGGCTTTTGTACAAAGTATTAAATAAATATCAGTAAGTGTGTTCAATACTTTTTCCCTGTGTCATTTCACATTATTACACATAACTTAATTTCTGAACTTATTTGTTTTGGTTTCTTTGTATGTATGGATTACCTGGGTTGTTACCAACATCTGGTGAAAATTACATGTCAATAGCACCTTTGGAAATATATTTACTGAGAAACATAGTGATGTGTTCAATACTTTTTTCACCCGCTGTATGTCTAAAACTTTGCACATACACTGCTGCCATCTAGTGGCCAAAATCTAAATTGCTTCTGGACTCCTAAGTAATATTATGACCTTTCACTTTCAAAGATGATGTGACAAAAAAAAACGACAAAAACTAAACTTTGTTCATTGTATTATCTTTTACCAGATCTAATGTGTTATATTCTCCTACATTATCTTTTACCAGATCTAATGTGTTATATTCTCCTACATTATCTTTTACCAGATCTAATGTGTTATATTCTCCTACATTATCTTTTACCAGATCTAATGTGTTATATTCTCCTACATTAATTTCACATTTCCACAAACTTCAAAGTGTTTCCTTTCAAATGGTGTCAAGAATATGCATATCCTTACTTCAGGTCCTGAGATACAGGCAGTAAGATTTTGGTATCATTTAAGGCGAAAAGGGTCTTATCCTTAAGAGGTTAAGCTCCCAGTCACCTAAAGTTTATGGCCCAACCATTTACAGGCTGCCTTCCAACCAGGACTGATCTTTTGACCTTCCGCTGGCATTTTAACATGCTTCAGATTCACCACAGACAGCAGTCGAGATGTGAACACCTCGATAATACCACCAGCTGAAACCAACAGTAACAATCGGATGACATGAAATCTTCTCATGTTTCCCCGGCAAAAAAGACACAACCCAAGAAAAGTTCAGTAGTTTTAGTGAAGTACAGTGTTTGACTCAACGGCCAGCATAACATGATTTGTCTGGAATGCGAAGGTCCATTGGTCTGGTAATAGAGCGGTGTCTCCCTGATACAATGTCTGCTTCCCAAAGGGCATCTTATTCCCATATGGCTCTGCTCAAAAGTAGTGCACTACAGACTTGACTTTCCCGTAAGAAAAATGTATCAACCCCTACAAAAATGTACATGAATTACATTCCAAATAATAATTCACATTTCCTGTTGCTGCAGAATTATTTTCCCACTGTAGCAAAATCGCTCAAATTAAGGTAGGGTGCATTTTGGGAAGCAGACAATGCCTGGTGAGAAACGGCAGACTAAATGTACAATGGACTTGGAGAAGAGACTGAGCTGGAGGATCTCATGATACAGCCCACAGTCTTCATAGGGACAATAGAACTGGATCTCATGATACAGCCCACAGTCTCCATAGGGACAATAGAACTGGATCTCATGATACAGCCCACAGTCTCCATAGGGACAATAGAACTGGATCTCATGATACAGCCCACAGTCTTCATAGGGACAATAGAACTGGATCTCATGATACAGCCCACAGTCTCCATAGGGACAATAGAACTGGATCTCATGATACAGCCCACAGTCTTCATAGGGACAATAGAACTGGATCTCATGATACAGCCCACAGTCTCCATAGGGACAATAGAACTGGATCTCATGATACAGCCCACAGTCTTCATAGGGACAATAGAACTGGATCTCATGATACAGCCCACAGTCTCCATAGAGACAATAGAACTGGATCTCATGATACAGCCCACAGTCTCCATAGAGACAATAGAACTGGATCTCATGATACAGCCCACAGTCTCCATAGGGACAATAGAACTGGATCTCATGATACAGCCCACAGTCTCCATAGGGACAATATAACTGGATCTCATGATACAGCCCACAGTCTGCATAGGGACAATAGAACTGGATCTCATGATACAGCCCACAGTCTCCATAGGGACAATAGAACTGGATCTCATGATACAGCCCACAGTCTCCATAGGGACAATAGAACTGGATCTCATGATACAGCCCACAGTCTCCATAGGGACAATAGAACTGGATCTCATGATACAGCCCACAGTCTCCATAGGGACAACAGAACTGGATCTCATGATACAGCCCACAGTCTCCATAGGGGCAATAGAACTGGATCTCATGATACAGCCCACAGTCTCCATAGGGACAATAGAACTGAATCTCATGATACAGCCCACAGTCTCCATAGGGACAATAGAACTGGATCTCATGATACAGCCCACAGTCTCCATAGGGACAATAGAACTGGATCTCATGATACAGCCCACAGTCTCCATAGGGACAATAGAACTGGATCTCATGATACAGCCCACAGTCTTCATAGGGACAATAGAACTGGATCTCATGATACAGCCCACAGTCTCCATAGGGACAATAGAACTGGATCTCATGATACAGCCCACAGTCTCCATAGGGACAATAGAACTGGATCTCATGATACAGCCCACAGTCTACATAGGGACAATAGAACTGGATCTCATGATACAGCCCACAGTCTCCATAGGGACAATAGAACTGGATCTCATGATACAGCCCACAGTCTCCATAGGGACAATAGAACTGGATCTCATGATACAGCCCACAGTCTCCATAGGGACAATAGAACTGGATCTCATGATACAGCCCACAGTCTCCATAGGGACAACAGAACTGGATCTCATGATACAGCCCACAGTCTCCATAGGGACAACAGAACTGGATCTCATGATACAGCCCACAGTCTCCATAGGGACAATAGAACTGAATCTCATGATACAGCCCACAGTCTCCATAGGGACAATAGAACTGGATCTCATGATACAGCCCACAGTCTCCATAGGGACAATAGAACTGGATCTCATGATACAGCCCACAGTCTCCATAGGGACAATAGAACTGGATCTCATGATACAGCCCACAGTCTCCATAGGGACAATAGAACTGGATCTCATGATACAGCCCACAGTCTCCATAGGGACAATAGAACTGGATCTCATGATACAGCCCACAGTCTCCATAGGGACAATAGAACTGGATCTCATGATACAGCCCACAGTCTCCATAGGGACAATAGAACTGGATCTCATGATACAGCCCACAGTCTCCATAGGGACAATAGAACTGGATCTCATGATACAGCCCACAGTCTCCATAGGGACAATAGAACTGGATCTCATGATACAGCCCACAGTCTCCATAGGGACAATAGAACTGGATCTCATGATACAGCCCACAGTCTCCATAGGGACAATAGAACTGGATCTCATGATACAGCCCACAGTCTCCATAGGGACAATAGAACTGTCACAGCATTTAATCTCTTGTGTTTAACAGTATTTTGATAAACTCTCATTAATAATGCAAAGACAAATACTGAATTACACTTCAATGTCAGATGATAAACTTACAAAGGAGATATGGAGATTCAATGTAGCCATATATTATTTAATAATGTTACAGACTGACTGGATTCTCATTGTTATATTATGTTACAGACTGCCTGGATTCTCATTGTTATATTATGTTACAGACTGCCTGGATTCTCATTGATATATTATGTTACAGACTGACTGGATTCTCATTGTTATATTATGTTACAGACTGACTGGATTCTCATTGTTATATTATGTTACAGACTGACTGGATTCTCATTGTTATATTATGTTACAGACTGACTGGATTCTCATTCATATATTATGTTACAGACTGACTGGATTCTCATTGTTATATTATGTTACAGACTGACTGGATTCTCATTGTTATATTATGTTACAGACTGACTGGATTCTCATTGTTATATTATGTTACAGACTGACTGGATTCTCATTCATATATTATGTTACAGACTGACTGGATTCTCATTGTTATATTATGTTATAGACTGACCGGATTCTCATTGTTATATTATGTTACAGACTGCCTGGATTCTCATTGTTATATTATGTTATAGACTGCCTGGATTCTCATTGTTATATTATGTTATAGACTGCCTGGATTCTTATTGTTATATTATGTTACAGACTGACTGGATTCTCATTGTTATATTATGTTATAGACTGCCTGGATTCTTATTGTTATATTATGTTACAGACTGACTGGATTCTCATTGTTATATTATGTTACAGACTGACTGGATTCTCATTGTTATATTATGTTACAGACTGACTGGATTCTCATTGTTATATTATGTTACAGACCGACTGGATTCTCATTGTTATATTATGTTACAGACTGACTGGATTCTCATTGTTATATTATGTTACAGACTGACTGGATTCTCATTGTTATATTATGTTACAGACTGACTGGATTCTCATTCATATATTATGTTACAGACTGACTGGATTCTCATTGTTATATTATGTTACAGACTGACTGGATTCTCATTGTTATATTATGTTACAGACTGACTGGATTCTCATTGTTATATTATGTTACAGACTGACTGGATTCTCATTCATATATTATGTTACAGACTGACTGGATTCTCATTGTTATATTATGTTATAGACTGACCGGATTCTCATTGTTATATTATGTTACAGACTGCCTGGATTCTCATTGTTATATTATGTTATAGACTGCCTGGATTCTCATTGTTATATTATGTTATAGACTGCCTGGATTCTTATTGTTATATTATGTTACAGACTGACTGGATTCTCATTGTTATATTATGTTACAGACTGACTGGATTCTCATTGTTATATTATGTTATAGACTGACCGGATTCTCATTGATATATTATGTTATAGACTGACTGGATTCTCATTGTTATATTATGTTACAGACTGACTGGATTCACATTGTTATATTATGTTACAGACTGACTGGATTCTCATTGTTATATTATGTTACAGACTGACTGGATTCTCATTGTTATATTATGTTACAGACCGACTGGATTCTCATTGTTATATTATGTTACAGACTGACTGGATTCTCATTGTTATATTATGTTACAGACTGACTGGATTCTCATTGTTATATTATGTTACAGACTGACTGGATTCTCATTGTTTTATTATGTTACAGACTGACTGGATTCTCATTGTTATATTATGTTACAGACTGACTGGATTCTCATTGTTATATTATGTTACAGACTGACTGGATTCTCATTGTTATATTATGTTACAGACTGACTGGATTCTCATTGTTTTATTATGTTACAGACTGACTGGATTCTCATTGTTATATTATGTTACAGACTGACTGGATTCTCATTGTTATATTATGTTACAGACTGACTGGATTCTCATTATTATTATTATTATTATTATTTTTGTTTGTTTGTTTGTTTTGTTTAACCTTTATTTTACTAGGCAAGTCAGTTAAGAACAAATTCTTATTTTCAATGACGGCCTAGGAACAGTGGGTTAACTGCCTTGTTCAGGGGTTATGTTATGTTATAGACTGACTGGATTCTCATTGATATGTTTTGAGAGGAGGAGTTCAGTGATGTGTGAGACTGTGGCAAACAGGAGAGATTGAGTGCCAACATTTGTTTGTTGGGTGAACAAATGGTGACAAACGATGGCAAATTGGAGTCTGTTATCACACACACAACCCTCACTGAGCCATAGTCTGTAGTCTGTTAACACACACAACCCTCACTGAGCCATAGTCTGTAGTCTGTTATCACACACAACCCTCACTGAGCCATAGTCTGTAGTCTGTTATCACACACAACCCTCACTGAGCCATAGTCTGTAGTCTGTTAAAGCACACAACCCTCACTGAGCCATAGTCTGTAGTCTGTTAACACACACAACCCTCACTGAGCCATAGTCTGTAGTCTGTTATCACACACAACCCTCACTGAGCCATAGTCTGTAGTCTGTTAAAGCACACAACCCTCACTGAGCCATAGTCTGTAGTCTGTTATCACACACAACCCTCACTGAGCCATAGTCTGTAGTCTGTTAAAGCACACAACCCTCACTGAGCCATAGTCTGTAGTCTGTTATCACACACAACCCTCACAGAGCCATAGTCTGTAGTCTGTTATCACACACAACCCTCACTGAGCCATAGTCTGTAGTCTGCCAACTGGGATCACAATGGAAGAGGTGCAAGGGATTTTAAAACACACACACACACACGCACACACACAGACACACACACACACACACACACACACACACACACACACACACACACACACACACATTGCTTTCCAAATGAAAGGGGGGGGGTTCAAGGCAACATGGCATGCATACAGACAAGCCAACACATACAGACAGCCCTCACACACACAGATAAACCAACACATACAGACAGCCCTCACACACACAGACAAACCGACACATACAGACAGCCCTCACACACACAGACAAACCAACACATACAGACAGCCCTCACACACACAGATAAACCAACACATACAGACAGCCCTCACACACACAGACAAACCGACACATACAGACAGCCCTCACACACACAGACAAACCAACACATACAGACAGCCCTCACACACACAGACAAACCAACACATACAGACAGCCCTCACACACACAGACAAACCAACACATACAAACAGCCCTCACACACACAGACAAACCAACACATACAGACAGCCCTCACACACACAGACAAACCAACACATACAGACAGCCCTCACACACACAGACAAACCAACACATACAGACAGCCCTCACACACACAGACAAACCAACACATACAGACAGCCCTCACACACACAGACAAGCCAACACATACAGACAGCCCTCACACACACAGACAAATCAACACATACAGACAGCCCTCACACACACAGACAAGCCAACACATACAGACAGCCCTCACACACACAGACAAACCAACACATACAGACAGCCCTCACACACACAGACAAACCAACACATACAGACAGCCCTCACACACACAGACAAACCAACACATACAGACAGCCCTCACACACACAGACAAACCAACACATACAGACAGCCCTCACACACACAGACAAACCAACACATACAGACAGCCCTCACACACACAGACAAACCAACACATACAGACAGCCCTCACACACACAGACAAACCAACACATACAGACAGCCCTCACACACACAGACAAACCAACACATACAGATAGCCCTCACACACACAGACAAACCAACACATACAGACAGCCCTCACACACACAGACAAGCCAACACATACAGACAGCCCTCACACACACAGACAAACCAACACATACAGACAGCCCTCACACACACAGACAAACCAACACATACAGACAGCCCTCACACACACAGACAAACCAACACATACAGACAGCCCTCACACACACAGACAAACCAACACATACAGACAGCCCTCACACACACAGACAAGCCAACACATACAGACAGCCCTCACACACACAGACAAACCAACACATACAGACAGCCCTCACACACACAGACAAGCCAACACATACAGACAGCCCTCACACACACAGACAAACCAACACATACAGACAGCCCTCACACACACAGACAAGCCAACACATACAGACAGCCCTCACACACACAGACAAGCCAACACATACAGACAGCCCTCACACACACAGACAAGCCAACACATACAGACAGCCCTCACACACACAGACAAGCCAACACATACAGACAGCCCTCACACACACAGACAAGCCAACACATACAGACAGCCCTCACACACACAGACAAACCAACACATACAGACAGCCCTCACACACACAGACAAGCAAACACATTCAGACAGCCCTCACACACACAGACAAGCCAACACATACAGACAGCCCTCACACACACAGACAAACCAACACATACAGACAGCCCTCACACACACAGACAAGCCAACACATACAGACAGCCCTCACACACACAGACAAACCAACACATACAGACAGCCCTCACACACACAGACAAACCGACACATACAGACAGCCCTCACACACACAGACAAGCCAACACATACAGACAGCCCTCACACACACAGACAAACCAACACATACAGACAGCCCTCACACACACAGACAAACCAACACATACAGACAGCCCTCACACACAGACAAACCAACACATACAGACAGCCCTCACACACACAGACAAACCGACACATACAGACAGCCCTCACACACACAGACAAACCAACACATACAGACAGCCCTCACACACACAGACAAACCAACACATACAGACAGCCCTCACACACACAGACAAACCGACACACAATAGCATAAGGGGATAATGGACGATATCCAGGGAAGCACACACAATACACACATCTATGCATAAAGGCTCACACAGGACCATCCAATGTTTAAGATGAAACAGTGTGAGCTGAAGAGCATATGTCCTCATCCTGTAAGTCTATTAGGTAGTGACAGGTGTGAACAGAGTTCCCTGTGTCTGCCTCTGATCTGGAACCCCAGGAGAAATCCCATTCCCTTCACCCTCTCATCCAATCCCATTCCCAACTCCAACACCATTCCACTTTGGGAAACTCATTGAAGCTCAACAATGGAGACTAGATCAGGGCTGTCCAACCCTGTTCCTGTTCCTGGACAGCTACACTGCTGTAGGTTTTCACTCCAACCCTGTTCCTGTTCCTGGACAGCTACACTGCTGTAGGTTTTCACTCCAACCCTGTTCCTGTTCCTGGACAGCTACACTGCTGTAGGTTTTCACTCCAACCCTGTTCCTGTTCCTGGACAGCTACACTGCTGTAGGTTTTCACTCCAACCCTGTTCCTGTTCCTGGACAGCTACACTGCTGTAGGTTTTCACTCCAACCCTGTTCCTGTTCCTGGACAGCTACACTGCTGTAGGTTTTCACTCCAATCCCAGTTATATATAACTTGATTCATCTTATGAACCAGATAATTATTAGAATCAGTTGCACTAGATGAGGGTTGGAGTTAAAACCTACAGGATGGTATCTCTCCAGGAACAGGGTTGGAGTTAAAACCTACAGGATGGTATCTCTCCAGGAACAGGGTTGGAGTTAAAACCTACAGGACGGTATCTCTCCAGGAACAGGGTTGGAATGAAAACCTACAGGAAGGTAGCTCTCCAGGAACAGGGTTGGAATGAAAACCTACAGGACGGTATCTCTCCAGGAACAGGGTTGGAATGAAAACCTACAGGATGGTATCTCTCCAGGAACAGGGTTGGAATGAAAACCTACAGGATGGTATCTCTCCAGGAACAGCGTTGGAGTGAAAACCTACAGGATGGTATCTCTCCAGGAACAGGGTTGGAATGAAAACCTACAGGACGGTATCTCTCCAGGAACAGGGTTGGAATGAAAACCTAAAGGATGGTATCTCTCCAGGAACAGGGTTGGAGTGAAAACCTACAGGATGGTATCTCTCCAGGAACAGCGTTAGAGTGAAAACCTACAGGATGGTATCCCTCCAGGAACAGGGTTGGAGTTAAAACCTACAGGATGGTATCTCTCCAGGAACAGGGTTGGAGTTAAAACCTACAGGACGGTATCTCTCCAGGAACAGGGTTGGAGTTAAAACCTACAGGACGGTATCTCTCCAGGAACAGGGTTGGAGTTAAAACCTACAGGACGGTATCTCTCCAGGAACAGGGTTGGAGTTAAAACCTACAGGACGGTATCTCTCCAGGAACAGGGTTGGAGTTAAAACCTACAGGACGGTATCTCTCCAGGAACAGGGTTGGAGTTAAAACCTACAGGACGGTATCTCTCCAGGAACAGGGTTGGAGTTAAAACCTACAGGATGGTATCTCTCCAGGAACAGGGTTGGAGTTAAAACCTACAGGACGGTATCTCTCCAGGAACAGGGTTGGAGTTAAAACCTACAGGACGGTATCTCTCCAGGAACAGGGTTGGAGTTAAAACCTACAGGACGGTATCTCTCCAGGAACAGGGTTGGAGTTAAAACCTACAGGACGGTATCTCTCCAGGAACAGGGTTGGAGTTAAAACCTACAGGACGGTATCTCTCCAGGAACAGGGTTGGAGTGAAAACCTACAGGATGGTATCTCTCCAGGAACAGGGTTGGAGTTAAAACCTACAGGATGGTATCTCTCCAGGAACAGGGTTGGAGTTAAAACCTACAGGACGGTATCTCTCCAGGAACAGGGTTGGAGTTAAAACCTACAGGACGGTATCTCTCCAGGAACAGGGTTGGAATGAAAACCTACAGGACGGTATCTCTCCAGGAACAGGGTTGGAGTTAAAACCTACAGGACGGTATCTCTCCAGGAACAGGGTTGGAGTTAAAACCTACAGGACGGTATCTCTCCAGGAACAGGGTTGGAGTTAAAACCTACAGGACGGTATCTCTCCAGGAACAGGGTTGGAATGAAAACCTACAGGATGGTATCTCTCCAGAAACAGGGTTGGAGTTAAAACCTACAGGATGGTATCTCTCCAGGAACAGGGTTGGAGTTAAAACCTACAGGATGGTATCTCTCCAGGAACAGGGTTGGAATAAAAACCTACAGGATGGTATCTCTCCAGGAACAGGGTTGGAGTTAAAACCTACAGGACGATATCTCTCCAGGAACAGGGTTGGAGTTAAAACCTACAGGATGGTATCTCTCCAGGAACAGGGTTGGAGTTAAAACCTACAGGATGATATCTCTCCAGGAACAGGGTTGGAGTTAAAACCTACAGGACGGTATCTCTCCAGGAACAGGGTTGGAGTTAAAACCTACAGGATGGTATCTCTCCAGGAACAGGGTTGGAGTTAATACCTATAGGACGGTATCTCTCCAGGAACAGGGTTGGAGTTAAAACCTACAGGATGGTATCTCTCCAGGAACAGGGTCTGAGTTAAAACCTACAGGATGGTATCTCTCCAGGAACAGGGTTGGAGTGAAAACCTACAGGATGGTATCTCTCCAGGAACAGGTTTGGAGTTAAAACCTACAGGATGGTATCTCTCCAGGAACAGGGTTGGAGTTAAAACCTATAGGATGGTATCTCTCCAGGAACAGGGTTGGAGTTAAAACCTACAGGACGGTATCTCTCCAGGAACAGGGTTGGAGTTAAAACCTACAGGATGGTATCTCTCCAGGAACAGGGTTGGAATGAAAACCTACAGGATGGTATCTCTCCAGGAACAGGGTTGGAGTTAAAACCTACAGGACGGTATCTCTCCAGGAACAGGGTTGGAGTTAAAACCTACAGGATGGTATCTCTCCAGGAACAGGGTTGGAATGAAAACCTACAGGATGGTATCTCTCCAGGAACAGGGTTGGAGTTAAAACCTACAGGACGATATCTCTCCAGGAACAGGGTTGGAGTTAAAACCTACAGGATGGTATCTCTCCAGGAACAGGGTTGGAGTTAAAACCTACAGGATGGTATCTCTCCAGGAACAGGGTTGGAATGAAAACCTACAGGATGGTATCTCTCCAGGAACAGGGTTGGAGTTAAAACCTACAGGATGATATCTCTCCAGGAACAGGGTTGGAGTTAAAACCTACAGGACGGTATCTCTCCAGGAACAGGGTTGGAGTTAAAACCTACAGGATGGTATCTCTCCAGGAACAGGGTTGGAGTTAATACCTACAGGACGGTATCTCTCCAGGAACAGGGTTGGAGTTAAAACCTACAGGATGGTATCTCTCCAGGAACAGGGTTGGAGTTAAAACCTACAGGATGGTATCTCTCCAGGAACAGGGTTGGAGTGAAAACCTACAGGATGGTATCTCTCCAGGAACAGGTTTGGAGTTAAAACCTACAGGATTGTATCTCTCCAGGAACAGGGTTGGAGTTAAAACCTACAGGATGGTATCTCTCCAGGAACAGGGTTGGAGTTAAAACCTACAGGACGGTATCTCTCCAGGAACAGGGTTGGAATGAAAACCTACAGGATGGTATCTCTCCAGGAACAGGGTTGGAGTTAAAACCTACAGGACGGTATCTCTCCAGGAACAGGGTTGGAGTTAAAACCTACAGGACGGTATCTCTCCAGGAACAGGGTTGGAGTTAAAACCTACAGGACGGTATCTCTCCAGGAACACGGTTGGAATGAAAACCTACAGGATGGTATCTCTCCAGGAACAGGGTTGGAGTTAAAACCTACAGGATGGTATCTCTCCAGGAACAGGGTTGGAGTTAAAACCTACAGGATGGTATCTCTCCAGGAACAGGGTTGGAGTGAAAACCTACAGGATGGTATCTCTCCAGGAACAGGTTTGGAGTTAAAACCTACAGGATGGTATCTCTCCAGGAACAGGGTTGGAGTTAAAACCTACAGGATGGTATCTCTCCAGGAACAGGGTTGGAGTTAAAACCTACAGGACGGTATCTCTCCAGGAACAGGGTTGGAATGAAAACCTACAGGATGGTATCTCTCCAGGAACAGGGTTGGAGTTAAAACCTACAGGACGGTATCTCTCCAGGAACAGGGTTGGAGTTAAAACCTACAGGATGGTATCTCTCCAGGAACAGGGTTGGAATGAAAACCTACAGGATGGTATCTCTCCAGGAACAGGGTTGGAGTTAAAACCTACAGGACGGTATCTCTCCAGGAACAGGGTTGGAGTTAAAACCTACAGGATGGTATCTCTCCAGGAACAGGGTTGGAATGAAAACCTACAGGATGGTATCTCTCCAGGAACAGGGTTGGAGTTAAAACCTACAGGACGATATCTCTCCAGGAACAGGGTTGGAGTTAAAACCTACAGGATGGTATCTCTCCAGGAACAGGGTTGGAGTTAAAACCTACAGGATGGTATCTCTCCAGGAACAGGGTTGGAATGAAAACCTACAGGATGGTATCTCTCCAGGAACAGGGTTGGAGTTAAAACCTACAGGATGATATCTCTCCAGGAACAGGGTTGGAGTTAAAACCTACAGGACGGTATCTCTCCAGGAACAGGGTTGGAGTGAAAACCTACAGGATGGTATCTCTCCAGGAACAGGTTTGGAGTTAAAACCTACAGGATGGTATCTCTCCAGGAACAGGGTTGGAGTTAAAACCTACAGGACGGTATCTCTCCAGGAACAGGGTTGGAGTTAAAACCTACAGGACGGTATCTCTCCAGGAACAGGGTTGGAATGAAAACCTACAGGATGGTATCTCTCCAGGAACAGGGTTGGAGTTAAAACCTACAGGACGGTATCTCTTCAGGAACAGGGTTGGAGTTAAAACCTACAGGACGGTATCTCTCCAGGAACAGGGTTGGAGTTAAAACCTACAGGACGGTATCTCTCCAGGAACAGGGTTGGAGAGCCCTGGACTAGATAGACATGGCAGCCAGAACACACCAATAAAAATTGTTTCGGAGGAGCCGCAGCTCATTTTTGAAACGGGGATTCAATGTAATTGGCCAGAAAATAAACTATGATTTTAAATTTCCCCAGAGATGTGTATTGCCAACTTTGTTTGCCTGCAGAGACCCGTGTCACGGGAAGTGCCAAGTAGCTATCTGCACATTGTTCCTCTACTGGCAATGCTGTATCTTCTCTCTTCAGATGCCATTAGCAATAATAATGCCTAATTAGCAAGATGTTTGGGTAACAGCCCCTAAGGAAGTTTCTGAACCATTCTTTGTATTCAAATAGTATTTATATGGCATGTCTATTTTTATTGTCTCTCAAATATGTGAGCTGCACTTGACTGAGCTCGCCTGGCAGTCTGGGGACAATGGGACCAATGGAAAACTCTTAAAAGTACAAACCCCAAACACCGCCCATCTTGCTCTCAAGGCAGGCTCAAATACCAAAATACAGTATACAAATGCAGGGCAGGCCATTATTTTGGCTATGCTCCCATAGGATGACAATTTTCCAATCCACAGGGCACAAAACGGTTTAATGAGCATAAAAACTATGTAAACCATATGCCATGGCTGTCTCAACCCAGTCAAACAATTATGGGAGACTCTGGAGCAGGGCGCCTTTGACCACCATCAACAAAACACCAAATGATGGAATGTCTCGTGGAAGAATGATGTCGCATCCCTCAGATAGAGTTCCAGACGCTCGTAGAATCTGTGCCAAGGTGCAAGACACTTTGTGTTGGTGTTTCCTTTATTATGGCAGTTACATGTCTATGACTATCAGGGTATCTCTGGCACACAGAGAACATCCACCAGGTCCACCTTGCTCTCCTCCCAGGCCTCGAACACAGACGAGTCATTGTGTGTGGGCACAGATGAGATTTCATGCGTGTTAGACAGGATTACACACTCTGGGAACCGGGACCCCTAGGGTCTTCCCCTCTATTCCCCCTCGCTGGTGAGTTCGGGCCGGGCTAGAAAGCCCGCCTCCCTCCCTTCAACGCAGAACTTCAAACAAACCTCACAGCTTAATTGGCCCAGAAAATATATTAGATATAATGTAAAATTTTCTGATTTTGGGCTTTTCAGTTATTTTGAGCTGTTTCTGCACTTTATGGAAAGTAGCACTGAGACTTGATCAAAATTATCCTGCTATGCCAACCCTTACAGATCTATACTGATACCCATTAATTAAAGGTTTAGTGGGGAGAATGACAGTGTAGAAGGGGGGTAATCCTTGAACTGATATGTATATTAACCACTTGAATCCTTGAACTGAGGATGGTGTGTCTGAGAGAGTGGAGATAGGCAGGCCGACAGGGACACGTAAAGCTCCTTAACGTAAGGATGTCTGGGGCCTTACAGACAACATGGTGCCTGCTACTGAGTACTACACGTCAAAAGTCCCCTATCTACTGTAACTGATAGAGGAAATGTCAACCAGCATATCCAACTTGATTGACATAAGCAATTCATGGGATAAAAAAACTGTAACATGGTTATACGGACTTTTGGGAAATCCCACTTGAAGATTTGTGAGGAATATGTTTTTTGGGGGTTCAATTGTGCCTCTTTTACAGTACGAAAATAAAAATGTTGACTGTTATATCAAAGATTTAATTTAATGTGTGGGGTATTTTTGTCATGTTAGTCACATTACACCTAATATAAAGGTAAGTCATGTTAGTCACATTACACCTGATCTAAAGGTAAGTCATGTTAGTCACATTACACCTGATCTAAAGGTAAGTCATGTTAGTCACATTACACCTGATCTAAAGGTAAGTCATGTTAGTCACATTACACCTGATCTAAAGTGATGTCATGTTAGTCACATTACACCTGATCTAAAGGTAAGTCATGTTAGTCACATTACACCTGATCTAAAGGTAAGTCATGTTAGTCACATTACACCTGATCTAAAGGTAAGTCATGTTAGTCACATTACACCTGATCTAAAGGTAAGTCATGTTAGTCACATTACACCTGATCTAAAGGTAAGTCATGTTAGTCACATTACACCTGATCTAAAGTGAAGTCATGTTAGTCACATTACACCTGATCTAAAGGTAAGTCATGTTAGTCACATTACACCTGATCTAAAGGTAAGTCATGTTAGTCACATTACACCTGATCTAAAGGTAAGTCATGTTAGTCACATTACACCTGATCTAAAGGTAAGTCATGTTAGTCACATTACACCTGATCTAAAGGTAAGTCATGTTAGTCACATTACACCTGATCTAAAGGTAAGTCATGTTAGTCACATTACACCTGATCTAAAGGTAAGTCATGTTAGTCACATTACACCTGATCTAAAGGTAAGCCATGTTAGTCACATTACACCTGATCTAAAGGTAAGTCATGTTAGTCACATTACACCTGATCTAAAGGTAAGTCATGTTAGTCACATTACACCTGATCTAAAGGTAAGTCATGTTAGTCACATTACACCTGATCTAAAGTGAAGTCATGTTAGTCACATTACACCTGATCTAAAGTGAAATCATGTTAGTCACATTACACCTGATCTAAAGGTATGTCATGTTAGTCACATTACACCTGATCTAAAGTGAAGTCATGTTAGTCACATTACACCTGATCTAAAGGTAAGTCATGTTAGTCACATTACACCTGATCTAAAGGTAAGTCATGTTAGTCACATTACACCTGATCTAAAGTGATGTCATGTTAGTCACATTACACCTGATCTAAAGGTAAGTCATGTTAGTCACATTACACCTGATCTAAAGGTAAGTCATGTTAGTCACATTACACCTGATCTAAAGGTAAGTCATGTTAGTCACATTACACCTGATCTAAAGGTAAGTCATGTTAGTCACATTACACCTGATCTAAAGGTAAGTCATGTTAGTCACATTACACCTGATCTAAAGGTAAGTCATGTTAGTCACATTACACCTGATCTAAAGGTAAGCCATGTTAGTCACATTACACCTGATCTAAAGGTAAGTCATGTTAGTCACATTACACCTGATCTAAAGGTAAGTCATGTTAGTCACATTACACCTGATCTAAAGGTAAGTCATGTTAGTCACATTACACCTGATCTAAAGTGAAGTCATGTTAGTCACATTACACCTGATCTAAAGTGAAATCATGTTAGTCACATTACACCTGATCTAAAGGTATGTCATGTTAGTCACATTACACCTGATCTAAAGTGAAGTAATGTTAGTCACATTACACCTGATCTAAAGGTAAGTCATGTTAGTCACATTACACCTGATCTAAAGGTAAGTCATGTTAGTCACATTACACCTGATCTAAAGTGATGTCATGTTAGTCACATTACACCTGATCTAAAGGTAAGTCATGTTAGTCACATTACACCTGATCTAAAGGTAAGTCATGTTAGTCACATTACACCTGATCTAAAGGTAAGTCATGTTAGTCACATTACACCTGATCTAAAGTGAAGTCATGTTAGTCACATTACACCTGATCTAAAGGTAAGTCATGTTAGTCACATTACACCTGATCTAAAGTGAAGTCATGTTAGTCACATTACACCTGATCTAAAGGTAAGTCATGTTAGTCACATTACACCTGATCTAAAGTGAAGTCATGTTAGTCACATTACACCTGATCTAAAGGTAAGTCATGTTAGTCACATTACACCTGATCTAAAGGTAAGTCATGTTAGTCACATTACACCTGATCTAAAGTGAAATCATGTTAGTCACATTACACCTGATCTAAAGGTAAGTCATGTTAGTCACATTACACCTGATCTAAAGGTAAGTCATGTTAGTCACATTACACCTGATCTAAAGTGAAGTCATGTTAGTCACATTACACCTGATCTAAAGGTAAGTCATGTTAGTCACATTACACCTGATCTAAAGTGAAGTCATGTTAGTCATATTACACCTGATCTAAAGTGAAGTCATGTTAGTCACATTACACCTGATCTAAAGTGAAGTCATGTTAGTCACATTACACCTGATCTAAAGGTAAGTCATGTTAGTCACATTACACCTGATCTAAAGTGAAGTCATGTTAGTCACATTACACCTGATCTAAAGGTAAGTCATGTTAGTCACATTACACCTGATCTAAAGTGAAGTCATGTTAGTCACATTACACCTGATCTAAAGGTAAGTCATGTTAGTCACATTACACCTGATCTAAAGTGAAGTCATGTTAGTCACATTACACCTGATCTAAAGGTAAGTCATGTTAGTCACATTACACCTGATCTAAAGTGAAGTCATGTTAGTCACATTACACCTGATCTAAAGGTAAGTCATGTTAGTCACATTACACCTGATCTAAAGTGAAGTCATGTTAGTCACATTACACCTGATCTAAAGGTAAGTCATGTTAGTCACATTACACCTGATCTAAAGTGAAGTCATGTTAGTCCGGGCTGTGAATAGTGTAGCTTGTCCCTGAGCTGGCAGACTAATGGTTCTTGCCTTTCTGCCTGCTGGAGGTACTGCATGTTGGTTCCCACCTTAAAATTAACGACAAATAAAGTTAGCATGACTGTTTGGAAAAGCCTTTGTCACACCATCTGGATGAGGGCCTTTCTGTGCTGTGCCAGAAATACTCTAAATGGATAGATGGGAAACTCCATTCGATTCGTATTATTACATTCATTTCCAAATCTCATGACATGACTATGAAACATGGCTGTATCTAGGGTTACATGTCCACTTACTGCGCCTCAGAAACACTGCTAACCAAACCACAGTGCAGGGCGTGCTCACTGAATTAAAGGGAAACTAGACCAAAAAATGTATGTTTCTTAGATTTTTCCCAGAATTCAAAAGTTCTCCCCTGATGTGGCTTAAGCATTGTTGTTAACACAGAAAATCATTTTTTTTGTTTTTCTATTAAAAAAGTATGAAGAAACTGGGGGAAACCCCCCCCCCCCCCCCCCCGAAGCTGAAGTCAGGTCCAGTATTGGCTATGAGGGATAGAGGTTGGGCCATCCTAGAAATGTTTTAGAGTCATATAACATATTTAAATTAGCTTTTAAACACGCATTTCCAAGTATGGGTGATCCCGGCAACCGAACCCACTATCCCGGTGTTGCAGTGCTCCACCAAGATGCATGACAAGGTTATAAATGCTATGTGACGCTTCAATGTAATATGATTTATAAATCCTTTATTAAGCAGAGCTTATGCCACCCTTTATAAAGCACAGGTTTATGTCATATATGGGTTATAGCACGTTTAACACGGTTCGCTATGTCACACAGTTATGCCACATTATGAACCCTTTATAGAGCATGACATAGTTATAGATGATCTGACACATTTATGTGGTGTTTATAAAGGCTTTATGAAGGCTTTATAAGCTGCACGTCCTTTAAAGTAAAACCTCCTACACTGACTCACTGTGTTAATCAGCAGCTTGTTCAGTCTCAGTCTCACATGGTACAGTAGGTTCATGACTGTATACACTCCAGACCTGTGTGTATTACATGCGTGTGTAGCCTACAGTATGAGATCAGTGTTTTTGTCTGTGTATTATTGTACACAAAATATCCCTCAATAAAGCATCACAGCAGTATTATATATTATATTATATCTTATATGTAATCGTCCCTCTGAGCAGATAAAGGAAGCCTTGTTTAAACGCCAAAAGCCCTGCGGTGCATTGCAACCCTGAGGATTATGAATGAGAGTGGGCTTAATATTGATCCCTGGGTAACCTATGAAGCGCTCGTAATTGTATAATATCCTTCCACACACGCTAACGCTGGTTAAAGCTCTCTTGCGGATAGCGCTACAGTAACATCCATGACCATGCACTTACTGTAATATCCGTTGGATAGCCATGCACTTACTGTAATATCCGTTGGATAGCCATGCACTTACTGTAATATCCGTTGGATAGCCATGCACTTACTGTAATATCCGTTGGATAGCCATGCACTTACTGTAATATCCGTTGGGAATTTAGAGGGGAGATGAATTCTCAACAAGACTCAGTCAAAATGCAATATGAGGAACGACGGTCACGACCCTTTGGATGTTTAGGCTTAATGATTCTATGTCTGGGGTAAGAGGTTATCGATTTGAGGCACTTTTGTTTTGACTTTGTTTTCATTGATGAAACTGTCTTTTGCAGGCGATGTTGTGAGGTGAGATGGGAGCGCATGTTACAGGTATGATTGTTTTATTCTAAGATACTGTATCTCATCATTGCTGAGCAGTGGGAGGTTTGAGGTGCCAGCCATAGCGCCTTTGGCTTTTGGAATGAGGTGCTACTCATTTTTCCCTATTTCATAAGGCCAGCAGTTGTTCCAAACCATGTGACCTGTGTTGGGCATATGTTATGGAGAGAATGTCCTGGTCAAGTCACACAATCATAAAAAAAAGGTTTGGATCACACTTCCTGCGTTATTAGATACATGCATTAGGCAGAGAGACATGAGAGAAGTTAATATTTACTGGGTAGATCCTTGAACATGACTATAGATTTAACCCTTCACAGGACATTGTTATAACATATTCCTTATTCAACATGAAAGACAAGAGGTATTACATCAAAATACTAGACTACATTTACTTTAGAAAATAACATTCAATCACTGTATTTCACCTCAAAAAGCAACAGATGACACAGATGTCCAATTCAATCCAATTCTCAATAGGTAGACCTACTAATTGGCTGAGCAAAAGGCCTGGATGGATTTCAATTGGCAATATACTACAAGTGGCAGTATCAATGAACCGTGCGTCCAACCCAACACAGGCTATTTCCCTGGGGTATTAATTTTCACAGAGGCACAGATATGAGTGTATGGGGGTGGAGAGCCACGCCGGGGAGTGGGTGGAGGCGATTGATTCAATATCTGAGGTTGTGCTGCAAAATAAAGATTCAGATTCACACACACACACACACACACACACACACACACACACACACACACACACACACACTTAAGCAGCTTATGAGGTAAGGCAAATATAAATGTGGTTTGTATTTGTTGATAGTGAGCTGTGAACAGTTGCCTCTTGCAGCCTCTCTTATTTTCACATTTTAATAGAATCCTCTGTAGCCTATAGAATCCTCTGTAGCCTATAGAATCCTCTGTAGCCTATAGAATCCTCTGTAGCCTATAGAATCCTCTGTAGCCTATAGAATCCTCTGTAGCCTATAGAATCCTCTGTAGCCTATACTGCAGGGCACTGGCCAACAGAAAAGAGGATGCCTACATAGATTCATGTATACAGTATTCCTTCCCTAGCTAAGCCCTTTAAAAGGCATTTTCTCATAGTCACTTTTGTTGAGCAGAATACAGGCTCTTGTGTTTAAATCAAGGCATATACACTGAGTGTACAAAACATTGCTCTTTCCATGACAGACTGACGAGGTGAATCCAGGTGAAAGATATGATCCCTTATTGATGTCACTTGTTAAATCCACTTCAATCAGTGTAGATGAAGGGGAGGAGTCAGGTTAAATAAGGATTTTTAAGACTTGAGACAATTGAGACATGGATTACATATGTGTGCCATTCAAAGGGTGAATGGGCAAGACAAAAGATTTTAATACCTTTAAACAGGGTATGGTTGTAGGTGCCAGGTGAACTGGTTTGAATGTGTCAAGAACTGCAACACTGCTGGGTTTTTCACGCTCCACAGTTTCCTGTGTGTATCAAGAATGGTCCACCACCCAAAGGACATCCAGCCAACTTGACCCAACTGTGGGAAGCATTGGAGTCAACATGGGCCAGCATCCCTGTGGAAGGCTTTAGACACCTTGTAGAGTTCATGCCCCGTGAATTGAGGCTGTTCTGAGGGAAATATTAGGAAGGTGTTCTTATACACTCAATGTAGACATCAAGAAATGGAGTAACCATCCAGGCAGACATTTCTAAGATGTTAAATTGATCATTCTGGCTGATCATAGGTCTGCTACATAGTCTCTCACACAGACCCAACAGTTGATGCAGTCACAATATGGTGGCTGGCTGACCTGATCTGGTCATATTTCTCTTCTGACACCATCATCAATCATCCACAACCCATTAACAATCATTCTCCAAGACAAATAATACAATCAGGGAAAGGGTCCTGTAGCTACAAGGATCCTTGTAGGATCCTTTTAAGACCCTAATAAGCTATTGTGATCTTCTATCCTGGACTTCCAACCTGGGGATCCACAGGGTGTGTAGGCTTTGTTCCAGCCCTTTACTGACACAGATGAATCAACCAATCGAGAGCTTGATGACCAGCTGATCGGTTGAATCGAATGTGTCAGTCCTGGGCTGGAACAAAAGCCTGCAAACCATTTAAAAAACAGGACCAGGGTTGAAGAACACCGTTATAAGCCAACAACAGCACGCCATATTTTCGACCAAGAGTGACAGAATATGACTGCGAGTACTGATATCTATTTACAAAGCATTTAATAGACAAACCGAATACAACAAAATCGTATTAATTCATGACAATATACACCTAATCTTAAAAACACATCTTTCTGTTTCTCTATAGCCAAGACTAAAATGAGTTGTGGAATGAATGAAATATCCCTGCTCTGTTTTTGTCTCTTTCATATTTCTCTTCTGACTCGTTCATCAATCATCCACGGCCCATTAACAATCATTCTCCCAGAAAAATAATACAATCAGGGAAAGGGTCCTGTAGCCTACGACTGTACTTCCAAAGAGATAATTGTTATTCTTGCAGCTCACGTACCTTTATCTTTGTCAGATGACTAGAAGATAATTTACCCTCAGAGAGGTTTCGCTCAAGGTAGAATAATTCCGACATGCTCGTTCTAGACACGCCAACATGACTCTAAATCAGTGCTTAGAGATTTGCATTATGGTAATTTAGCAGACGTTTTATCCTGAGCGACTTACAATCAGTCCATTTAACAAATGTTGGTAAAACATCCACATATCACCATCATTGCTAAAATGGCTCCATAGTTACTAGGTAATTCTAGTTACGCTGATGTTAGAGTCGGTTATGTCATGAAACGTGTATGACTGCAATATACACAGTGATTATGTCATACTGTTCTGCCTTCCCTAGTGTCTGAAATATTCACTTCAGCAATATAGCAGCTTCATCTGCTGTATAAACAAATCACTTTAGGCCTGGGCCTCAAATGGCTCTTCCTGTGTAGGCCTGTTTAATTATTCAGAACTCAAGGAACTTTGAGTCCGTCAGGGTATATGTAAGATACAAGCACAAGGGCATGGACGTTTCCCATTTTAGTCACCTGTAGACTGTTGTAGGGTCCAGGTGGAAACGACAACAAATATTTCAGAAATCGGATCACGGGATTATAGCCTGCACCTATGCATCACTCATTCTTCCAGGAGCGGATTTTCCTCACATTTTTGGGAGAGAAAAGTACAATCTAGCTTTAAACTTTTACTGCAGTGGGTTAAATCAGGGTCAAACAGAGTGTTTCTTTGTAGTCTTAAACAAATCTACTTTGAAACAAATATATACACCTCATATACATGGTTATGGTCCTAAAAACAGAAGACACCTGGAGGATATAGAGTTGAAATTTATTAAATGTTGAGTTTGCATCCTAATATTACACTTTATATACATCACAGAAGACTGAAATATAACTAAACCGTTTGACATAGAAACACCAGATTTTCAGCTGTTTTGTTTAATAATGTTTATTAATTATGGATTTATGAAAAATATTAATAACATTCCACCCATGAGGCCACTAGAGGGCAATTTGGTAATTTGACTGCAGGAAAAGGTTAAATATGGTGGCATAAGATCTGTATTCCTGAATTATTTCAATAAGTAAAGGTAACTGGATATAATTCTTTATGTATCTGTTTAAAACTAAGGCCCCAAATCAATAAAAAAGGAAACTACACTCAGAATGTTTATAACACATTTTAAAGGGACAGTTCACTTTTTTGTTTTAGCTTCAAAACAGTGACCTATCCCTTTAAGGACAGGTATGGTTTCGCATCAATATTCAATGATAATGTCTGTGAGTGGAACAGCTTGTTGGGTGTGTTGTGTTTTTAATGCGGGTAATTACACCTCCAATCGATGATTACAGTGATTACATTCTGAACCTGTAGTTTCTTCCTCTATCATTGATTGATTGAATTCAAGCATAAGTTACACAGTAAATGCATTGATGTGACAGTTACCAAACATGATGCTGTTGACACGGCTAGCTTATTCTAAAACCAAGAGATTGTCCTCCTCATCTTCATTCAAAGGTCAAGAGCATTGCATGTCCTGAGGTCTAGAAGTCCAGTAAACACATGGATGTCTATGTTTTCCCATTTCATGAATACTTCTCCTGACATTTGCTAAACACGCCATGCTAGCAGTATTAGAACATTATAAAGGTTACCGAGCCTTATCTGATAGCATGGTCTAACACAGTGGAAATGGGAGGCCATGGGCAGTTGTGCACAGCAGATCTACAGATCCTCGATGGTGCTCCAAGCATTCCGCTTTTCTGCAGAACATACAGTGCTCCCTAGTGGCACATTTTGGACAGCTTATGATTAAAGGGATAATTCAGGATTTTGGCAATACTCTATTTCTCCAGAGACAGGTGAACTCATGGATACCATTTTTATGTACAGTATCTGCATCCGGTATGGAGGTAGTTCAGTGAGCCAATGCTAACTAGCTCAACGACTGGAAGTCTATAGTATCTACTAGCTTTCTAGCAGTTACCATAGACTTCAAGTCATTGTGCTAACGCTAGTTAGCAATTGCGCTAACGCTTGTGAGCAACTTCCTTCACACTGCCAACATCCTGCAGTATCCCCTTATATAGACTAGACAGCCTTTTACGGCAATAGCACCTCTAATTGATGATGCTTGTTTTTTAGTTTTGATTGTTAAACGTTATAGAGTAAATCTCACTGTATATGTGAAACTCTTTAGCTTGTAAATGTTTACAAATGTACATTACGAAGCACAAAATACAGATACAAATACGCACTTCCTCTCTACATAGGAAGTATCTTCTGTTATTTATTCTGAAGTACGATACCTCTGGGTTGCCTGACTACTAATGCTACTTGCTATTCCCTTCTCTTCCTTCCTCCCTGTACCGTTGGCTATTTTGAATATCTATCTACATAAGCACTGATCTGAGAGGAGTAAAAACGAGAGGTGAAAGGCACTCCTCCTAGCACTGCATTATCTATTATAAGTAAGGAAAGGAAGCTAGCATGGGTACGTAGCTCAGATATGAAAACACAAATGTTCTCCACTAACAAGTGCCCTATAAATAGCGGTTTTGAAAACTTGACTTATTCAACATCAATTACATCACTCAAAATATTAAAACAGAGAGCAATGTTGCCCCCTTGTGTACATCCTTAATACCATGTTATACATTTATGTTTACATCTTGTGGTAGATATAAAATATTCTATCTACTACAGAAACACTACAAGCAACTATATTTCAAACAAGTTTGGGCAAAGATGAATGTTTGAATAGGAAATGGGAAACACTATCTCCATCTGTAGAAACTCTACACCCTATCAGTCACATTTCAACTATCCACTAACCCTAAACCTAGCTCTAACCCAAACCTTAACCCTTACCCTAGCCCTAACCTTACTCTTATCCTAGCCCTAACCTTAACCCTTATCCTAGCCCTAACCTTAACCCTTATCCTAGCCCTAACCTTAACCCTAACCCTAACATTAACCCTTATTCTAAACCTAAACTTAACCCTTATTCTAAACCTAACCTTAACCCTAACATTAACCCTTATTCTAAACCTAACCTTAACCATAGCCCTAACATTAACCCTTATTCTAAACCTAACCTTAACCCTAACATTAACCCTTATTCTAAACCTAACCTTAACCCTAGCCCTAACATTAACCCTTATTCTAAACCTTACCTTAACCCTAGACCTAACATTAACCCTTATTCTAAACCTTACCTTAACCCTAGCCCTAACATTAACCCTTATTCTAAACCTAACCTTAACCCTAGCCCTAACATTAACCCTTATTCTAAACCTAACCTTAACCCTAACATTAACCCTTATTCTAAACCTAACCTTAACCCTAACCCTAACATTAACCCTTATTCTAAACCTAACCTTAACCCTAATCTTAACCCTTATTCTAAACCTAACCTTAACCCTAACCCTAACATTAACCCTTATTCTAAACCTAACCTTAACCCTAACACTAGCCCTAACTGTAACCTTAGCAAGCAGTTGCTTGTCAACAGATAGTTTGTTGATAGTATGACCGGACTAAACAAATAAAGTGTGACCATAAAATAGACTCCACAGATCTTTAGAGTGGGTTGGATGAACCTCTAGGTCATTGGTTGGATCTCTTCTGCAGTGCAGCGTTTAGACACACACCACCTTCCTTGTAATGTGCATTCATTGACCTTCACATACAGTAGTAGTTGGGAGACATACTGTGTGTGTCACATCACTCACCTTTGACCTTTATTAGGGCTTCAGTTGTCATTCAAGTTGACAGCAGGGACATGTTCAGTAGTGCACGCCATAGCAAAACACGTTGCCATGGAAACCCAGAAGCTGTGTTCTTATTGGACAAGTTCAGGTAGTGCCTCCCCATTTCAAAACATTTTCTCCCTACTGAACATGACCCTGGTCTATTCTCCATTGTCTGAGTTCTGCGCGTGCTGCACTAGCTTGGGTTCAACAAGGCGGTCATAGGATATTATCAGCATCACCTAGAAATAACAATCCAAATGTGACTAACATGCGCCACTTGAAAAAGTAGTGAGGTGATAAATACTAGTGAATGAAATTCATATATTGATAGATCATAACCTCTTTAAATGTATCATGGGTTTTTGAATAGACACACTCACTGTGATCATAAAGAGAAGAGTCAGCATCATTCCAAGCATCAGGTGTAAGTTACCGGTCAGTCCTCCAGCCCAGAGAGGCCCCAGTATAGTAGCCAGACCCCCAACGGAGCGCCTCAAACCTTGACTGAACCCTAGACACCACCAGGAACACACAAACACAAACACAATCCCGTTCATTTTAGTGATTAATGACCTCTCCTTCCTGTAAAACAAATGGCCATTTAGTGATAGTTAATGACCATTCCCTCATCATTTTCAGCATTGCAATGAGTCACAGCCTCATTGTCTAGGGGGGTTAGTCAAAGATCCTGATTGACTAAGATGAACTAAACCTTCAGACAACTAACTAGGGGGGTTAGTCAAAGATCCTGATTGACTAAGATGAACTAAACCTTCAGACAACTAACTAGGGGGGTTAGTCAAAGATCCTGATTGACTAAGATGAACTAAACCTTCAGACAACTAACTAGGGGGGTTAGTCAAAGATCCTGATTGACTAAGATGAACTAAACCTTCAGACAACTAACTAGGGGGGTTAGTCAAAGATCCTGATTGACTAAGATGAACTAAACCTTCAGACAACTAACTAGGGGGGTTAGTCAAAGATCATGATTGACTAAGATGAACTAAACCTTCAGACAACTAACTAGGGGGGTTAGTCAAAGATCCTGATTGACTAAGATGAACTAAACCTTCAGACAACTAACTAGGGGGGTTAGTCAAAGATCCTGATTGACTAAGATGAACTAAACCTTCAGACAACTAACTAGGGGGGTTAGTCAAAGAGTCAAACTGCTATGTCATGAGTCAAGATAGATAGATAGATAGATAGATAGATAGATAGATAGATAGATAGATAGATGGATAGATGGATAGATGGATAGATGGATAGATGGATGGATGGATGGATGGATGGATGGATGGATGGATGGATGGATGGATGGATAGATGCAAAATGCCAGAACGACAGATACACGGTACATGATACATAGAGCGGCAGTATGAAAAAGTATAGAAATACAAGATATCTGGAGTGCAAAAAAGCTATAAAAGGACATTGCATAGTATGGGTGGTTGGCTGAATATGTACACTATACATTGGTGGATGTTGGATGGTTAACTATACTATACAGGTCGATGGCAGAGAAATACTTCAGTAGCTAAAAATGCGTATGATATGAGCGAGGGTAATAATAGTTTACTTAATAGACAGACTGGCTAAATGAACAGGTAAGTGAAACTGCTGTGTCATGAGTGAAACTGCTGTGTCATGAGTCAAACTGCTGTGTCATGAGTCAAACGGCTGTGTCATGAGTCAAACTGCTGTGTCATGAGTCAAACGGCTGTGTCATGAGTCAAACTGCTGTGTCATGAGTCAAACTGCTGTGTCTTGAGTCAAACTGCTGTGTCATGAGTCAAACTTTTGTGTTATGAGTCAAACTGCTGTATCATGAGTCAAACTGCTGTGTCATGAGTCAAACTGCTGTGTCATGGGTCAAACGGTGGCCATGTCAGTCAGACACCTTGCGTTTTCTCTGCTGTGACTTTGGAGAAGAGAGACACCTGGGACACGGCCACGAAGGGAAGCCCCAGCAGCTGCAGGAACACCCCGATGATGAACGTTGTCAACTCCCAGGAGTACCCACCTAGACACAGGAAGAGACACAACCTGTCAGACTACTACTACAACTCCCAGGAGTACCCACCTAGACACAGGAAGAGACACAACCTGTCAGACTACTACTACAACTCCCTCTGGGAAAAGAGAAGTGTGTGTGTCTGCTTGCTTATATGTGTGGTCTTCATGTGCCTCCGAGTGGTGGCTTGTATATCACTTACAGATCTATCATTAACATCTTCATAGCCACCTCACCACCCTATCCACCCCAGGAGTCTCACACCAACCCTGGGTACAGAATGATATGTCATACACAGTGGGTGCTAGTGGTACATACTGTATGTAGGCTCTCTCAGCCACTCGCTCCAGGGGGAAGTTTCCCCTAGGTACAGATCTAGGATCAGCTTCCCCTCCCCCAATCCTAACCTTAATTAGTGGGGAAAATGCTAAACTGACCCAAGATCAGCCTCTAGGCTCACCCTGGGGGTTGGCAAGGAAGATGAGGCACCAGATGCAGGCTACACTGCAGATGACCAGCCCCACGGCCAGCACCACGCGATCTTCCACCTGGCGGCTGACCCAGCGCACCAAGAAGAAGCCCAGGATCACCTCAACACCACACAGGCTGTACATCAGGCTGTTGGCAAGCTCTCCGAAGTCAAAGGAGCGCTGGGTCAGAGGTGTCACCATGGTCTAGGGAGGAAGGGGAAGAGGGGCATGAGAAATTAGATCACTATGTCAGGTAGTCACCATGTTCTGGGGAGAGAGAGGAAGACAGGAAATTAAATCACTATTTGTTTACCTCTTGATGGGAAAGAGTTCCCAGTTTCAACTCTATGAACAAGGTGTAAAGTCAAAATGATATCGTGAAAACTTATGAACATGAAAATAAGTTTTCAGTTCTAGAAGTAAGGTTATGATATGATATGATATGGTTATGATGCAAAAAAAAAGATGGCGTCCTTGTTTAGGCTGTTGCTGTGAGAACTACAGTTTTGCAGCTGCTCTTACCTCCAGTGCTGTCTGGTTGAAGAGGGTGATGAACTGAGCAGTGAGGAGCACCACCACCTCCTCTCTCAGAAACTCTACAGAGAGAGAGAGAGAGAGAGAGAGAGAGAGAGAGAGAGAGAGAGAGAGAGAGAGAGAGAGAGAATCCATAATCACCACATATGCAGGCATACTTCAATCTTCCACGAAAACTCGACGAAGCTGGAAAACCCATGAATTGCAAAGTCGATAGGCTTTACATTCACAACTCTCCTTCCATCTCCCTCAAAAACCCACCACAGAA
>CM042382.1:39998765-40013765 GCA_023634145.1 Thymallus thymallus
AAGGTAGCTGTATAATTAAAGGTAGCTGTATAATTAAAGGTAGTTGTATAATTAAAGGTAGTTGTATAATTAAAGGTAGCTGTATAATTAAAGGTAGGTGTATAATTAAAAGTAGCTGTATAATTAAAGGTAGTTGTATAATTAAAGGTAGTTGTATAATTAAAGGTAGTTGTATAATTAAAGGTAGCTGTATAATTAAAGGTAGTTGTATAATTAAAGGTAGTTGTATAATTAAAGGTAGTTGTATAATTAAAGGTAGTTGTATAATTAAAGGTAGCTGTATAATTAAAGGTAGCTGTATAATTAAAGGTAGTTGTATAATTAAAGGTAGTTGTATAATTAAAGGTAGTTGTATAATTAAAGGTAGCTGTATAATTAAAGGTAGTTGTATAATTAAAGGTAGTTGTATAATTAAAGGTAGGTGTATAATTAAAGGTAGGTGTATAATTAAAGGTAGCTGTATAATTAAAGGTAGTTGTATAATTAAAGGTAGCTGTATAATTAAAGGTAGGTGTATAATTGAGAACAGTATCTGTCAGGATTCAATAGTAAAAGTTGTTGCCCTGTCACTTTCTCTGAGATTGTCATTCTAATGGAATCCAGAAAGAACGACCCTGTCCTCAAACATTTACATCAAAACCCTGTCCTCAAACATTTACATCAAAACCCTGTCCTCAAACATTTACATCAAAACCCTGTCCTCAAACATTTACATCAAAACCCTGTCCTCAAACATTTACATCAAAACCCTGTCCTCAAACATTTACATCAAAACCCTGTCCTCAAACATTTACATCAAAACCCTGTCCTCAAACATTTACATCAAAACCCTGTCCTCAAACATTTACATCTAAACCCTGTCCTCAAACATTTACATCTAAACCCTGTCCTCAAACATTTACATCAAAACATTCGAACCAGAAACCTTTAAGTTATTGGCCCAACGCTCTAACCGCTAGGCTACCTGCCTCCTCTAACAGCTAGGTTACCTGCCTCCTCTAACAGCTAGGCTACCTGCCTCCTCTAACCGCTAGGTTACCTGCCTCCTCCAACCGCTAGGTTACCTGCCTCCTCTAACCGCTAGGCTACCTGCCTCCTCTAACCGCTAGGTTACCTGCCTCCTCTAACCGCTAGGTTACCTGCCTCCTCTAACCGCTAGGCTACCTGCCTCCTCTAACCGCTAGGTTACCTGCCTCCTCTAACCGCTAGGTTACCTGCCTCCTCCAACCGCTAGGTTACCTGCCTCCTCTAACAGCTAGGCTACCGGCCTCCTCTAACAGCTAGGTTACCTGCCTCCTCTAACAGCTAGGTTACCTGCCTCCTCTAACCGCTAGGTTACCTGCCTCCTCTAACCGCTAGGTTACCTGCCTCCTCTAACCGCTAGGTTACCTGCCTCCTCTAACAGCTAGGTTACCTGCCTCCTCTAACTGCTAGGTTACCTGCCTCCTCTAACCGCTAGGTTACCTGCCTCCTCTAACTGCTAGGCTACCTGCCTCCTCTAACCACTAGTTTACCTGCCTCCTCTAACTGCTAGGCTACCTGCCTCCTCCAACCGCTAGGCTACCTGCCTCCTTCAACCGCTAGGCTACCTGCCTCCTCCAACCGCTAGGCTACCTGTCTCCTCCAACCGCTAGGTTACCTGCCTCCTTCAACCGCTAGGCTACCTGCCTCCTCCAACCGCTAGGCTACCTTTATTACAGCAATTTCCAAAATGGAACGGTTTAGACCTATTTATTGTTCACAGGAGTTATTAATTGGTAGCTAGTTATTAATTTAAGAACAAATTCTTATACAATGACGGCCTCCACCGGCCAAACTCAGATGACGCTGGGCCAGTTGTGCGCCTCCCTGTGTGACTCCCAATCACAGCCAGTTGTGATACAGTCTGGATTTGAACCAGGTTGTCTGTAGTGACACAGACCACTGCACCACTTGGGAGGCCAGTAAATGGCTGTGTGATGACATGAAGGAATAAATGATTGATTGATTGATACAGTAGCCTATATAATGATTGATTGATTGATTGATACAGTAGCCTATGTAATGATTGATTGATTGATTGATACAGTAGGCTATATAATGATTGATTGATTGATTGATACAGTAGCCTATGTAATGATTGAATGATTGATACAGTAGCCTATGTAATGATTGATTGATTGATTGATACAGTAGCCTATATAATGATTGATTGATTGATTGATTGATACAGTAGCCTATGTAATGATTGATTGATTGATACAGTAGCCTATGTAATGATTGATTGATTGATACAGTAGCCTATGTAATGATTGATTGATTGATTGATACAGTAGCCTATGTAATGATTGATTGATTGATTGATTAATACAGTAGCCTATGTAATGATTGATTGATTGATTGATACAGTAGCCTATGTAATGATTGATTGATTGATTGATTGATTGATTGATTGATTGATTGATACAGTAGCCTATGTAATGATTGATTGATTGATTGATTGATTGATACAGTAGCCTATGTAGGCACTGAGCAAACTTGAAGTTGTGAAAATTCTGTGAACACTGAAGCTGTCCCCACATTAAGTTACAGTTTTAACAGTGGCCAAGCAGGCTAATGTGGCTATTTGATCACAATGTAGGTCTACCAGAGTGGCCTACCCTCGAAAACTATGTAGAAAATGCATCCCAAAAACATTTAAAATGGAAATAGCTGTTCTTTCATTCAGCCTACAGTAGCAGCCAATGTGTGGTGTTCAATGTAGGCCTACATTCAAGTCAGTTAAGAATAAATTCTTATTTATAATGACGGCCTACCCCAGCTAAACCTGGACGACACTGGGCCAATTATGTGCCTCCCTAAGGGACTAAAAACACAGCTGGATGTGATGCAGCCTGGATTCAAACCAGGGACTGTAGTGACACCTCTTGCACTGAGATGCAGTGTCTTAGACCACTGCACCACTAGGGATCCCTCTTCACATGAACCTGTTTATCTGGTCCTTCAGACTAGGAGGCGACTCAAAATGTGTTGTTTGATGCAAGAAAGCACTTTACAAAATAAGATGCATCATTATTCCTGTAACATTATTACAGAGAATCAGACACATTATGCTGCCCTCTGCCTATTGGCTACTTAGATTATTCAAGATCGTCTCAAAATATAACACTTTCCCTTTAAGATAAAAAAAAAAAACCTGACTGGCTTTTCAAAGATGTCTAGAAATGTATATGTTTTGTGCTTTTGTAGGAAGCAATCCCTCCCCATTACTGACTACAAATGATCTATAACTGGGCTAATAACTCTCTAACTAGCAAAGGATATGAACAAAATGGACACAGGCGGCGGTTTTGATCTCAAAACAAGCGCATCTACTCAATACCACAGCTTTTAACACAGTCCAGTTGCAAGTAAATGGCAGAAATCCATATATGGTCTGTGTAGAGTACGGGCTGTCGTGCACAATAGTATCCTACCCCGATGCGTAGTAGTTTGTTTTGTTGAGGTATGTAGGGTTGAAAGTGGGTAATATTGTGTTGATTCGATCACAATTGCCACAGTAAAGTGAAAAGTTGACTGAAGTTCAATCTCATGCTTCTTCTCTCTGTCGGCTGATATTTCTTCTACGCTCTGTGCGGCAGTCCAGGGGAGCTGCGGGTCAGTCTCTGGGCTGCGGGTCAGTCTCTGGGCTGCGGGTCAGTCTCTGGGCTGCGGGTCAGTTTCTGGGCTGCGGGTCAGTCTCTGGGCTGCGGGTCAGTCTCTGGGCTGCGGGTCAGTTTCTGGGCTGCGGGTCAGTCTCTGGGCTGCGGGTCAGTCTCTGGGCTGCGGGTCAGTCTCTGGGCTGCGGGTCAGTCTCTGGGCTGCGGGTCAGTCTCTGAGCTGCGGGTCAGTCTCTGGGCTGCGGGTCAGTCTCTGGGCTGCGGGTCAGTCTCTGGGCTGCGGGTCAGTTTCTGAGCTGCGGGTCAGTCTCTGAGCTGCGGGTCAGTCTCTGGGCTGCGGGTCAGTCTCTGAGCTGCGGGTCAGTCTCTGGGCTGCGGGTCAGTCTCTGAGCTGCGGGTCAGTCTCTGGGCTGCGGGTCAGTCTCTGAGCTGCGGGTCAGTCTCTGGGCTGCGGGTCAGTCTCTGGGCTGCGGGTCAGTTTCTGAGCTGCGGGTCAGTCTCTGAGCTGCGGGTCAGTCTCTGGGCTGCGGGTCAGTCTCTGAGCTGCGGGTCAGTCTCTGAGCTGCGGGTCAGTCTCTGGGCTGCGGGTCAGTCTCTGAGCTGCGGGTCAGTCTCTGAGCTGCGGGTCAGTCTCTGGGCTGCGGGTCAGTCTCTGGGCTGCGGGTCAGTCTCTGAGCTGCGGGTCAGTCTCTGGGCTGCGGGTCAGTCTCTGGGCTGCGGGTCAGTCTCTGGGCTGCGGGTCAGTCTCTGGGCTGCGGGTCAGTCTCTGAGCTGCGGGTCAGTCTCTGAGCTACTGCGCGCCCTCATATTTTAGAGGGAACATTGGGCCTAATAATATGACGGTATTCAAACTAAACAGGATTCCTTAGGCCTACAGTAATGTTTCAACCTCCTAAACAGCCTGCTGATGTGTTGCTGTTTATTAATATTAGGACGTTTAGGAAAGTTCAGATATAAACAGATATATAGAACAACATACCGCTCTGACATGAAGAACAAGAATCACGTCGGCTCTATTCATGGCATTTCTATCTGCAACTTTCGACAACGTTTGGCTACTTTACGTGGCGCTGGTGTTACACTTGTATTACTAAGTGATACAGTAGCCTGGTATCCTTCAATTTGATTGGGGTTTTAGTGGATGATTTATCACCCATGCTGTTCAACAACGTTTGGATCTGTCTCTTTTTATACAAATACGTATCTACCTATTGTATTGCTGACAAAATAAAGCGAAGAGTGACAGTGCTTGTTCTGTTCACTAACATGATTTACATGTTTGTAAATAAATAGTACATACATTAAAAATAGATATATTTTCCATGTTCTGTGGGCCTGTTATTTCAAAAGGTATAAATGCCTATATTAAACAAAAGAACAGTCTAAAATATATACAAATAAGATAATAATTAAATATTAATTCATTAAAATATATTTTTTGTCGAATGTAATGGGGATTAGGTTATTCTGTTTATGCTGGAGTAAACTGATGGACCTCCCCTTAGTCTATGACGTGCGTCGGTGAGATGAAGTAGCATTTCTTAAAGAGAGCATAGAATAGAAGACACGGAGCCTAATCTCACTAAACCTAGTGTACATTTTCGTTTGCATAAAAAATGTCGAAAACCGTTTGCGATATCTTGATTGATGTCCTTGATGATTTGGGCACGGCTAAATTTAAGCGGTTCGGACTAAAGCTCTGTGACCGCAAGGAGAAGCCAACACTTCGCTGGGGAAAGGTAGAACATTCAGACTCAATAGACGTGGCAAAGATTTTGATCAGTACTTTCACTGAAGACGGGGCTTTGGATGTGGCTATAGAGGTCTTGGAGGCAATTGACTGCCAAAGTAACGCTAAGGAATTGACGGATTTCAAGAAATGTAAGTCGAACTTTGTAGGAGGCACGTCCACTGGACATTTGAATAAATATTAAATAAAACATCCTTTCATAGCTTTGAAAGATTTTAAAAAACACTTCAGTAAAATTACTGTATAAGGACGTTGACGGTTTTACTTTCACTTATGAGCACGTTCTATTTTGCTCGTCTGGCCAGAATGATAGCCTATAGCATATTTTCATTTGCATCTCGAACTTGGCCCTAATGCATCATGCAATAAACATATTTATATTACTTGCTCATTTCGATATATCTTTAGGCCTACTATTATATCTTTATTAGATTGATGGTGTCTCATAAAGCTTATTTTACAGCTCAAGGATCTTGTGGAACATCAGGTGCTGCTAAGGGAGATGCACCTGGACCAAAGAACATGATCAAAGGTAAACACTAAACCAGGTGTCTACCTTATTAAAATGTATGTTTTACTGTAATTAGTCATGGTTTATGTAGGGACACATTACATATGTTACGTTTTCTACCTTGATGAACAATGACAAAAGTCCTTCCTCTTAATTGATTCATTAAAATATGGTAGGTGCAACTACTGCCTCTAAATTTTCAAGAGCATTTTTCTCACTCCCCATATTTAATCTTGTCTGAATTACACACACACACACAACATTAAAGGAGGCGTGTAGAGATAGTCCCCTATCAAATACATAATGTATGCATTGCATTCCATCACCTTCAAAAGTCCTAAACCATGTTCTATCTCTACCTCAGATAAACACTTTGTGGACCATCACCGGACGGCCCTGATCGACAGAGTAAGCCAGGTGGAACCCATCTTGGATAGACTCCTGGAGAGAGGGATCATCACCGCAAACGCCTACAGTGACGTGAGGGCTGAAAGAACCAGCCAGAAAAGGATGAGGGAGCTCTTAGATGGTCCTATGAAAGGATGTGGGGCCAAAGGCAAAGATATGTTATTAGATATCCTGATGGATCTGGAGCCATTCCTAATCAGTGACCTGAAGGGAGAATAATGGTGATAGGGGCCTTTTTTTTAAGACATACATTTGATGATAATTATGCACTGTTTTACAATATTTTTTACAGTATATACTTAAATTGGAAAAATGAATTCTCTCCAAAGTTTGCAATAAATGAAAACAAATTATATTGACCCTTGTTTTTTTCTTTTCATGAGCAAATACTGTGGTGAATTCTAATCATCTAGCTGGTTTGAACTCAACAATAGAAAATATACGAATACACATAGTATCACTGAGTGAACAATGCATCTGTGCTTTGGCTATGTAGTTCCTTAAGCATAAACAAGCATACAGCCATTTGAATGTAAACATCTGCTTAACATAAGAGAGCCATTGATAGCCTGGTCTCAGATCTGTTTGTTCTGTCTTGTCAATTAGTTGTCATTGTCAGCATGACAAGGAGTGGCAAGGACTGGCATGATGGCACAAACAGACTAGTACCCAGCAGTGTATTTTTTTGTTGCATTAGAGATTGCATTGGACATATTCAGGTAGGTCCCTAAGAAAGTAATACTAAGTGTATGTTGTGTAGTAAGCTGTTAATAGACCATGTGCCTCACCCTAATAATTTGGTCTATTTACCCCTCTTAATTTCACCTACTGTTCTGACTTGGTGGTGCACATGTAGCCTATGACCTGTTTTAGAGAAATGTAATCATTGAATATGTCACGGCGTGAAGGCAGGATAACAACGGCGAGACTGCAACCATGAACTGGTGTGCAAACAGTACAAACAATGATCCACAACACCGGTGGGAAGGCAAGCACCTTAAATAGGACCCCCAATTAGAGACAACGCATAGCAGCTGCCTCTAACTGGGGACCAAACACAATTACTCATAGAGTTACCTAGAACTCTCCTGTCAGGTCTGACCGGACAAACAGAGAAGCCAAGAGGCCTCTCTACAGTCAGGACCTGACAGAGTATTGTAACAGCTTTCATTGTCTGCTTGTATGCCCCCTTTATTTATCCTATGGTTCTGACTTGGTGTACAGGGAGAACACTGTAAGAACGACCCATGTTCTGACTTGGTGTACAGGGAGAACACTGTAAGAACGACCCATGTTCTGACTTGGTGTACAGGGAGAACACTGTAAGAACGACCCATGTTCTGACTTGGTGTACAGGGAGAACACTGTAAGAACGACCCATGTTCTGACTTGGTGTACAGGAAGAACACTGTAAGAACGACCCATGTTCTGACTTGGTGTACAGGGAGAACACTGTAAGAACGACCCATGTTCTGACTTGGTGTACAGGGAGAACACTGTAAGAACGACCCATGTTCTGACTTGGTGTACAGGGAGAACACTGTAAGAACGACCCATGTTCTGACTTGGTGTACAGGGAGAACACTGTAAGAACGACCCATGTTCTGACTTGGTGTACAGGGAGAACACTGTAAGAACGGCCCATGTTCTGAATTCTGTCGCTTTACATTTCAAAAGTGCTGAACAAATAGTTATATTGACTACGTCCGTCATAGCTCGCTATTAATGCCTTAATCGACAGCTTAATGAAGGCCTTAACAGTTTGTGGGCCCCGTTTGTCACCGTTATAGTGCAATGAATGTATTGTTTAGTGTTGTGTTGTGTAGTTAATGTATTGTTTAGTGTTGTGTTGTGTAGTTAATGTATTGTTTAGTGTTGTGTTGTGTAGTTAATGTATTGTTTAGTGTTGTGTTGTGTAGTTAATGTATTGTTTAGTGTTGTGTTGTGTAGTTAATGTATTGTTTAGTGTTGTGTAGTTAATGTATTGTTTAGTGTTGTGTTGTTAATGTATTGTTTAGTGTTGTGTAGTTAATGTATTGTTTAGTGTTGTGTAGTTAATGTATTGTTTAGTGTTGTGTAGTTAATGTATTGTTTAGTGTTGTGTTGTGTATATAATGTATTGTTTAGTGTTGTGTTGTGTTAATGTATTGTTTAGTGTTGTGTAGTTAAGGTATTGTTTAGTGTTGTGTTGTGTAGTTAATGTATTGTTTAGTGTTGTGTTGTTAATGTATTGTTTAGTGTTGTGTCGTGTAGTTAATGTATTGTTTAGTGTTGTGTAGTTAATGTATTGTTTAGTGTTGTGTAGTTAATGTATTGTTTAGTGTTGTGTTGTTAATGTATTGTTTAGTGTTGTGTAGTTAATGTATTGTTTAGTGTTGTGTAGTTAATGTATTGTTTAGTGTTGTGTAGTTAATGTATTGTTTAGTGTTGTGTTGTGTATATAATGTATTGTTTAGTGTTGTGTTGTGTTAATGTATTGTTTAGTGTTGTGTATATAATGTATTGTTTAGTGTTGTGTTAATGTATTGTTTAGTGTTGTGTAGTTAATGTATTGTTTAGTATTGTGTAGTTAATGTATTGTTTAGTGTTGTGTAGATCATGTATTGTTTAGTGTTGTGTAGTTAATGTATTGTTTAGTGTTGTGTAGTTAATGTATTGTTTAGTTTTGTGTAGTTAATGTATTGTTTAGTGTTGTGTTGTGTAGTTAATGTATTGTTTAGTGTTGTGTAGTTAATGTATTGTTTAGTGTTGTGTTGTGTAGTTAATGTATTGTTTAGTGTTGTGTTGTGTTGTTCATGTATTGTTTAGTGTTGTGTAGTTAATGTATTGTTTAGTGTTGTGTTGTGTAGTTAATGTATTGTTTAGTGTTGTGTTGTTAATGTATTGTTTAGTGTTGTGTAGATAATGTATTGTTTAGTGTTGTGTTGTGTAGTTAATGTATTGTTTAGTGTTGTGTTGTGTTGTTCATGTAGTGTTTAGTGTTGTGTAGTTAATGTATTGTTTAGTGTTGTGTTGTGTTGTTCATGTATTGTTTAGTGTTGTGTTGTGTAGTTAATGTATTGTTTAGTGTTGTGTTGTGTTGTTCATGTATTGTTTAGTGTTGTGTAGTTAATGTATTGTTTAGTGTTGTGTTGTGTAGTTAATGTATTGTTTAGTGTTGTGTTGTTAATGTATTGTTTAGTGTTGTGTAGATAATGTATTGTTTAGTGTTGTGTTGTGTAGTTAATGTATTGTTTAGTGTTGTGTAGTTAATGTATTGTTTAGTGTTGTGTAGGTAATGTATTGTTTAGTGTTGTGGTGTGTTGTTAATGTATTGTTCAGTGTTGTGTAGTTAATGTATTGTTTAGTGTTGTGTTATGTAGTTAATGTATTGTTTAGTGTTGTGTTGTGTAGTTAATGTATTGTTTAGTGTTGTGTAGTTAATGTATTGTTTAGTGTTGTGTTGTGTGGTTAATGTTTTGTTTAGTGTTGTGTTGTGTAGTTAATGTATTGTTTAGTGTTGTGTAGTTAATATATTGTTTAGTGTTGTGTTGTGTAGTTAATGTATTGTTTAGTGTTGTGTAGTTAATGTATTGTTTAGTGTTGTGTAGTTAATGTGTTGTTTAGTGTTGTGTAGTTAATGTATTGTTTAGTGTTGTGTAGTTAATGTATTGTTTAGTGTTGTGTAGTTAATGTATTGTTTAGTGTTGTGTTGTGTAGTTAATGTATTGTTTAGTGTTGTGTATCTAATGTATTGTTTAGTGTTGTGTTGTGTATATAATTTATTGTTTAGTGTTGTGTAGTTAATGTATTGTTTAGTGTTGTGTAGTTAATGTATTGTTTAGTGTTGTGTAGTTAATGTATTGTTTAGTGTTGTGTTGTTAATGTATTGTTTAGTGTTGTGTAGTTAATGTATTGTTTAGTGTTGTGTAGTTAATGTATTGTTTAGTGTTGTGTAGTTAATGTATTGTTTAGTGTTGTGTATATAATGTATTGTTTAGTGTTGTGCTGTGTTGCAAATGTATTGTTTAGTGTTGTGTAGTTAATGTATTGTTTAGTGTTGTGTTGTGTAGTTAATGTATTGTTTAGTGTTGTGTAGTTAATGTATTGTTTAGTGTTGTGTAGTTAATGTATTGTTTAGTGTTGTGTAGTTAATGTATTGTTTAGTGTTGTGTAGTTAATGTATTGTTTAGTGTTGTGTTGTGTAGTTAATGTATTGTTTAGTGTTGTGTTGTTAATGTATTGTTTAGTGTTGTGTTGTGTAGTTAATGTATTGTTTAGTGTTGTGTTGTGTAGTTCATGTATTGTTTAGTGTTGTGTTGTTCATGTATTGTTTAGTGTTGTGTTGTTCATGTATTGTTTAGTGTTGTGTTGTGTATTTAATGTATTGTTTAGTGTTGTGTAGTTAATGTATTGTTTAGTGTTGTGTAGTTAATGTGTTGTTTAGTGTTGTGTAGTTAATGTATTGTTTAGTGTTGTGTAGTTAATGTATTGTTTAGTCTTGTGTAGTTAATGTATTGTTTAGTGTTGTGTTGTGTAGTTAATGTATTGTTTAGTGTTGTGTAGTTAATATATTGTTTAGTGTTGTGTTGTGTAGTTAATGTATTGTTTAGTGTTGTGTTGTGTGGTTAATGTATTGTTTAGTGTTGTGTTGTGTAGTTAATGTATTGTTTAGTGTTGTGTTGTGTTGTGTTGTTCATGTATTGTTTAGTGTTGTGTTGTTAATGTATTGTTTAGTGTTGTGTTGTGTAGTTAATGTATTGTTTAGTGTTGTGTAGTTAATGTATTGTTTAGTGTTGTGTAGTTAATGTGTTGTTTAGTGTTGTGTAGTTAATGTATTGTTTAGTGTTGTGTAGTTAATGTATTGTTTAGTCTTGTGTAGTTAATGTATTGTTTAGTGTTGTGTTGTGTAGTTAATGTATTGTTTAGTGTTGTGTATCTAATGTATTGTTTAGTGTTGTGTTGTGTATATCATTTATTGTTTAGTGTTGTGTATCTAATGTATTGTTTAGTGTTGTGTTGTGTAGTTAATGTATTCTTTAGTGTTGTGTAGTTAATGTATTGTTTAGTGTTGTGTTGTGTAGTTAATGTATTATTTAGTGTTGTGTTGTGTAGTTAATGTATTGTTTAGTGTTGTGTATCTAATGTATTGTTTAGTGTTGTGTTGTGTAGTTAATGTATTGTTTAGTGTTGTGTATCTAATGTATTGTTTAGTGTTGTGTTGTGTATATAATTTATTGTTTAGTGTTGTGTATCTAATGTATTGTTTAGTGTTGTGTTGTGTAGTTAATGTATTCTTTAGTGTTGTGTAGTTAATGTATTGTTTAGTGTTGTGTTGTGTAGTTAATGTATTGTTTAGTGTTGTGTTGTGTAGTTAATGTATTGTTTAGTGTTGTGTATCTAATGTATTGTTTAGTGTTGTGTTGTGTTAATAATGTATTGTTTAGTGTTGTGTTTCTAATGTATTGTTTAGTGTTGTGTTGTGTAGTTAATGTATTGTTTAGTGTTGTGTAGTTAATGTATTGTTTAGTGTTGTGTATTTAACGTATTGTTTAGTGTTGTGTTGTGTATCTAATGTATTGTTTAGTGTTGTGTATCTAATGTATTGTTTAGTGTTGTGTTGTGTAGTTAAAGTATTGTTTAGTGTTGTTAATGTATTGTTTAGTGTTGTGTATTTAATGTATTGTTTAGTGTTGTGTTGTGTAGTTAATGTATTGTTTAGTGTTGTGTATCTAATGTATTGTTTAGTGTTGTGTTGTGTATCTAATGTATTGTTTAGTGTTGTGTTGTGTAGTTAATGTATTGTTTAGTAGTTAATGTGTTGTTTAGTGTTGTGTTGTGTAGGTAATGTATTGTTTAGTGTTGTGTATATAATGTATTGTTTAGTGTTGTGTTGTGTATATAATGTATTGTTTAGTGTTGTGTATCTAATGTATTGTTTTGTGTCGATCTAGACTTCTGTAGCACCGGCAAAGACCAAAATATTCAGCACCTAAGGTAGTTGTATAATTAAAGGTAGTTGTATAATTAAAGGTAGTTGTATAATTAAAGGTAGCTGTATAATTAAAGGTAGTTGTATAATTAAAGGTAGTTGTATAATTAAAGGTAGCTGTATAATTAAAGGTAGCTGTATAATTAAAGGTAGTTGTATAATTAAAGGTAGTTGTATAATTAAAGGTAGGTGTATAATTAAAGGTAGTTGTATAATTAAAGGTAGCTGTATGATTAAAGGTAGTTGTATAATTAAAGGTAGTTGTATAATTAAAGGTAGCTGTATAATTAAAGGTAGTTGTATAATTAAAGGTAGTTGTATAATTAAAGGTAGCTGTATAATTAAAGGTAGCTGTATAATTAAAGGTAGTTGTATAATTAAAGGTAGTTGTATAATTAAAGGTAGGTGTATAATTAAAGGTAGTTGTATAATTAAAGGTAGCTGTATAATTAAAGGTAGTTGTATAATTAAAGGTAGCTGTATAATTAAAGGTAGGTGTATAATTAAAGGTAGTTGTATAATTAAAGGTAGTTGTATAATTAAAGGTAGTTGTATAATTAAAGGTAGCTGTATAATTAAAGGTAGCTGTATAATTAAAGGTAGTTGTATAATTAAAGGTAGTTGTATAATTATAGGTAGTTGTATAATTAAAGGTAGCTGTATAATTAAAGGTAGGTGTATAATTAAAGGTAGTTGTATAATTAAAGGTAGCTGTATAATTAAAGGTAGTTGTATAATTAAAGGTAGCTGTATAATTAAAGGTAGTTGTATAATTAAAGGTAGGTGTATAATTAAAGGTAGGTGTATAATTAAAGGTAGCTGTATAATTAAAGGTAGCTGTATAATTAAAGGTAGTTGTATAATTAAAGGTAGGTATATAATTGAGAACAGTATCTTTCAGGATTCAATAGTAAGAGTTGTTGCCCTGTCACTTTCTCTGAGATTGTCATTCTAATGGAATCCAAACATTTACATCAAAAGGTGCAAAGTTACGGTCAAAGACACAAAACACCCGAATCAATTTGTATTTTGTTTTTTATTAAATAACATGAAAAACAACCACTTTTAGTGCAGTATGAATGTACCATCCTTACAAACGTCTTAATGTAAATGTATATTACTGTATTGTACATAGGCTGGTGATCGAGGTTTGTACCTAGACGTTCACAATACAATAAATTAGTACATTCAGACATCAAGTGGTTTGTGATGATGTGATGATGTGGCTCAGTTAGTAGAGCATGGTGCTTGCAATGCTAGGGTTGTGGGTTTGATTCCCACGGGGGAAAAGTATGACACTTTATGGACTCACTACTGTAAGTTGCTCTGGATAAAGAGGGTCCTACTAAAATGGAAAAGGAGTGAATAGACCATTTCAGGTTTGACATAGAAATAAGTTGAATTTGCAAAGTATTTCAAGAAACTGGAAAACATATATCAAGCAAGTATTTTTATATTTCTCAAGTATTATCAGATTAACTGTTTTGTACAGATAATTATCAGACTTAATTTACAAATGCTGGTTTTTGTGTAGACAACACTGTACCCACCAGGAAGGTACGCTGTTTTCCAAATAATAAACCCTGGGTCACCAGCGACCTGAAGGCCCTGTTGAATGAGAAGAAGAGGGCCTTCAAGGAGAGGGACAAGGACAAATTGAAATGCGTCCAGAGGGAGCTGAACTTGCGGATTGCTGAGGGGAAGAGAGGGTATAAGGAGAAGATGGAGGACAAGCTGAGGCAGAGCCAGGTGAGAGAGGTGTGGAAGGGTATGAGAAATATCACTGGCTTCAAAAAGTCAAACAGTGGGCAGATGGAGGGGACCCAGGACAGAGCCAATGAGCTGAACCAATTTTTTAACAGGTTTGATAATGGCCCTGTCCACCTCCCCTCCAGCTCCCCAGACCACACACCCTCACGGCTGTCCCACCCCCACTTTGCTCACAACACCTCTGTTGAGACAATCAGAGACCCCCTCCCCACCTCCACCCCTGCTGCCTCTGGACTGATCCTCAACACTCCCTTTCCCCCACCTCCCCACCTGGGCTGGCTTTCACCACCAACCAAGTGAAGAGAGAGCTGGAGAGACTACATCAGTGGAAAGCGGCGGAACCTGAAGCTCAAGGGTGCTGAGGGTCTGTGCTGACCAACTGTGTGGAATACTCCAGCGTCTCTTCAACCTTAGCCTGAGCCTAGAAAGGGTCCCTGTGCTGTGGAAATTATCCTGCCTGATCCCAGTGCCCAAGAAGGCACACCCCACTGTCCTGAATGACTTCAGACCTGTAGCGCTAACATCCCACATCATGAAGACCCCTGGGGAACGGTCCTGTCCCCCTTCCTGTTCACCCTCTACACCTCGGACTTCAGATATAACTCTGAAACATGCCACCTACAGAAGTTCTCGGAACTATCACGTGCAATATTGTGAGTAAATCTTGGACTGAATTTACGTAGTCATTCACTCAGGAATGCATATTAGTATCCTGTCAGTTGTATCTTTTCTCATTGCTTTTAGTATATCGAATGTGCAATACGTGCAGTTATCTGTAATTAAACCCTGTACTAAGGACTGTATTTTAAGGGAATTACTATTATTACCCCAAATTATATCATATACACATTTAGATATATTTATATATACACTTACAGTGGGGAGAACAAGTATTTGATACACTGCCGATTTTGCAGGTTTTCCTACTTACAAAGCATGTAGAGGTCTGTAA